>BMAU01018101.1:0-600000 GCA_019973935.1 Trichonephila clavipes | reverse complement strand
TTCAATATTGTAGAGTTTTATTTGATTACTTAAAATTACTCATTGCATAAATCAAGAATGCACAACTATCACAATTTGCTTATTCTCTTGAATTTCTGGTCATGGTAGCCAAGTGATTATGGTCACGAACTCGTGATTGGCTTGTCGTGGATTCGAGTCCTAGTACAACTGAAGGCTCGCCGTGTAGAGGGGGCTGATGCACGTTAAATCTGTCGAGTAAATGATTATTCTATGTACTTTAAAAGTATAGAATAAACATTTTTGCGAATATTCTGACGATACTTAGCAGGAATATTCTTTGAAATCCTCTCTTCCAAGATATATGGCAGCACGGGTTCTATGATGAGTATTTTAGCGGGGAAGGAGAATAGTTTTATAGCAGAAATTGCGTTTTCAGCTGACGGCGTTCTCATTGGATTGAGAATATTATCCTTTTTGTCCCAAAAAAATGGTTAATGTCAAAAATTTAAGTGTCTTATTTTTTTGTATATTAATGAAGACCTTAGTAAACCTTTTGACTATTTATTTTAAGTGAACAGTGCAAATAATTAATTTAACGGTTAAATATTTTTAATTAATTAATTAGCTCTAACTTATTAAATTTCCCAAAGTTGAGTATTTTGTTTATGTATATCCCTTAATTTTCAATGTAGTGATCCAAAAAAAAATACTACATGAAGAATCTGCAGTAAATCGTAATGAGGTAAATAAAGGGTTAAAGAACTATTATTAGGTATTGATAATATCATTATGAATCATTAATATAAAATAAACTATAGTGGGAATGAGAGAAAAAGCACTCTTAAGTAGTTCTTAAATCAATTTAATTTTACTACAACCGAAAATACAGAAATATTAATGTTTTCAGTAGTTTTCCATTACCAATTTTTTTCGGAAAACTCTTAATTCCCAAGAGTCCGCGTCTGATATTAAAAATCTACTTTTTAGCTGTTTAGTCTTTCAAAACAGCTAAAACATACAACTCGTAAAACAGTAAATAGGAAAGTTACAACAGATCGATTGTTTGCTACTGCCGTAAAGAACCAACACAAGATCTATTTGTGGATAAAAGAGAAGGATGTTACTCTATTTCTTTCCAACTCTCGTACGCATTCCTTTCTATGAAAGTATAGAATAATGTATATTCCATGGTAAAAGACTAATAAATTTACTGATTTGTTCATTTCTAGCGTAAAATTAAGAAATTATACATCAGATACGAAATCATATATGTTGGACGAGAATAGTGCACTGTAAAATCATCGGTTGAATTATAGATTATGCCTTTTGCACTGACATTACTCATACAATCATCTATACAATAGGTCGCGCAAATGCAGGATCCCGGTTCTTATCGTGATTTTTGAAGTTAACTTCTTATGGCACGGTAGGGATAAATTTTCGTTACGCGTTACCAGTTACGGTTAGCGATGAATGTAAGGTAGAAATGAATGAAGTTCAGAATTTTTCCCTCGTTTTAAAAAAACGCTATCTAATTCATAAAATCTTATCTCGGACAAAAATTAATTACAGAATCGGAAAGATCATTCTTTTCGCCACGATATGGTAATTTTTTAAAACAAAAATAATGATATTTTCTATTTTTTACGATTTTTTTAGAATGAGTCAAAATTGATACGCATTTTTATAAAAATGGTTTCTAAATCATTTTCCCTTTAAGTTTTCTTTCGAGTTAATGAATTGATATTTTATTCTAAACAAGTTCATGCTTTTCTCTTTTAGAATCAGTTATAAAAAAAAATGACAAATCTTTTTTTTTCCATATGTAGAATAGTATTATCCGTAATCTATTCAGAGATTGAAAAAATAGATTAAAAATTAGGGCTTTTAAAATTTCTTCTTTGTTTTTCGTCTATTAGCCCTGAGCTAGCACCCCCTCCCTCTCCTCATTCAACAGCAGCTTTAACAAGCCTTTCCTCTTTTAGCTTTGCGATACATACTTTGTTTTTTTTTTACGTTACCTAGAAGTCAAAATATAATCCATTTTATGAATTAAAAAAATATCAGAAGTGAGTCTTTAATCTACCCGAAGTAGGCATTTAAAATGGTTCAAAATCTGTCAAAAATTAGTTTAAGGTGAGTTTGTTGGATATACAGTTTTAAAATTCTTTTAAGGAAATAATACAAACAATATATTGTTTTAAAATTTAGTGGCAACACAACATTTCTTCCAATAGTTTGGCAATAAAAGATTGTGTTAACTAAATTTTCAATCGAATGGAATTTCTAAATCCAGTTTAAGAAGTGAGTTTTTAAATCATATATATGCTTTGGTGTAGTTAATTTGGTTGTTGTGAAAGTGTTATATAGTGCTTCATTAATTTGTATTTTAAGACTACAGTGGGCAGTAAAATTTTTTACAAACATGCCCCAAATTTTTACTGGCTCTGTGTAACTTAGAGCTAAAATCATATAAAAAAATTGGTGAGAAAAAAATGAGTATAATTTTTAAAAGATTTAAAAATTTAAAAACGTTCCATGCGTTTTGATTTTTTTTTAAATTTCATATTTTTACCTGATTTAACTTCTTTAAGCAATTTTTTACAAATGTATGCATAAGCGTACGCACGTTCCGTTGGTGTGTGCATGTGCTACAACCATTCATAAATCTCAAGGCAACACACATACTCAGAAATTGTTTACGAATACGATCGAAGTCACTCTCAATCATTATTATACGTTGCTTTATCACGTGTAACGAGTATTAAAGGATTATATATTACGACAAAAAATAATAAAACATTTTACCATTGTCGAAGACGATCGTCATCAACAATTCATTTGCAAGATGAGTTTAAACGACTTTCATTGAAGAAACTACAAACTATCAATGAAGGTTTGATTAATTTCATAACGAACAGACAAGATTTATCGATTTTTACTTTTAATTGCCAAAGTCTTACAGCTCACGCTGTAGACTTACAAGATTCAGTAATAAAAAATTCAAATATTTTAGTTTTATCAGAAACTTGGCTGGGAAATGAAAGTGATATATCTATTCCAAATTTCAACTGCATTGTGAAGAATAAACGACCAAATACGAGAGCAGGAGAAGTTGCGATATATCAAAATTCTAGCGATGCTGTTAACATTATAACTCCATCCATGGAATGTTCTGTCAGTCAATCCGATATTTATGGTACCATACAATCTTCAGTGGGGGATTTGTGCTTGGCTGAATGCGTAATAGATAATGGACAAAAAATTATAATTGTAGCAGTATATAATACTCCGAACAAAAAGTTGGATGACATTATCGAGTTCCTTCATCGTTCATTATTACCATATACATCAAGAGGTTCTGCTTTACTTAATAAAAATTATGATAAAATACCTATGATTTTAAGTGGAGATGTTAATGTCAATTTTGCTTTAAACAAATCTCTACAATTGATTGAATTTTTAAAAAACAATTTCACCTTATCTCTACAAAACAACAGAATAATATCAACGACAAAATCAAATACTACGATTGATGCAGTCTTTTCGAGATACTTAAACCATATTGAGTGCAAAACCTACATTTCTTACTTTTGTTACCACAAGCCTTTGATAACAAAAGTATGTACTGAAGCACCCATAAGTATAATGGAAATAGACTAATAAATGATGATACTTTTCTCAAAATACATACAACAAAAATTTTTTTAGTATTATGTATTGAAAATGAAAATTTTGTCTATACTTATACCTTTTCCATCGTAATTATTTTTTTAAAATACAGTTTGAAATAATAATGATAATAATAAATTTGTTAATTATATATAAGATTACTTCAAAATAAAACTTTATTATACAATTCAATACATGTAAGCCAAAGAAGTTAACTTCTAACGCGTGTTCACACTGATACACGCTTCCTTTCTTTATATATATATATATATATATATATATATAGGATCCAGTTATTATTTTTTTGAGGCAGTTGACCCCTGGGCAGAATTTTATATGCAAATATTATTAGTGGTAGGCACAGCTAGTTTGATTAAGTTGTAATGTAAGGAGTGCAAAATGAACTGTAATATGTGAAAGATTCAGCAAATTTAAACACAAATAAAATAAGTTAAAAAAATACTGTATTTTAATGAAAGTAATTTTCTCTGCTTGATAGTTTTGATAATCCAGCTAAGGAAGCAGATCCACCGTGCTTTATAGTTAATAATAAGCTATCACTTATTTTTATATGAAACCCTTTGATTAAAATCGCTATTAATATTTAACATCTACATTTAAATTCATTTTGACCTTCAGACTCACCATGTCAAAAGCTTTTGGAGAGATCTAGGAAGCGGATAGGTCTCAAACTGTTCTTTTGTTTCTTTTTATTTCTAAAGCCATCAAACATCTAGGCCAGTTTCAACATGAGAAACTTCATGTCCAACTCTCTTGCTTCCTAATACACGAAACTTGACCTCCGAGTAGTTCTGAATAACAGTTTCCCACCGATGAACAAAGCGGGTAAAGCATGTCCTGAAACTTGTCACAGAACTTGTCACTTGTTCAGGAGGCACAAACATGTGACCTTCAGATGAGCAGCTAAGGTCAATCTAAGCATGTCGGGATTTCCCTTTTCAAAAAATGTTCATCCCCGTCGTTTTCCGTTAATAGTCATGCCTTCTTTATTGTAACGCGGATTATGAATTGGAAATATACCAAGGATAAGAATCTGTCCGTATGTATTTGGAAAACTAAAATAACATGGATGATAGTATATACTATAGTAGTTAACACTCATTTATGAAGGTCTTGTGAAGAGTAGATTTAGTGATGTACTGAAGTAGTTCAATTTGTGTTGGAAGACAAAAGAAGAAAAACAACAACCTTGTATCCAGGGTTTACACCGACTTCGAATTTTATTTCGAGAGACTTGAACTACAATTTAAATTTATTGTGTTTCCTTCCCTCTTTTGCATAATAAGAAACCATTTCTACTTTTAGTGACACAAATGCCATTAGAGAACTTGCAGTGTTGACATGGGGGAAGTTGACAGTTATCTTCAGTGAAGGTCAGAATTTTTAGAAGTCTGGCCGTTTACATTTAAAATAGTACCTAAATCAAATATTCTCTGTATGAAGCAATTACTATTTTTTCGTTTTTTCAAGAAATCCTTGACTTTTTTTATATATAAAAACATGAATCATTTCGTAAACTGATGTTGTGCATACAAAGTAAGAAAAATTGGGGAATGTTAGAAAAATTCCCATACACAGAAACGTAAAGGAAAAAGTATTTAATTTTTATGTAACTTATGTCAGGTGAAATAGTTTAAGGTAACCGACTACGTTCTGAACCATGATTTAAAAAAAGCGCATAAATAGATAATTTTCATGATATTTAGTGCCACTTAGATTACAATACATGTATAAAGTTGTTATAAGGACATTTTGACAAAAAAATTTATTTAAATACAATATTTCGGCAAAAAATGAGCGATGCACGTTAAATCTGTCGAGAGCTGAAACGTCCTCCCGTTGGTGTGGTGTGGTAGTTAGGAGAGGGGGGTGCCAGCTAAGGTGTCGTCCACGTCACTTGACCATGGTTCAAAATTACGTGGTCCGTCGCCAAAAGCCCTCGTCTAGCTGAATAGTGCGACGTTAATATTCAATCAATCAATCAATCGGCAAAAAATGAACGAAGAATAACTTTTTTCAAAACGTTCTCCTTTTATAAAAAAGGCTTCTATAATCATAATATTTTGCTTACATAAAGTAAACACTTCTCCAGAGAGTCTGAACTAGGATGTAAGAAAAATCCACATTATTTTAAGAGTTACTATCAATTGAAAAAAATTATCGGCGTTTTTTTCGTAAAGTTTCTCTCCTCTGTTGTAGTAAAATATGGTTAAATCCACTTCTAAGTTATATATTTCAAAAAATCTAGTTCAGCTTCTGTACAGAGGTCTGAGCTATATACAGGCAAAATATTATAATAGAAGCATTCTTCATAAAAGGAGAATATTTTGAAACGGGTCATTCTATGTTCATTTTTTGTCAAAATAGTGTACTTAAATAATTTTTTTATCGTAATACTATTTTTAAAACAATTTTATATACATTTTCTAATCTAAGTGACACTAATTATCATAAATATTATCCATTTATATGCTTTTGCAAAAGCACGGTTCCGAACGTAGTCGGATACCTTAAACCGGATTAGGCTCAGTTTGATGCAATTATACGAATATCCACAAATCGAATTCACTTTCATTTAAATGTTATATTCAGGGCTTCGAACCGTAATTTTTTTTCGTTCTAGTTTTCATTCCGGTTCTACTAAAGAAATATATTTCGGTTCAGTTCCGGTTTTCGTTCCGACAAAAATAACAAGTTTTCTGTTAAATTCCGTATGAATAGTGTTTATTTTATGTATATTCTAGTTCATTGAATTGAATTAACTCTGCCTTCTACAAGTAGTTTCTAGCGAAACTGAAACAGAAAAGTACTAGAGAACACCAAAAAAGGAAATCGAGAAGTAAGGTACATCTCATGATGGTAATTACATGGTTGACGTAAAATTAGAAAATATCGATAAGTTGGCTACAGTGATAAAAGGACTGAAGAAACATCGAGCCGAAATAAAATATTTTTTCCCGGTTTAGTTCCGGTTTTCATTCCGACCAAAATAACGGTTTTCCCGTTTCGAAGCCCTGGTTATATTATCTAGTCACATACGAAAGAACATACTCAGAAAATTTATTTAATCATTTATATATGTGAGGATTACTAGCGATTAAGTATTTATTGTTTGATCATTACAATTCATTGCTTATGTATGTTTAGTTAATAATTTAAAATTCCATAAACTATATTTATTGAAAGAAAAAAACAAATATATAAAAAAGCCTATTCTTCGGATAGATAAGTTTTTATCAATTTATCTTCGCATATTCTTTGAATAAAGACAATAGCGAGGAAATAGTTTTAGCTATGAAAACCTTAAAATTGCAATATAAATAAAATGAAGTAAATAATGTATAACTTTTAAAACTAAAATTAAGTTTTTATAAAGCATTTTTTTCCTGTTTAGTGGGAAAGAATAACCTTTTAATTAAGCTCTCTATTTACATTTCGTCTATGCATAAGATAACTTTAGAAGCATATAATATCTGACAAAAAAAAACTCAACGTTTGGATTTGAAATCATTTAATCGCGCGCTGATAAACATCGCCAATATTTACTGTTTTTATTAAAAAAGTATCAAATGACAATAGAGCTCTCAGATTTTTTACAAGAATTATCAATATGAAAGAAAGTGAACTAACTCACTTATATCTGTAGAAGATTTTTCTGAGATGTGTCTCATGTGAACTTATTTTCTTATTTAATAAAGTAAATGTTAAATTATTTACTTGGATTAAGAAGGCAATATTATCGCTTAGATTTTCGATATGACAATTGCTGACGTACGCTATAATGATTCTGTAAAGAGATTAAATGCTCCCCAAAAAGCGTAGATCAAATGCATCATGAAAAGGAACTATTTTATCTTTACAATCGTTATGGATTGTATCCTCAATAGAATGAGACAACATTTTGAACTTTTTTTATGCTTTCATCGTCATACTTTAATAGATATTGATGAGGTTAGATGAGAGATTTTTAAAATACCTTGGGGAAAAAATTGCAAGAAAATCATCTTAAAAAACTAATTTTGAAGGAAAACTTAACTTTAAATTAAAGAAAAAATCCGTTTAAGGTATCCGACTAAGTTCGAAACCGTGCTTTTGCAAAAGCGTATAAATGGATAATATTTATGATATTTAGTGTCACTTAGATTAGAAAACGTTTATAAAATTGTTTTAAGAATATTATTTTAATTAAAAACTATTTAAGTACAATATTTTGACAAAAAATGAACATAGAATGACCAATTTTCAAAACATTCTCCTTTTATGAAAAATGCTTCTATTATAATAAAATTTTGCCTGTATTTATAGCTCAGACCTCTGTACAGAAGCTGAACTAGAATTTTGGAAACACATAACTTAGAAGTGGATTTATCCATATTTTACTACAACAAAGGGGTGAAAATTTAAGAAAAAAACGCCGATAATTATTTCAGTTGGTTGTAACTCTGAAAATAATGTGAATTTTTCAAACATCCTAGCTCAGATTCTCTGGAGAAGTCTTTACTTTATCTAAGCATAATATTTTTACTATAGAAGTATTTTTTATAATAGGAGAACGTTTTGAAGAAAGGTTATTCTAAGTTCATTTTTTGCCAAAATACTTTATTTAAATAATTTTTTTATAATGTCCTTGAAACAATTTTATACGTGTATTCTAATCTAAGTGACGATAAATATGAAAATTATCCATTTATGCGCTTTTTTAAAATCACGGTTCAGAATGTAGTCGGATACCGTAAGTTTCTTCAACAATTTGGATTCCCCCCTTGTTCTCAATTATGAGAATCACATAAAACATATTTTAAGAAATATTTTATTTTCAAAATTATTTTCAATTTACACGTGTATTTTTGTTTCTATTACTCCAGAATATGTTTTTAAGAAATATCTTCCAAATTATTAAGAATTTTATTTTTTGAGGCGAGAGGAGCCATTTCATAGTTTGTAATAACCATTATCCGAATTACTGCAGTTCTTTAAATCAACGTCACAAGAAATTTGTGACTAATTTTTTTCCTCTCTGGTAATGTTTTTCTACCCCTCAAACAATCTTTGTTCTGATGAAGTTCTAAAAAATTTTAATCGTGATCCTCATTAATTTTACATGAAAGAAAATATAATGAAGAGCAAGTATTTTTGAAAATATTTTCTTTTGTAGTATTTCATATTCAAGATTGAAAGTTTTTAATTAAAAGATGATTCTCTATTTTCATTTTCTTTAGTAATATCTCCCCAACTTTTTTTTTTTTTAAAAATAATCCTTTTAATACGCAGATTTTATATTGTGTATTGTGTCTATGAATTATGAGCGTTTGTTTTTTAAAAGTGTTCTTAGTTTTTACATAAATATAAAACAGGTACAGATTCATTTTCATGAATAATAACGCAATCATTACAGTTTCATCAAAATTACTAGCGAAAATTGTGTAATTAATTCACCATGTGATAATCAATTTTTTTTGTTAACATATACAGAAAAAAAACCCCAAAAAATCTTTGTAAATTGTTGTTACTAACTCAACTTGGAAA
This sequence comes from Trichonephila clavipes, assembly GCA_019973935.1. NCBI lineage: Eukaryota > Metazoa > Arthropoda > Arachnida > Araneae > Nephilidae > Trichonephila > Trichonephila clavipes. The sequence continues at coordinate 590,820 of BMAU01018101.1, read as the reverse complement.
TTAATGCACATATAATTAAATTTTGCCTGGTAAAACAAAATTGCCAATAGTTAAAGAAGGTAGTAAGATCCATAACCTCAAACCATTAAAGAAGCATTCATTTCCTCCTTTCTTTTTGCTCATTTGAAAAGAGCTCTCATATATTGACCGCTAACCCCTAAACAGGCTACCCTATAACTATGTTGTCCTTGGTGGGCTTTTCTACATCTGAACCTGCACGCCAAGGCACATACGCGTTGTGCGCCAAACCGCATAACTCACTGTCTGGCGCAAAAGGGTTCTCACCCTTATTCCTGACTGGAGCTCGTTGGCGAGAGCTCACAAACCTTTCGTGTTCGCATCATTAGTAAAACGGACGCCACTTTGATAAGTGTCATTTGTCCCCACCAGATGGCAGTGACACTTAAATTGCGTACCTGAATCTCGTCCCCAACAAATGGCACGGAATAGAGCAGTGAAGCCAACATTTAAATAGCCCTTCCAACAGAATAGAACAGCGGACCCTTTTAGAATATGGGTAATGAAGGGGTTGTACCGTGGCAGGGTGGACGTTTGACCGATGCGTTTGGCGAGAATTTCCAAGGAAAATGACGTTTAGAAAGGGTAGACGTGGTTTCCCAATTTGAATAGAGATGTTATCGTTTAGCTCTTATCATTGTCTAGAGAAACTTTTGCTGTGTTCCTTCATAGTTATGAGAACTTCCTGTCTCTTCTGTCTCAAACTTTTGAGTCCTTTGTCATGATAACTTTAATGAAAGTAATGTATCATTAACGATTCATGTTCAAAGTTGTGTATAAAAGGCTCTTCCACAAAAGAAATTTATTATTTCGAAACGGCGAGTGGCATAAACCAGCTATGTATACACGATTTCGTAACTTGATGGTTATAATAAATCTGTTTAAAAAACTTGTTTTTCTCGTGGAATTATATTTATTAAAGAAAATGTTAGCATAATTTACAGGTTTTAAGCGAGTAATTAGTTAAATATACATTTCTGAATAAATGCTTCATAAATAGTATTGACTAACTTATTTTGAACATAACAAATATATGCCGGTATAATTTGAGTGTCTAGAAACATGTTCTATTTTCATTTACACACCAAAACTAGGCAGGTTTACTTGAGTGTATGTATTATAATTAAAATAATGATATTTATTGCTTATCATAATTCTCTGTTCATTCGACGAGCAAGAACATATGTTCTTGCGCACCAATTTTTTACCATTACGAAAGGTAAAAAAACAACAACATAAAATAAGAAAATTAAAAAAAAAAACAATACTGAAAGTTTACTCCTGAGTGTTTTAAGCTGTAATAAAAACTTCAATGCCATATATATGAATAATAAAATTATCTTCATTATTTTTCAAAGAGATTAAAAATTTTACTGTTGCATTTATTAAAATATTATTAAAATTATTTTTGCTAATAAATAAAATTAGCTACAAGTACACACGCATAGTATTAAAATATTAGAATAAACTATGAATTATTCTACTTTTCATATATTTACAAATTTTGTTCAATCCTTGTTATATCGCTTCTCAAACTATTTTAGGAGCATTCATCTATATGCGTTTTGTTTCAACAGATTTGAATGAAAACATTATAATAGCAAGTATTGAAATATTCGTACAAATCGAACATTTCTGTTTTGATGTCATATACTTTTTGTACAGTAGGAAACTTATTCGTTAGTAAGATACTTGATAGATTTTTTTTCTCATAGCTGAATTATCATTTTGTTTTGTTTTGTTTATGACCATTTTTTTTAAATCTCGTACCTTAAGCGTCGATAGAGAGAGAGAGAGAAAATCATTAAAACTAATTAGTGATTCTGAATTTTGTCACACTACATTAAATTTCTTCCACTTATAGTCGATAATACCAATTGATGACACGAAATTTACCGATTTCTCAAATTACTTATCATAATAACTCCTCAATTGCAATGACTTCCTCCGCAATGATTGCAATTGCATTTACTACTCAATGTGCGAAATCACCCACCTGTGTTCCTGCTTAGCACATAATAGTGGGAAACTTGTTGCAATATTGTTACAACCTCCCTCGATCCCCTTATTACATAATAGTACAAGTGAAAGAGGGGGTTTATTTTTCCCACACAAAACTCAAACCAGCATTAATTGCATTACTACACGGAGAGAGGTACACAGTGTGAGAAAGGCCCTCTCTTTGTTAAAGGAGGGTCCACACGAGGATAATGATGTTAAAAAAAAGAAGTTAGGAGGGAGGGGGAATCAACGGATGTTTTCGATGTTGCTCGTACAAATCGTAGCTAAGTACAACCTCCCAACCTCCTCCCTGTTGGGATGACTTATATCCATCTATTGTGTTGCTGCTTCTGCTAACTTCTCGTCCAGTAGATATTCCTGCTGCTAATGATACTCTCTGCTGCAAATGGCAGACAGTCTGATCTATCTTTGAGGTTATAGTGTATAGACGGGGGAAGAGGGGGCCATGCAGAGATTGTTTAGGACGGTTGTTATTGGTGGTCTGGATGTTCGAGGCTTTGTTTCGATTGGATGTAGTCTGTGATTAGTGTACCCACCTGAGGACGCGGAAATTTAAGGGACATGCCTTGTCAAGCAAGGACTAATAATCTCTTGGTGGAAATACATATCCTGGACTCGGTGATAGTTTGGGAGGGTAAAAAGCTTAAGGAGACGGACAGATGTAATTGGGATATACTTTTAATACGTCTGTCTACAAGATGTAGTTTTTATCGACGTCGTTTCAGTCATTGGCAAAACAGGATAGAATGTGATTTGCCTTTGTCTTGTTAGAGAGAAAAGGTATAATAGGTTTGAAAGATTAGTTTGTGGTTTATAAAGCAAGTTAAATTAATGTTTATTAATAGCATTTTAAAGGGACGTAGATAAAAAAAACTGTGCCAAGTGTATTTTTTTCCTCAAGAACAATTTTTGCTGACATATATGAAAAAAATACAGTATACTTTTATTTATAGTTTTTAAAAAATATGTGACATTTAATTGCATAACAATGTAATGAATTGTATTGTGTAGGAAACTATTTGCCAGAAAAAGGTTTTTGATTTTTATGTCTCATGATTTAAGAGAAAATACAACAATAATTTCATTCTTAAATCAGATACACGGCATTGAAGAAATAAATTTGGAGTTGGTGAGAGGAAAAAAAGCAAATGATTAAATTTTTAAGTAATTTTAGGCGAATGTTTAAAATTGTACTGTATATTTTATCAGTGCAATAATTTCTTCAATTATTGGGTCTCTATTTGTTTTAATGTGTAATTTTGAAAATATTTAAAATCTCACATTTCTCTCACTACATTTTCTGATCAATCTTTGATTTCCATAATATTTAATTCGAATTTTACTCTCTTAAACCCTTTTGACAATCAAATAAAAGTTAGAACTTTTCAAAAATCGTTAAAAAAACTAGCCTTTCCGATTTTTAATACAAAATTCATTTTTGCAACTTTTTCACAGCACATAATCCTTTTGGGTTTCATAGAGAAGTCATAATTCTAATTGATATATTCCTCACCAAGGAATTATTTCCTATCCCACAGCGCGAGATCAAGTGACCGATCCACTTGCTACGATGTGCAGTAAACATTTTTACGACATCGGCACTTTTAATTCAATTGGGAACTAACACATCCTGTGCTCATCGTAAGGTATAAGAAACAGCTACTTATAATCGCTAATTTTATACTTCACTAGACATATATAACGAAAGAAAAGCTATAAAAGAAATAAAAAACATCCCATTTCAATGCATCTTATACAAACAAGTCATAAAACTGTTAAAGTTTAAGCCTACTTATGGGCCGATTTTATCGTAATAAATGACACCTGATACTTTTTCATATGCACTATTCTTGAACAGGAAACCTGATAGGCGTATTTACGATTATGTAGTTGATTTTTGCCTCCCCTATTTTTATGCGTTATGAATATTTATGCGAAATGATTTCGGCAGCTGTCTTGGAACTTGTCTTATGCACACAGAAAGAATGGGATTGTTCATCGCTAAAGCAAAGGTGGGGAACATCTGCTTTTATAGTTAAAGAAGCTTAGAAGCTGGATTGTGTTGGCTGTAATCGCTGTGGTCATGTCTTTCCGCTGTTTAGGTCGTAAAAAAGATTTATTATGGTGTTTTGATGCATTGCTAAAATATCCTAATTGATGTTCGACAGGTATCATGTGGTTGTTATTAGGGAGGGGATGAGGTATAAAGAGCAGGCTATTTCTGTTGACTGTTTGTGTGTTGGTTTTTGTGTCTATAGTTATAACGTATAATTTTCAGAGAAATTCTTCGCCAAATGTGATGATTTAGAGCAATTTTTCACATCTTTTAACTTTTTTCATATGATTAAATGTATGAAATTGGGAAAAATTTGTTGTGATTTTAGTTTTTATGGACATTTTTTTCCCTAATGTTTGAAGCAAATAAATATTTCCAAAAATGTGATTTTTTAAAAAGAAATTCTCCACAATGTTATAATTAAGAGCAATTTTTCACATTATTAAGATTTCAGATGGTTAGATGCCTAAAATTGGAGGAAAACTATTATGTAATTTTGCTTACATGGATTTTTTTTTTTTTTTTACAAATAAATACACTTGAAGAAATGCGAAATTTTTGTAAGCATCATTTTTTTTTTTTTATCTAAATGTGCTCTTTAGAAATAAGTTTTCCAACAAATTTTTTTCTAAAAATTTTAAGTTCATAAAAATTATGCGCGCTTCAGTAGAATGTTCAGTGTTAAGATGCTGCAAAAAAAAAAGTACTACTGCTGTAATTCAGATGCATATTTTTCGCATTTTACTTCTCAATGATATCTTCAATAGTTTTTTAAATTTATGGAATGTTAAAAGTAGATAAATAAAAAATCAAAATTAGTGATAGAACTTTCCTAATTTAAAATATTTGTTCATAGTGGACTTGATTGTGTTATTTCTAATAATCCAATATGAGGGGGGATATAAGCCCAATACTTATTTTTTTATTTTGAATAGAAACAATAAAATTGAATGAAATCGTATGTGTGTATTGTATTAAATGCTTAACAAATTCAATTACAAAAAATATTTGACACACACACAGTGATATTTTTTTCAAACTATCTTTTTTTGTTTTGTTTTTTGTTTGAGGTTTTTTTAACATCTCGTACGCAATAACTAATGTATATTAATTCGATGATTAACTAAATTTTTATAAATTTTTTTACCTTATAAATTAAAAAAAAACAACTTATGTTTCTCTGAATTACTTTCTGGTATTCTAAAAATTGGAGAAAAAACTTACGTTTTTAGCATAAGTAGAGAAATTAAGAATTCTATTTTAGAAAAACTTAATACTGGGTGTTTTATATTATGATATGAAGTATTTTCTTGAGACATGTGAAAGAAACTCTTAATAAATAAAAATAAAACATTTTAATTTCATGTTACGTAATTTTATCATAATTCATTAAATAAACATAATTCATTTAGTAAACTGAAATAGTCTTTAGTTTAGTCATTTTGGTATATAATTCTTTACACTTTATTTCGTTTATTTATTCGCTTTCCATATGACGGACATAGATACTGACTTTGGAATATAATTTCACTTATAAGTTATTTTTCTTGATTGAATTATTATAGTTTCACAGCTAGTTGAGAATCCATCGTTCCCTTTATTAATAAAGTAAAAAAAAATATTTATTTAAACGTTTTTTAATTGATTATTACTAATATAATTTAAAGCATAAATACTGAGTGAACTATTATGATTTAACTGCAAATATGAAGGTCACTTTTGAGAGATTATATAAGACGTTTTGTGGGAGGGAAAAAAGGTTCTAATTAAGAGATTATACAAGGCTCTGAGGGAAAAAAATGTTAAAGAGATCATGTTATTTATTCTCCGAAAGTAAAAGAAAAAGTATTTCAATGTTAAACTTTCAATATACTTATTTAATGAATATCTTTTTCCAGGTGATGCATGGTCTAGCAAAATATAAGAACAGGAGATGAAATAAAATCGTAGTACATAAAATATAATAATAACATTAAAGTACTTTTTTCGTATACAGTCGAACCTCTGTAATTAACCTCTATATTGCGAATTTTTCTATGTAGTGAAATTTTTCTAGGAACCTTGAACATTTCACGATTTTCTTCGTTAAATAACCTCTCTATAGCGAAGTGCATTTTCTATTAATGAACTTTTTCTTTTGTGATTCAATTTTTATTCTGACTTTTTTTTAAGTATTTCTGAAAAAATTTGAAGTTACTCTCTTTAACACATTTTATGATGGTCATAAATCTTGAACTGGTTTTGTTAGATCCTAACTCGCCGAGAGCAATAGAGTTCTGGACTTTTATCCAAGCAGTGCAATCTTTGACCCCCATTGCCTAGTTCACTAGAAACATCATCGATATCCTCTTTCTCCCTCAGTGGAGTTGTCCCGTGTCCCCTTGTTCTAATTATAAAATAATGTATGTTTAATAAAATTGTATGCTTTTAAATTATAAAATGTCCTTAAAATTCATTAATTTTAATTAAAATTATTTTCTTAATATTAAAAATACAGTGTATTTATTCTTCGACATTCTTTTTTTCTTGTTTCACTTGCAGTTTTTTTTTCTTTCCTTTTTGATGGGTGAGATACATAAAATAATCATATATTAATTTTAAAAAAGGTGTGAATAATTACTTTTTTTTTCATGTATAGTGTTTATGAATTTAAAATTTGTTTTATGTGGTTTATTAAGTATATTAAAAAATGAACCTCTATATAATGAATTTTCCCATATAACGAACTTTTTCCGGGATTTAGCAACTTCGTTATATAGAGGTCTGACTGTATTTTTAAGTTTCAAAAATTAATTATTAATTTTTAATTGACAGGCGCATGTTTCCTGCCTACAAAGTCCGAGTGAGTGGACTGGACAAGAAGGCCAAGTACATCCTCCTGATGGACATAGTGGCCGCGGACGATTGTCGCTACAAGTTCCACAATAGCCGGTGGGTGGTAGCCGGAAAAGCAGACCCAGAGATGCCCAAGAGGATGTACATCCACCCAGACTCACCCTCTACTGGAGAACAGTGGATGCAGAAAGTGGTCTCTTTTCACAAACTTAAGATCACAAATAACATCTCTGATAAGCATGGCTTTGTAAGTGGAATCAGATTCAATTTCATAATTTTGATTTTCTATAAATAGTTGCGAGAGTTATATACCAATAATTATCGGTTTTCTTTGTTTTGATTTCTAATTCATTCGAAATCTATTAAAAATCGTAGATTTAAAAATTTTTAATCATCTTAATTTTTTTAAAAATTCTTAGTTTATCGAAGTAATATATATATATTTTTTTGGTTTTAAAAACTTGCTAAATTTAAGAAAATTCGGAATATTTTCGTTCTACTAAAAACGTGGAAACACACGCACTCATAAATTTTATCTAAACAAATTGCATTTGTGGTAAAGTAGTTATATTGTTAATTCATTGCAACACAAAACTTAAATAATTTTTAAAGTAAGTTTCCTTTTTCAGCCGTTAATAAGTATTTATTAAAGAAAACACTAGATTTTAAAAAGAAAGCGGATTAATATCATTAGAAAGCGAATTAATATCATATCTTAAAAAACAGCAAGACTTGTATTACGACATTCAAAAGTCTTTTGCTCTTCAATTTTTTCTAAAGGTATTAAATAACTCGCGTTTTGTGCGCATAAGTTGAAAATATTTTTTAAAATTATGTAACTATATACTTGCATTGCATATACTTAGAAAACATCAAAATATATCATTTTGAAGTAAAGTCTATGTGATGTATCATATTTGAACAGGGCCATTTTTAATCTTCCAGGCTCTCTAGGCACTTCAAATTGTTACCCCCACTATTTCCAGATTGCCTTCATCCTCCTTTTCTTTTTACCTTGCCAGTTTCGACTCGAGAGAGATTTTCCCTCAACTCTCTTACTCATTTTCCTTTCTTTGTCTTTGCTCTTTGGAGTCTGGACCACTCACTCTTTTGTGAATTAGTGCAGTAAATTAATGAAATCGTTTGCAATTGCAATTATGCTATAGAGTATACATTATTGTATGAACTGCTATCAACATGTTAATATCATCGCTTTACTATCCATTACTTTTAGACATCCTTATTCTTTTCTGTATCACTGTCACTGTACAATAAAGATTTTTTCAAGCTTTGATTATTGCAAAATCGTTAATGACATCATTGTAATCAATTTAAATTGTAATATCATTTTTAGTGCATAACAACATCAAATTGTTAAGCTTTTCATTTTCTATAGTTCCGCGCACATACCCACACACAAACACAACACATACATGATTCACTAGGCGGTGGTTTGTTCGCTGTAATTTTTATTTTTCCTCTTTTTACACCCTCCATATTTTATACTTCCAAATATTTTGTGCCCTAGGCACATGCCTAGTGTGCCTAAGAGGAAAAGCAGCCCTGTATTTGAAAACACATTTCAACTGGTGAATAGTAAGAGAGTAATAAACACAATTAACTTGCATCTTAGTACAGAAAAGATTCATAACGTATATACTATATGTTCTAAAAATAATGCCCAAATTCTGCACATCCTGATTATTCGTTAGAAGTACATAAAAAATGCACAAAGAACTGTACCTGTCCGATTCTTAGTTTACCGAGAAAAATACTAAAAACAATGTATGGCGAAAAATACCGCATTGGAAGCACATACAGCAGTATTTGCATACGTTTATAAAAGCAGATTTCAAAGTGCCCACCGTGCGTACTGAGACCAAATTTAGCGTGCCGAGAAATGGACGAATATACATGACGCAACAGCACGGTGGCCACCGAAGTACAAGCAGCATGCAGACGAGCAATTGAATACGTTGTTGTGATTGGAAAATGTGGTTTCAATTCGAAAGGTTAAAATGTTGAAAGCATATGTTATAAGGTGAACTAATTCAGTGGCGTAACGCACACCTCATCGAGAGGGGGAGGGGGCGCAGGATTTTAGGGAAACCCAAAGCTTGTGTTATGTTATGGTTTTGCAATTCTTTGTAAGATCTGGCTTGGGGTCCAAAACCTGACATTGCAGGGGAGAAGCTAATATTCGCCTTTACACGCCACTGGACTAACTTATCATGATTTTATATTTGAAATAGATGACAAGAAAGTGGTTGTAAGATATTTATTTTATTACTTTAATGATTAAACTGCATTAAATTTATAAAAATAAAATACAGTCGGACCCCTCTATATAACAAAGTCACTGAAACCCGGAAAAAAGTTCGTTATATGGAAACTTCGTTATATAGAAGTTCATCTTTTAATATACTCTCTATAAACCACATAAATCAAAATTTCAAATCATAAACGCTATATATTAAAGAAAGTAATTATTTACACCTTTTTTAAAATTAATATATGTTTATTTTATATATCTTACCCATCAAAAAAGAAAACAAAACTAGAAAAAAGAATGTCGAAGAATTCACTGTATTTTAAATATTAAGAAAATAATTTTATACTAAATTAATGAATTTTAAGGACATTTTCTAATGTAAAACATACAAGTAATATTAAACATACATTATTTTTATAATTGAAACACGAGGACACGGGACAACTCCACTGAGGGTGAAAGAGGATATCGAAGATGTTTCTAGTGAACTGGACAATGGGAATTAAAGATTGCACTTCTTGAATGAAACGTCCAGAACTCTATTGCTCTCGGCGAGTTAGGATCTAATAGAACCAGTTCAAGATATATGACCACCATAAAATGTTTTAAAGAGAGAATAACTTGAAATGTTCAGAAATACTTTAAAACTAGGGAGAAAAAAGTTCGTTATATAGAAAATGCACTTCGCTATAGAGAGGTTATTTTACGAATAAAAGCGTGAAATGTTAAAGTTCAAGGAAAAAGTTCGCTATATAGAAAAGTTTACAATATAGAGATTCGACTGTATATCTTATCTCTATTTTTCACCTAATTACCAAGACTTGGCCGTACGTTAAGCAATAATTTATTCTTGAATAAATTCATATGTAACAATTAAATTATTCAGGAAAATGAATACTGGAACTGAATTTACGAATCATTAATATTTATTTATTAAGATATAAAACAAATAGCCCTTTGTTTTCATAAATGATAATCAACTTTTAAAAAATGAGATTACATAAAGTTCATTTTATTTGCATACAGTTAATCTTATAGGTAAGACATTTTACTCATTTTCTTTAAAATATATTTATCTTTAAAACAAAATGAATAAAATATTCTAAAATATATAAATTTGGTATATATTGAACTAAAAGCCCGATAAAATTCTTAATTTTTTTACATAATTAAAAGTGCATCAACTTGTTTAACATACCATTTCAGTTCCTTCTGGCTTCAAATGAAATATTACATTGCTTTTAGAGTGATCTGGAAAAGATAATTTATATTTCTCCATAATCTATGCATTTGATTTGCAAATTTAAAAAGGCATTTTTTTATGTTTATAACTTGAAATTACTTTTTCATTGCAAGTCAATTGTTTTTGAAAATATTGAGATAAACTAATCCTTAAGTTCTAGAACTGAAAAGAAACTTAAAAATTCTTTGTTTAACTGTAGAGAATTGATTAATTTATGTTAAAAATTTTCATTTAAGTAACTTAATGAATAATTAATTGCTTCTTTTGGAATATTATCATAAGGAGTATTTACGATTTTTCTTCTCTCATCCCTAACTTTTATTTTTCCTATTGTAAATACATTTACAAATTGACTCTTTCCTGATTTCTTAAGTTTGAGTACGCCGCAGAAAAAGGAAAAACTGTTGGTTTTTTTTTGTAAAGAATTGTTTTTTATCTTGAAAACAATCATTAAAATGTTTTACGAATTACTTTTAAGGCAAAATTATTTTAAGCATTATTTTATGTAATTTTTTTTAGTAATCAAGCAGTTTATGTGGTATACTTTATATGAGCTGCTTAGTTCTCAAGAATAAAGTATAAATTGAAAAATTTTCCCAAAGTAATTTTCAAAAATAAAAAAAAAAGATTTTTATGACTTGCGTTGCACTTAATGTAGTTATTTTACTCAAAAATTGTTGGCTAAAATTGTCTAAAATTATTTTCTCTCTCTAAATTTTAAACCCAATTTCCTTAACTACTAATTAATAACAATCGTTACAAATTTTATTTTTTTAATGATCTGCGTTAAGATTTCAAAAATATTTTTAATAATTTACTCTGCTGGAAAAGTGCATTCAAATTTAAAATAAATTTTATTTTATTTTATTACAAGATGCACACCAAGTTTCTGTTAATAATGTATGCAACTAACGCAATAAAGTTTTTAAAAAAAATCTACATAAACTAATATAAAATACAAGTATGAAATAGAAATTTCTAGTAATATTTTAAGGAACTATAATAGATAATTTTGTAACATCTCAATTTTGCGAAAATTAATTACTTCATTGGCAAATTGGTTTTCGTTATAAATTTTTTTTACTGTTATTTTAATTGAGAACATGATAAATTTTTAAAAAAGTACACATGTATACGTATCTGATTTATTATAGATAATGTATTTCGTGATATACATTTTTTAAAAACATATCGATTCGGTATAGTAAGTAATGAATCTCTTGTCCTACTTCTAGATAATAGAAAAAAAACGCATTGATGATGGATTTAGGCTATTTTACTATAACTAAATCTCCCAAATCATGTCGATTAAGTCGAACGAATGTTCAGTTCAAAAATTAATCTGGATGTAGTCAAGTTAAACAGATTTTCATCAAATTTAATTTTGCTTCTAATTTTTTTCAATACTTCTACTTTTAAGTCCTTGTTTTACAATAATTATGCATGTAATAATAGTGCTTTCATTTCTCTGATGTCGACAAGTTTTTGAACTGAAATCGATCACTTTTTAAATTTGATTTATATTGATTGTTTATCATCGCATCTTGAAGCAGTTGTTTATCATCGCATCTTGAAGCAGCCCAAGAACTAATGGTGAATAAATATATAGAAAACCAAATCAACAAACCAGGGAAGAGAAGCAACATACCCGTAAAAAAGATAAATATAATTAATCACACATACAAAATAAGCTAAGAAACTTAATCCTTAATGAATTATACAAGCTGTTTATAATGGACAATTTTTGAACTACGGTAAAATGATAAGGACAACAAACTTTTGAGGTTCTGTGTTTTCAAAACCTATTAAATCGACAGAGAATATTTAAATTTTTACTTCTGTAATATTCAACGTTAAAATTGGGAAATACAGCATATTAATTTTTTTTTATGATTCTATTTAAATTATATTTTCTTCTAAATTTTCTCAATTCTTTTCCCAATGATGGAAGTGTTTTTTTTTTCAGTTTGCTTGATGGAAGTGTTTTAAAATAAAAAATTTCACTTTACGTTTTAAAATAAAAAATCTCACTTTACGTTTGTAAATTCTCAAATACAATATTAGAAAGAATCTTTTAAAATTTTTTAATCCCTTTGGTTTGCTAGTGTCATTTCTGTTTCATTTCAAAGCTCCAGTTCTATTGTTTGGGGAAATGAAAGATATACTGATAAGTAGGGTTTCTTTCCCGGGAACCCGGGTTTCAGGGAAATCGTAAGATTTCTGGACTTTTTCTATTCCCGGAAATCGCCCGCGGCAGTTACAGTCAATATTTCGTGATTGCCTGGTAAAAATTGTTTTGTTAGACAAGTCCAAATGAGAGAGATAGGGACAAGGCTTTTTCTGCAAAGAAGAGGAATCAATATCCAACTTTTCGCACTCAGAAGAAGAGGGCATGGAGATTTTGAAAGAAAACCCCCTGACTTTCTGGACGAAAAATTAGAGGAAGCAACTAACCCTAAAACGAAAGTTATATATTGTTTAACCAAAAACAGTACTAGTTTCAACAAAATCGTGAAACAAGAGGTACAGTTGCTGACTGAAAATTCGTCACCAAACATAAAACTATGGGAGACTTTAAAAGCAATCCCTCCAACGTCAGTTGAAGCCAAGAGAGCGTTTTCTGCTGCTGGATTGTTCGTCACAACGCTTGGAACTAGTATAAATTGCTTATGCTTTCTGAAATCCTATTTTAAAAATGAATAATCAATTTATTATATACGTTTTTTATTTTTAGCTCATTATATATAAATAAGTATAATTTTGGAAATTAAATATATCCTTATTTTATATAATTAATATTGATTTTATTTAAAAATAACTTGTTTTGAAATTTCTTTTAAATTTTGATGTATATTCCCGGGAATGGAAAAACCCGGGAAATCAGAAACCCTAATGATAAGTTCTGCTGAAAATAGCGTAATTGACGTCTGTCCTGCAAAAAAGTATGTTTTATCATAATTGTTTACTTCCAAATAAATATATTTTGCTGCACATCAATTTGCCTACGTCAATAAAAATACTTCATCTTTCAGTTAAAAAAAATTACGGTTAAGTTCATGCAGCCGGAATACTCAATCCGAAAAATCCTTCGTAAAACGAAGAAAATTGTATTCACTCAACTCTGGTCTAGTGATTCACAATTAATAGCTTCTTGTCCAAATTACGGTGCTCAAAGCAGTCAAGTAAGTACGCTTGCAACAGGAGGAAAGTTAAGTCTTTATATACACTGGCATGGAAATGCCGGTAGAAGACTGTCACACGTTTCCCTTATCAAACCGTACTTCTGCTACGGACAGATGCGAAAATAACCAATTGGATATTCTCGCGTGGTATCCCGTCAACAGACACACAAAGGAGTTGAGATGACAGGTTCTATTTTTTCATGTCAGATTCTATTTTACCGTTGAGCTGAGTCTTGACAGTTTGTAACAAACAATATTTTGTTACTTTTTCATTTACTTATGCTTCGTTTTTTTTTAAAGATATAGTTGCCTTGTCTATTTCCCATTGGGAAGGATAATTTCCTTATCAGTTGCGAAATCTTCCGGTAGTATGTGGGTGAAGAAAAATGGAAATAGATAAATAGATTTCATTCGCGAGTTCGATTCGAATGTCTCAAAAATTGATTACAAAATAATTTTTAAATTCTTAAAGATTTTTTTTATACTCGTTTTTACCCCTCAAAAATCTGCGTTAGATAAAAACGAATCTCTTTAACTAGATTATGTCTAAACAGGAAAATTAATCAGTACTGAATAAGTTAATGTAACCAAGTTGTCTGCGCCTAAAAAATGCATTTTTATTAAGTTCCGTGGAAACATGTTATTCTATTTATTTGTAAAAATTACCTGCAGTAGAATTAATGCTCATGCAAATTTTAGAGAATTTATAAAGCATCTTAATTTTAAAAGAACAATTCAAATATGATCACATCTAAAAACCGAAATATTTATATTTGAATATTTTATATCAGAAACAGGATCAATCATTGTTAAAATCGATGTTACTAAGCTGAAATTGAATTTAATACATGCAAACAAAAGTAATGAAATGTAACTGCAAGTTAAAATTGGAGTTATTAAATTTAGTCCAGTAAAAACTAGATTTTGAACTGTTAGATTTCATTAATTTTTAGTTTTTAATCTGTTTTTCAAGCAAACGTGGGATTCAAAATGTTTTATGCTTATGGGACTAATTCGACTGATAACCATATATATTTCTTATAAAAATAATATTAAATAATTTTAATACTAATTTTAATATTAAATAATTTAATTTGGTTTTTTTAGTAACATAATAATATTTAAGATAGTTGCATTCTTTTTTTTTTGTAGTGGAAACGGTTTTATCAATTTCTTTAAAGTTTTCATGTTCAATGAATCATTTAAAAAAATGCATTTTCTTTTTTTCTGCTTCTTCCTCCTTGCATTCTAGTAGTTTAAATTGCTTAGCTTAAGTTAAGTCGGTTTCAATTTAAAAAATAGACTTTATAGCAACATTTTTTTCCCTTTTTTTATATAAATTAATTTTGAAAATAATGAATAAATCAAAAATTATTTTCACGTACGAAGGACGTAGTTTTAAATATCAAAACATCCTACTAGCATTGAAAACATCTGTTGTCTAAAAAACGAAAATTGAGTCCCTTATAATAGTAATTATGTTTGTATGTCTTGATATATGTTATAATGCCAGCTGAGAAAGGATTTCCAAGCATTAGTTAGGGTATATGATTCAAATATTGAGATTAAGATAGCAAACATATCAATAATGAATGTTATGTAATGTAGAAGAATAAACGACATTATTTCCCCCTCCTCTTTCTTTGAGAATCATTAAAACACAAGAAAATAATTATTTTATTTATTTTTAATATCACAAAGTGAAAATCGTTTAACACGAAACTGTGAAAACAGATATTTTTTCGTGTTTAAAGATGCTCTAAATATATATATATATATATGTGTGTGTGTGTGTGTGTATCAAGTGTATTAGAGTACATTTTATTTATATAGACATGTATATATGCATGTATTGAATAAAAATCAATGAAACAAAACACATCCTTAAGAACTTAGTGAAATTTAATAAAAAAATTTAGCAATACTTTACAGATTTCTGTTTTCATCTATTTTTCATCAACAGTCTTAAGAAGCTTCATCTTCATTTTAAGCGAAGTAGGAATTTGCTTCACCCCTGAAAACTTTGTCATTGTGCTTGTAAAAAAATTCTTCAAGAATAGAAAATAAAACGCCAGCCAAAACTCTCTGGTTTTTATTCATACTGCGATGTATTCGTCACCAAATTCAAAGCCAACTGATGAGAGATGAGATGTTTTTGTGTGTTTTTTGTAGGAGTGGAGGGTTAAAGTAGCTTAGATTCATAAAATTGACTCATGTCACAGGCTATTCTGAGGGTATTTCAAAACCAAGTTAGTTCCCTTTCTTCGAAACATGTGAAGCCACATTTCTTTCATTTCACCCCCCCTTAAATATCGCATGCGTGGATCGTATTTCATTCTCAGATTTTGTTCATTCTCAGAAGAGAAAAGAAATGCATGAAAATGCATAGCATTATTTCGTGTCAACCGATTTTCGTTTCGGGTTGAGAAAGAAAGAGAAATGCACTAGCATTATTTATGTATAAGTAAATACACGTTAAAAGTATTAAAAAAATGTCCAAATAATTAATTGGTAAAATATAAGTTGAAATGTTGCTAATTATCGTCTCCTGCGTAGGCGGAGCGTATCGGTCTCTGCGCTCAGACCCCCGTGGGGTGCATCCCGACGAAAACGATATGTAGCTGATCCTAGAAAATCTTGAACCTGGCTTCAGCGCGTTTGGTCGCTGTGGTTTATCGCGGATATTTTCTATTTAAAATCTTGATCTTGGCTTCGGCTTCTAGGAGTGCCTTTGTTTTCTAGAATAATTTCAGTCTAATAGTTAAATTGAGGATTTAATTTCTGTAAAATTATTAAGTTTTGTTTTATTGAAGTTTATCGCAATGTTATGAATAAATCCAGGAAAAGACAAACTTGGACTCCAGTATCTATGTACCACACCACACACAGTTAGCTTTAGAAAACCTTTTGATGTTGACCAATTTTTTAATAACCATATTCTTGGATGATGAAACCGCATAGATTGCATATGTGGTGAAGTTCATTTGAAATAAAATAGATTAAATATTAATCTAATGCTAGAAAAGTTCTTACTAAACAGCAATAATGTTGTGATTTAAGAGCTACAGTACATCTTTAGAACATTTAAATAGTTTTCAATTAATACATAGTCGGTATATATATATATATATATATATATATAGACGAAATTATTCTGGATATTAAGTAATGACGTGTTCTTTCACAGAAGTCTGTAAGGGGTCTGTAATAACATGGAATTTTCATTACTTTTTTCGTTTCACACTGCAACTGTATGTGGCTAGTTGCAATATCAAGTCACCACAGGAATTTTCCACCTGAATGTCTGAATAATTATAATGGGATTTTTTTTTAAACGAAAGCTCTTTAATTCGGAACTTATTTAAAAATACAATTTTGAACTTAAAAGGAAAATTCTTTAATCATTTTTGAACCGTACTTGAATTTTCCTTTTTCTTTCATGACTATGGAAACCCCCTTAGGAATAAAAAAATAGTATCGTATAACACAGAGATAATAATCTCAGAGAAGTTATTTGCAATTTGACATGTGAAACACGTAAGTGATAGAATTTATTACTTGAAAATGTCTGATGATCCAATTTAATGATTCATTTAAATACAAGTTTTTTCACCCGTGTTTTATTTATAAATTAATATTATTATAGTATAAAATATCTTTGTTAGTTTGTATCATGGTGTAGTTATAATACATTAAAATTGTATTCTTTCCTTTTTTATCATTTAAAAGCCCAAGTGTAAGTAAAACATAATTAAAACAAAATAAGATACTGCGAGCATATTGTAACATGCTATGTTCAATGGTTAAATAGATGCTTCTGTAAGCAACTGACGTGTTATATTAATAATATTGATTCATTAACTAGTTTTCTACTAATTAAATAGCTACAATTTTGCTGTAAAATCTTTCGAATGCGTTACTGATATGTCTTATAAATGCAAACATTATCCTTACAATACAATATTTTTCTAATGAGCGCTTACACACCGAACAAACATGATTGCAAATAAAATTATTCGAAAAGAATATTTTGTGACCTTTTACAAAAATTAATCAATAATTTTCATTTAATGTTTCCAAACAAAATGTCATATAATTATTTTATTGAAGAATGGGAGAAACATATAAGTGAACTTTTGGTACTTTTGTGAAGAATCACAGAAATCTCTTTTAAAATTGCCAATAACGCAATTCTATTCATTAATCCTATTTTATAGATTTAGGTAAAAAAAAACATTGGTTTCATATAAATTTCAAAATAGTTTTTGGAGGTATATGATCTGTAATAGGGATCAAGAACTATATTAGGTATTTTACTGGTATGTTGGTACTTATTATAAATGTATGTATTATACAGTTAACCTGTTTTTAAATAATATATTTAACATTAAGTTGTAAGCTTAACTCTGATCTTAATATATCATTATGTATTAATATTATTGTAGACTTCATTAGCAGTTAGGACATTTACGTATAGACTATCTTATTATGTATTCAAATAAGCTGCCCATTATCACAATGTTTTCTGTTGTTCTTTGTTGGTAACGCAGACAATCTTGAACTCGATGCACAAGTACCAGCCGAGGTTCCACCTGGTGAGGGCGAACGACATCCTGAAGCTTCCCTATTCCACCTTCAGGACGTACGTCTTCAAGGAGACAGAATTCATCGCAGTCACTGCTTATCAAAACGAAAAGGTAAGGCTGTAGAGCGAATTAATGTTTGAAAATTTAAACACAATTTGATGGAAAAAATGAAACAATCATAAGAGATTTTAAGGGTTTTCCAAAACTATATACGAAACACACACGCACAAACCCCTTCACAAAAGATACATAAGTAAAAATCAATGTAAGCTATTTAATATTTAAATCTCTGTTTATAAATCATTAATTAAAACTTTATATTAAATGTTTATTTTTAGAGAAATATTAACTTTTCTGTGTTTTTGACGTCAAAAAAATTTGCGGAAAAATAATTTATCATTTATTACCGTAAAATCCAACGTATCACGCGCACCCGTACTTTCAAGTTATATTTTTTAATTTTTAGAAACATTCGCCGCATAACGCGCACAATCCAATTTTACGAAGGAACCTAAAATATATTTATGAAATGATCTTATGTTTATCTCGAATATAATGAAGTCATTTATTCGAGGTATTATGCCAGGATTTTGAAAAATTTAGTATACTTCTAGAACTACAAACCTTTAACGTCATTAGGTATGACATTTCTTTTAAATAAACAGAATTTCGATCTATGTACAATATAACTCAATTTTTTTTCTGTACTCATCTATCTCTCTTATCTTTTCTTTTTTAAGCTATCATTTTTACATAGCGGGCGTAGAACGCCCACCCGTAAATTTCGATCCTACTTTTTGTGCTCCAAGTACGTGTTATACGCCGGATTTTACGGTATATTATTAAAATGAGTATCGTTTTTTTTTGAAATTTTCAACTTACGTACTTCATCTATTTTGTAGAGACTTTGTATAATCTCAATTATTTAAAAGAGAGAGAGCATCACACCTCATACGTTAATATGTTCATAAATTAAATTTAGATTTTTACTCAAATAATGTATTCAAATTCAAAAACAATGTTTAAATTCTAAAAAAAAAATAATAATTCAGAAACTTTAACATGGTTTTTCAACTTTCAAAAGACTATGAACTTAATAAGCAAAAAGTTAACGAACAACATTAAAAAGGGAAATGAAAGTTATTCTTAAACAGTCTTATAAAGGATGAAAGTAATTTGTGCGCTTTTAGAGAAAAGGGAATGACTCCAGACAAACAAAATGGGGAGAAAAACAAATTACAGAGATAGAGAAGAAGCAGAACAGGTTAACTAGGTTTCGCTCTTTTACGAAACACAACAATGAGTTTTTCTCTCTCATTATTGTGGTTTCTCCAAAGTGACATTAATGACAATGGAAATAAGGGTTAATTGCGTGGGTTTGTGGCACACTTGTATTTAAATAACACATAATACCAGAGCTTATGTGTGTAATCAAATGCAATTTAAAGTACCACACCCTCGTGAAAAATCCATTTTTAAACAGAAAGTATGAGAAATTGTTTGCATAAATGTCCGTCAGGTTGATGAAGTATCTGACACTAAATGAAAAAGGAACTGAATGGGATATTAAACACGTTTAATATTTATACATGCAAAAAATGTAATAAAACAATCTTAGAAAATTTAGCTTCAAGAAATATTTTTTTTTATTGAGTTGGAATTAGAGATTAATGTTAAATACTATTTTAATTATTATTTTTAAGAATGTTTAAGGTATCCGACTACTTGCGACAATTTTTTTTGAAAAAAAAAATGGAGATTTTTTTTTTGTAGTTTCTAGATTTATTTAGTACATTTTAAGAAAAAAAAGGCTAGAATTAAGAAGAGAAAAATAAATTTTATACTACTAAAATGGGAATAAATGAGAAAAAATTGACAAACAGTTCCATAAACGGGGCCCGCTCTGTACCTGTAGTAAATGAACAGATTCTCAACCTTTTTTAAATGACCTTCAGGGTAAGAGATACTTAGATTTTTACTGAAACTACAGCACTTTATCTTAGTAGTAATTATATGAAATTTCGTAAAAAGTGATTATATTTACATAAAGAGCTGTAAATTTTGAAATAAAACAGTGATTGATAAATCTGAAGGTTAAAACATTTTTACTGTTAAACAGAACATACACAAAAAATTTAAGCAAACTATTATAAAAACCTTTTGAGCATTCGCTGCCTTCGTTTGGGCCTTTTCGAAGAAAATAAAAAACCACACATTTTTCTCAAGTTAAACGAATTTTAAAGTTTGACATCTCATTAAAGATAAGGAAGCATCTGCTTTTAATAAAGCACTTGTAGTGTGTGTTCTAGTGAATGGGAACTAAAAACCTTGGTATTTTTATAAAGCTAATAAGATGGTGTATCTAATAAAATCATAAAAAATATTTGTCAACTTTAAAAAAAAATCATGATTTTAGGGGAGTTGGATGAATACTTTAATATAATAGGAAAACCTCCTATTTCCTTGACCGCCTATTTCTTTAAGACCTTGGAATGGTATAATAAAACTTGATAATTATCTAATTGGCCCATTAGTTTTTCAGCAAACATCGCTTAGTTTGATGCAGTCTTAGAAATGTAATTGAATTCCAAATATTGCAAAATTTCTGCTTATTGACTTTATTTCCTGTGTCTTTTCCAAAAATCGGAAGGAAAGATTTAAGGAAGAAAGAAAAAAAAATTTTTTTTCAGTGCCTTTTTTTTTAAATGAGAGGGGAAACTCTTTTTTTTTTGTACCCTTATTCAACTTTTCCCTTTCCCAATGCCTTTTGAATTTTTTTAGTCTCCCACGAACGTGTTTTATTTTTATCTCACTTTTACTCTACTATTAATTAAAATTAGATAATTTGTATCGAGTATTTTTTAAAACTAATTTTGATATATCATATTTTACAAATGTTAATTTATTATTAACTTTTTAAATTAATAACATAAATTAACAAACTTTTTATATTGTCTTATTATTCTAACGTATTTATGCGTTTTTGATAATGCAGATGTGAAGTATTAACATTTACAATATTAATAATATATGAAACTTTTAGTTGATGATTAGCAGAATTAAAGTTTCTAAACAGTTTTTCAGTTTTGTTAAAAATGAGTTTTTATCACGAAACACTTAAAAATCAAATAAATGTTATGATTTTAACATAAATTTTTTTGAATGGTTATAAATATTTGATTGGTTTTTTGTATGTGTATGGTTATTATCTATTCATGATGTTGTTACCTGTAGTTAAGAAACATGTAATTTTGTTCTAAATAAGCATCATTAGTTAAAATATTTTTTTTAAACAAAAAAATCTGCTTTTGCGCACACCATATGTAATTAACGTTTTATTTAAATAAGATGCAAAACACGGATAAATATGTATGAGAGGGAATACACATTTTCTGTAGTACTCTAAATGTTCTTGTGCATAATTTTTTTATTACGTTAACTTTTTTAGTAATGCTTTTAATAAAAGTGCTTTCAAAATTTTTTATTGGTCGTATTCTGTTATAATAATTTTTTCATGCCTTTTTTTTATTACAGATTACTCAACTCAAAATTGATCACAATCCATTCGCAAAAGGCTTCAGGGATACAGGTGCCGGTAAAAGAGAGAAAAAGTAAGTTTCCTTTTTTTTTTAGAAAAGAAATAATCATGTTTTTGCAAAGAATACCTGCTAATCTTTTAAAGAAAACTATTCATAACTAGTAATATAATACTAGCAAGTACCGTAAAAACCGTCGCCCATCCGGTATAGTGGTTAGCGACACTGACTGCTGTGCCGTTGGACCTGGGTTCGAATCCTGGAGAAGACATGGATATTTGTTAATGTGTAGTGCCTTCGCGGCATGGGGGGTACTTTAAATAGCCGTCAACCGCGGGTCCTCTCATAAGGTTGGTGGAAGGGGAAGAAACGTAAAAAGCCCCTGACGAGCCCCAAGGTGTTATCCCTCAAATTTGGGGGTGATTCCGAGTTAAATCGTTCTGTCGCCTGTATGGTGCTCAAAGTTACGGCTGGCGTCACCTAGTCCTTTGTCATGATGAATTTCTTGAGCCTTGATCTGGCCTTTGCCGATCAGGTGGCATTAGTAACAACAACCTTTAAATCCGGCGTATAGCGTTTAAGCTGCCGCATAACCCCCCACTTTTTTTTTTACGAAGAAACCTGAAATATAAATGCGGAAGGCTCCTATGTTTTGAAGTCAATTATTCGAGGTATTATCCCAAGACTTTGAGGAAATATTTTGCTTCTAGAATTACGACCCTTTAAGTTCATAAGGAACGTCATTTTTTTAAAAAAATAAACAGTATATCGTTATTTGTAGAATCCTAATTTTTTTATGCTCCTGTCTTTTGTAATTTTTAAAGCTATCATTTTTATACCCGGTGTTATAACGTATACCCGTAAATTTCGATCATGTTTTTTTGTGTGTTAAAAGTGCCTGTTTTACATCGGATTTTACGGTAATTCAAAATATTTAGATTTTATTATAACTTAAAAAATACCTTTGTTGTTGTCTTAAATCCTATTTCTATCCAGTTTGAAAGTATAAACCACAGTTTCTAAAAATGTATTTAAGAAATGAAACTTCATAGTGAGAATTATTATTATTTCGTAGCTGATTTTACAAAGCCTTTAAAAATTATAAGATAATTTAACAAAACTAATTTTATCCAAGCAGGCTGAATTAAAATATTCTTTGATGATTATTCTACAAAATTAGGAAAATATCAATATTTTAAAGGATAGAGATTCCATGTAAGAAATGGGCGATTGAAAATAATTAATTTTTATCTCAGTCCTTAAATCTCCCTCAGTGAAGTACATTATTTTTAGTATTAAAAAAAAGAGAGCGAGAAAATTTTTTTTAAATTTTCAAAAGTAGGTATTTTCTTACTTATTAAAAGTATTTACTTGCAACTGAAATTTTTTGAAGAAATGAATGTTATAAGCTAGCATCCCTAAAAAACATTTGTTGTTCGTTTATTTCAAATACGTAAAAGCTTACAGTGAAGTTAAAAGGAAGACTAGTAAAACTACTGAAAAAATCCATTTTTTATTTTAAATATCCTCTATTTGAATACATTTTTCTTTTAGTTTGTTGCAAAATATGCTTCTTAGTGGCGAATTGGAATATTATAAGTCACCTCATGCACCACTTCCTTATCTAAATAGAAATTTCTTTCAATCAAAATTACTATATTCTGATAATTCAGTTGAATTTTTTTTTTCCAAAAATACTATGATATACACTATATCCTAAAATTACAAATAATACCATTTCCCATATTTAATAAAATATTTTTCGGGGACCTTCTATGTGAGAAGCTTTGCTCCAATTTTTAGATTTGTGATAACCAATTAAAAATTTAAAGACATTAAAGTTTTTTTCCTGAGTTTTGTCAATCTCAAAACGTATACTTTACAAACTTTAAATGCGCATTTTTAAGACTATTATTTTTGTTGAAGCAAGTATTTTCTATCACTTAAAGCCTTTTTCCTACTTAGGCAAATCCAATGTAACAAATAAGATTCAATAGAGTCGTATTTTATAGATACTTTCATATATATGTACTATAAAAGCTAACTGGGACGTAGTCATAGATTTCTAATTATATTTTTAAAAAATATCTAATGTTTATAGAATTTTCATGCTTTTTGTGTTTTTAACTACAAAAGTAATTATTAGAATTCAGCAAAGAGAGAGTCAGATTTTCAATTCCATATTTTTACATCTTAAACATCTTGAAGAAGTATAAATCCTTCAAATAACTATATATATATATAATACATATATATATATTTATAAAATTGAGTATTCCATAAAAATTTTAAAATCTTAAAAAATTTGAGGTTCTTTTTAAAGTTTTGGATAATGACTTGTCAAATTCACTTTTTTTTTACCTCAGATTCACTTAAATAATGTTATCTAAAAAAATGTAATTTCTTTTAATATTACTACTATTTCTAGAGGGTATTATTGTATAACATTAATTGAATGAAAAAAAGAGTATTTTTAAATAAAAAGGAAAAGAAAAAAAAAATCTGATGGAGCAATATTTTCTTACGGATAAAAGTTTTGAACCCTTTCTTAATCATCTTTTTTATAATCTGCTGTTTATCTCTTCAGCATTGATATTCATCAGTTGCAAGTAAATACGAAAAAAATCGACAGTGAATCTATGCATTAAAAAATTCTTCAAATCCATTAAAATAGCCTTAAAAAGAGAGAGAGAGAGAGTGTGTGTGTCTCAAAACTTTTTTTAAAAAAAGTCCTAAGAACAATATTGAAATTAAACATTATATTTAAAATAAAAATGGAACAAGATGATAAATAAAGGCATACTAGATAATTTTTTTTGAATGGAAAACTGCCGCAAAATTTAAATGTATTGAATGTTTGAAATGAAACGAACACTAAGATATAAAATCCAAGTTGACCTATCAT
This sequence comes from Trichonephila clavipes, assembly GCA_019973935.1. NCBI lineage: Eukaryota > Metazoa > Arthropoda > Arachnida > Araneae > Nephilidae > Trichonephila > Trichonephila clavipes. The sequence continues at coordinate 566,165 of BMAU01018101.1, read as the reverse complement.
TGATTATCAAAACAAGATAATTCTCATTCCAAGTAATATATTTTTTTTAAAAAATTCAATTCCTACTTTGTTATAAAAACTTACTGGTGCCATCTTTTGATGATAAATCTAATTTAGTCAGAAATAATGCAGAATAAATTTAAAATTTAAAAATGAAATTTAATTAATGAATCAATATTTGAAAAAAACTGTATATTAACATCAAGGGTCTTCCACTACAAGTTTAAAAAATGTATTTGAACTTCCACGAATGAATAAAAAGTATTTTATTTACGATTGAAAATTTGAACTAGATATATATATATATATCAATAAATAAATATATATAGAGAGTGAACTAATAGTAGGAATGGTAAAAAACAAATATAAAATAAATAAACACAGATATAACAATTTACTGGGTGTTGCTTGAGGATATGCCACCTTATATAAAGGATTCACCAAAGAAAAAAAAAAAAAATCTGAATCCCCCCCCCAGCATAAAACTTACATTTTTATCCTCGCACTTCCAAGACCTATATATAATTCTTCATATATATATATATATATATATATATATATATATATATATATATATGCTTTTTTCTATCTCTAAAGATCATCCCCTGTAATATATTCAAACATCATTCCTTCTTTCTTTTTTTTTTTTTTTTTTTTTCTTCTCATAATGAGATGAAAAGATCTTTATCTCGGGCAAGTCAAGCGTCGAGTTCGTCGTTTGCCACCAGGTGCTAACTCCTGCAAACAAAAAAGAGGATAATTATCATAAAAATCAGAAAACAAAATATCAAATAAACAATTTTTACCAGAGACTGCCCCACCTATTTTCCTTGTCCACAGCTATTATTATAAACACTATTATTAATCCTTCCAGTCAATTTTCTGGAAGGGGGGATGTATATTCTCTTCTACCCCCTATCTGGCGAGTTCAATTAGATCCATTCATGTTCCAATGATGAAGAGTCCGTATGTTTTCGAGGTCGGACATTTAAATTTATTTCATTCATGAATGCAATCATCTCTTTTATGGTTGTTGTATTTTAGATGTTGATGGAGGAATTTTGAAACATTGTCCTCTCGTAGGATTTCAATAAGACCATTATGGTTTTACATGACCAAATGATAGGTGCTATTTATTACTGCGATTTGTAAGGTAAATTATTCGAAAACTGTTTTGGAAATATGAAATTCTAACTATTCAACTGTTTTTCTTTGTAAAAGTGATCAATTTTGTGTTCTTTGAGGACAGCGCAGCTTTAATGAAAACTACCGTAAGTAGAATTGATGTTTATTTATTGTTTTAAAAAATTGGATATAGCGTAAGTTATATTTGTTATTTAAGAAGTATTGATATTATTAAGATTCTTAAATGCTTTCTAAAATATCTATATATAAATGAAATTTTTAGGATATAGGGGATCGGGGAAAGAATCGCTTGTTTAAAAAAACAAAATAAATATTTCGCTGGATTAAATAAATCTTAAATAAATACTCGTGAGTTGAAGTTTTTTATTTATAAATATTGATATTCGGGAAAATTGGTATTAAAATAATTAGATAGAAGTGTTATATTTTTGCTATTATGTCCAATTTAGAGCATCAAGAACTATGATTCAAAGAGCAATTTCAACAATAACTTAATTTTTTGCTTGGTTGGTTGGTTGTCGTGTTTATGAAAAAGAAAAGTTATTTTCATATAGGAACGAAGATCCTATGTACCACTTCGGCAATGTCCAGCAATGGGGGTACCACTTTGACGTAGTTCTGCGGCTTACGTGTGTCTGAAACTGAGAGCTATGCCGGCGGTAACATAGCTACTCACAAGGTCTGCCATGCCGGATTGGTCGAAGGGGAGTGAGTAATGGTAACGTCGCACTGTTCAGCTACACGAGGGCTTTTGGCGTTGGACCTCGTAATTTTGAACCTTAGTCATGAGACGAGGACAACACCTGAGAGCTGGCACTCCCATCTTCTAACTACCACACCAACGAAGGGTCACTTGAGATCTCGTCAGACATAGCGTGCATCGTTTCCCTACACGGCGGGTTTTAGTGGTACTAGGCTCGAACTCATGCCAAGCCAGTCACGATCCAATGCCTTGACCATTAGACTACCACGGCCACTTAGTCGAAGGTGAAGCACCAGACTAAGTGGACCCCAAAGAAGTGGAACCTTTCGGGGTTCTGGAAACCAACTTTTTATTGATATGGATTAGTTTTTTTAATCGATAAGAATGATTCTTTGAAAGGCTGTTGAGTTTCACAGGATGAGAAAATAATTTACTTTGCAGGAGAAATGTGAAGTTATTTGTATTATTTTATTTCCTATGGAAAGACAAATACAAAATACAAAAGTACAAAAATAACAAAGAACAAATATAGCAGTAATCGAAATCATTGGCTAAAATGTTCTCTGGCAGAGAGCACCGTTTTAGAATGATAAAAAAAAGTGATGCCCATTCATGGAGATGGTCCTTATTCATTGAATTTACCGATATTCAAAGACGGCAGCCAGGGTTCGAAATAACTTCAATGCGATAGAGATGCTCCGCCAGGCAGTCATGTCCCGTGTCAGAAGCAACTGGGCAACAGCTTCCAGATGTAAATTGCTGGAGATTGCAAGGAGATCCTCTGAGTATTCCAATGCTTTGATTTAACTCTATCTTTTGAAATTGGGATCCATAGCTTATTTCTATTATTGTCTTGATATGTAACCTGATAGAACGGAAAGATAGCACCGAAAATTTCGTTTGTTGCAGGTGAGAGCCCTTTTTCGCAAAGCCGTTATCGGCCTGTTCGTTCCCAAGTGTGCTATTTTGACCTGTTACCAATGGAAAAATCTCTCACTCGTTTCTTTTCTAAAACAATGGAAAAATCTCTCACTCGTTTCTTTTCTAAAACCAACCAACTCCTGTAGATGATGCCTAAAAATATTTTCTCGGAAAAAGGGGAGGGGGCCTCAAGGAATTAGGGGACTGTATTGCAGTTCAGATAACTTACACTTTTCCATCAGAAGCTGTTCGAAATTTCACTGCATAAACATCGGAGAGGCGCCTGAACCTGCAATATTTTGATCTTCATAAGTACACACCATCCGTGTATACACAAAATTATAAAAGTTGTTAAAAAAACTGGACATGCACTTTGAACTATTCATTATTATTATTATATCATCTTTTATACAGACCAAACTAGTTTTATAGTATAGATGCAATAAAAATGTTTTTTAATGGAATCTTAAAGATACTTCTTGAATTAAAATATTATGGTGTTCACACCGGTTCTTTAAAAATATATATCATAAGAATTAAATGCAGATCATCAGAAATGATTACAGTTACAACCAAGCAAAGCGAAATTCTTAATATTATTTGAATTCATTTGAAGATGACGCAATCGATTCAAAACAGGAAATTCAATTTATGCTGTTGTCTGCTTAAATCAGCATAAAGAAAAAGCGACAAATACTCTTATAAATAACCCGATTAAATCCTTCAAGCAGTTCCATCATAAAAAGAGTTTAAAGAAAAAATACAGGAGACAAACCACAGTGAAATCAATTGGCCACAACCACTTGCCACCTAGCATTTAAATGTCTTTATCAACACCAAAACTGCAAACGGAGCCGTCATATAGTTCTTTCCTAATCCTATTTCACGCATATCATATGCATATAACAGGCTTAGAAAGGTTTAAGCTCTTTTCGAAGACCTCTATTAGGTGACCTATCCTGTTGTTAATCCTTAGGTTTTATTACCTTGTGGATTCATACAAAGAGGAACACATTCAAAGAGGCCATTAGCATATAAAAATAAAGCCCCATTTTAACTCTCAGCTCTTCTATAAAGAAAATATGTATGTGTAAAAACAAGACGCAATGCGATAATAAAATAAAACAGGTTTTTATTGTTCTTTTATGGTGGGAAATGAAGTATGTATTTTATTTATCCCCCCCCACCCAAGAGGATTTCACTACATCATGTGTGTTGTTTTTAATTAAGATTCATTTGAAGAAAAATTTTTTTAAAAAAAATCGTGTTCTAACCCGAATTAAGGTTTTTGTTATTCAAAATTTTCTTTTTTTAAATAATTCTCACACACATTATTATAATAAAAATACCTTCCCCTTAATATTAAACACAAATTCTATCTCAAATTTAATATTCAGACCGTACATTTTCACGCACCGTAAAAGCTGGCGTATAGCGTCCACTTTTAACTCAAAAATTAAGATCAAAATTTACGGGCGCACTTTATACGCCAAGTATGAAAATGGGAGCCTTAAAAAAAATAGAGATGAGCATTTCTTCTGAACAATTTCAACTGACATATATCCACATTTGAGTTCAAAAATTATTAACAAAGGTGGATCATCTATCTTGGTTTTCATCTAAAAACCTTGAAAGTATTATAAGTCTCATTAAAACAAATTTTTATATACATGGATTCTTATTTTTAATAGTTTTTTTAACATGCAAAGAAAGATGGATGTGATTAAATTGCCATTTGTGGTACTTCTGGGTGCTGAGTGTATACTAAAGATCTCTCTCTCTCTGCGCCAAGTCTTTCCTTCATTCAATTTGATACTACTAAAGTGATTTTATTACTGGTGAAACGTCTTATACACATTACATCTCCAACGATTTCCGGGTTTGGCATCATATGCGCTCACTCTTCCTGCTCCAGATGACATCCGCATTCTAGGTGGAAGAAAATTGTCGACCTTACTAAAAAAAGATCATTGTATTATATAGTCTAGGATTTTAAAAAAATGTATCTTTTCCCCCCCTTCTCTGGATAATAAAAATCGCTATGTAACTGTGAACAACGATGTCTACCAATCATCCTCAGCCACACGCCCCTATTCTTTCATCAAAAAGAGAAGGGGGATGAAATAAGTTGCGCCAGCACATCGCCACATAGAGGCGAATTTGTCGCCCCCCTCCCCTAGTTTTTCTTTTGCCACTAATGGTAGTCGCTGTTCGTGACCGAACCACCCACTCACGATGTCCGCCCCATCTCTGATGACATCACGGTGTAGGGTTGAGTTGCTCTTAAGCGTGGAATGTAGCGCTTGCTGCATTGAGAGTCCGGAAATTTTATTCATTTGTAGCGTTCTAAATAAATGATTTTGAAATGCTTACGGTGAACAAAGGATGGACACTGGGACTCTTTATTCTGCAAAGAATGGTGAGAAGAAAAAGAAGACGCAAGCATCCATCATTATTTGTGTTAATCGATGCTAAAGGAGTTCATAGGAAATCAAAAATTATCAATTGTTAAATTAGCCTTTTTCATGATGAAATAAATAAATAAATAAATAATAATAATAATATTCCTCCCCCCCTTAAGCCAGCGATACTCAACCTGCAGCCCCCCTGCCTTTTTTGAGTTGCCCGGTCACAGCCCATTGCACTAAGAAAATTCTATTATTGGAGGACAATGTACAAAAAATTTAGCAGGAAATTCTTTCAATCAAGCAATCAAATGTATCAATTTTGATTTCAATTTGTTTTTTAATAGTAGAATGTAAGCAAGAGGCTTGGTCGTAGATGATTTAAAATATAAAAATTATCCCATAACTCAGTAAAAATAAATATTTTTAGGAGAACTTTTCTTGATAGAAAAGTTAATATAGTATTAAAATAAAGCTATAAAAATCAGTTTGAATATTTGATCAATTTTGTTTGTCAATTTTGCATTGGTCGTAAGTGTGCTTTTTCCCATTATCCAGATGTTGCGGCCCGTATGAAATAACTGATATGTATGCGGCCCGGTGGGAAAAAGATTGAGTACCCCTACCTTAAGCTGTCAGTTTTTTTCCCCAAAATGTACCAAAAAATTCACGTTTTTTATTGGATATAACTAGGCATAATACATAACAGAATGCGAAAATAGAATTTTATTTTTATTTTCAACTTTAAAGTTTTCACACTATTTCTTATTTTATAATTGTGGAACACAAAAACCCTGAAAATAAATTTTGCTATGGGCATTTGCCTCGTATTGCTGTTTATTGCGACCTTTAATAAACATTCGCTCTCCAACTTTCTTCTTCTCGCTAATATTCGTGATAGAAATTTTTTTATTCCATCTGTTCAGTTTTAGGGACCCTATTTATATTTAAATACCTCTTTTCCGTATTGCTCTTTAGTGCTAACTTTAATTAACATTTGCTCTCCAACTTTTTTCATCTCGCTAATATTTGTGATTGAACTTTTTTTTTATTCTATCTGTTCAGTTTTAGTGACCATATTTCTTTAAATACCTCTTTTCCAGAAGGCAGAGTATGCTTCTTTCTCAAGACGGCAGTTCACGTGACCGTTCGAGCATGGGAATGACGAATGATCACAAAATGGATGACGACAGCAGTGACGAAGATGACGAAAAAGTGGATGTAGGAGGAGTGGCAGACCTTCGACCGAACTTTAGTTTCTCTGGTGACCAAGAAGGTAATGATTATTAAATCACGTATCAGCATAAACGAATATATATAAATCTGAAAATGACAGATAGAGACCACTGCATCTTGTTAACTTAAAAAAATATAGGAAATAAAATTTATATAAATTTACCATGAACAAAAAAGTTTTACACATAACTAGAAAAATTCGATAAAAAGTTTTAGAAAAAAAATGCAAGCATTTTTGGGTAAAAACCTACTAGAGCAATGGCTTATTTGAAATCAAAATTATCATGATGTTTTGACATTTATTATCTATTTTTGAAAAACATGGTGTCATGATTCGGTTTACATAAATGTTTTAACTATTTAATACTATCTAAATAAAAATGAGAAATAAATCTGAATAAATGTCCACTCTAACTCTTTGAGTAAAAAAGTTATAAAAGTTATAAAAATTTCTAAATGCCAACCCAAAAATTTTAAAGTTTACCTCCAAGAAGTTAAAAAGTTTAACTTTTTAACTAAACTTTTGTTTATACCTTTTACTTTCCATACTTTTTGTTTACTTATTTTCCTTTTTCTCTTAATATTTTTCTTAGGATTATTTGCTTTTCATAACTTAACACTTTTTATATATTCAAATTACTGTTTTTCACATATTACTGTTAAATATATATATACATTTCGGGAAATGCATCTTTTTTGAAACAGTAGTTTTTTAAACTAAAATTTTCTTTTGGCTAATAAGATTCTTCCTAAATTTGTGAGTAGGTTCTTGTTTAAGAAAAACGACGTACAGAGTGTTTTTTTTCCAGGTATAGACGTTTAAGTTGGCATTACTTTTCAAGATGGCGACCGATTTAACAGCTGTCAAGTGATTTATTCTCAGTTTGGTTTGGCAATTCATCATGAATAGACTCACGCCTGAACAACGCTTTCAAATTGTGCAATTTTATTTCGAAAATAATGGTCGATTTTCATATGCGAATTTTGTTTAGCGATGAAGCGCACTTCTGGTTGAATGGCTACGTCAAAACTGCCGCATTTGGAGTGAAGCTAATCCCCAAGTGTATGTCGAAACACCGTTACATCCAGAAAAACTGACTGTTTGGTGCGCTTTATGGGCTGGTGGAATCCTTCTTCAAAAACGATGAAGGCCACAACGTTACAGTCAATGGTGATCGGTATAGAGCCATGATTACTAACTTTTTCATTCCTGAATTGAACAATCATGATGTCCAGGAGCTGTGGTTCCAACAAGACGGCGCAACATGTCACACAGCTCGTGCCACAATCGATTTATTGAAAGACACGTTTGGTGACCGCCTAATTTCACGTTTTGGACCTGTGAATTGGCCTCCAAGATCTTGTGATTTGACACCGCTAAACTATTTTTTGTGGGGCTATGTAAAGTCATTGGTCTATGCGGATAACCACAAACACTTGACCTTTTGGAAGACAAGATTCGCCGTGTTATTGCCGATATACGGCCACAAATGTTTGAAAAAGTCATCGAAAATTGGACGTCCAGATTGGACTACATCCGAGCCAGCCGTGGAAGTCATATGCCAGAAATCATATTTAAAATGTAATGCCACAAGATTATCTCTCGAATAAAAAAAAATTCATGTCAATCGAATAATACATCGTTGTTTTATTGCAATTTAAACACCTCTAAAAAAACACCCTTTATTATCGTGATTTAGTGGTATTAAGACGTTACTATATATTTATACAATTTTATGGACTTGAACGTATCTCATTAATTCATTTAATAAATATTTTTGTATAAAATTATGTTAAATCAGTTGTGTGGAACTTTTTATCGAAATTGTTTGTATAGTTTTAAAACTCGTGCGAAATTTTAATGAAAAGTTGGGAAGTAGAGCCTTTTAAGAGTCAATAGAGTCACCGCTAAATTCTAAAGTAAAATCAATTGATCATATTTTCCAGGATCTTTAAAAGCTTTCTAAAAATTAGTAAAAATACTAATATTAAGAAAAAAAACGCTTTTGATTCAATCCTATTAATTGATGTTTTGACTTTATCTAACCGCACTCTTGGTGATAATTTGCTCCGATTAGGTAAGAACCAAGTATTGCATCTTTACTGATGACATATGGAGAGAATTATTCAAAACTGTTTTTATTGTCGCCGCTTGTATTTTGTTCTGTAAAAATGAAACGTGTCAAAAAGATCTATTCGTAAAATTTTATTTACTATAATACAGTTCTAATAGATATATAGAAGTAGATTAAGATAGCTTCGCCATATTTAGAGAAACTCGGAAAAAAGTCCCATTAAGATCTTGACATTTAAAAAGCTTGAGGGAACCCGAGCTAAAGGAAGACCACCAACTAGATGGTTTTGGATGGCACTGAGAAAAACTTACTTTGACATTAAAAACTATAGACGACGCTGGAAGAAGCGCTTGGTTGAGGCAGCCACGGCCTGTAAGGATTTGTTGTGCTTTTGAAGAAGAAAAAACATAAAAGTTCTTTTAATGCATTACTAACGTTTCCGAGATTATATGGAGTGAGACAAGTATTTCAAAAAGAATGGTAGATTTTCAGCAGCTTTCTTTAAAAAGGAATTATAACCGGAATATATTGAATCGTCATGCACATGAATATTAGCCATTTTACCTGCTGAAATGGAAATTACGATTCGGTTATATGTAATACAAAATCTTTGAATAAAAAACGTCATAACTAAATAATTTTTTTAAAAAATATTTAATATTTATTAAAAATTTAATATATTTTTGGATGTTAATTTAATTTCAACTACGGACGATGAATTATATTTCATGTTTAACTGAAAATAGTAATAATAGAATAAAAAAATATTGAAGTTGACAGCAATTTATATCTGAAAAAACTCAATTAGTGAAACATAGATATTTTTGTACAGATAATGCTGAATATTTAATAGCAATGTTCAATCAATGTCCTTAGATTCGTTTATGTTTCGTTAAACTGAAAAATATTGACAATGCACACATGGGAAAAAGATCATTTTGGAAAAATAGATCCGTTAATAAATGAAATTCTTGTGCTTTGTAGTACTAGGAGCTTCATTTTATTGTTTTCTAAGATATTGCGTGCATTCGTTAGTTATTTTGATCTAAAAATTCACAAATAAATCGATTTTTCCTCATTAAAAGTATTATTTCTGAAACGCATCTTCCTGAAAATAAATCTGCTAACATTCTTACTTGTTTCCATTCTTTGCACTAAACGATGCAGTATGTTTACTATCACAAAAGAAAAAAAAAAAGGCATGCTTTACGATTCATTTGTATGACAATGCAAGATGTACGCGGAAAGAAATCCGGAAATCAGGTAGTACACAATTAAAGACTGTGTAATCAGCATTTGCAAAATAAGATTATTATTTCAAGAACTCTGCCAATTATTTTTTTAGACAGCGAATTTGGAGCAATTCATCTGAAACGCCTGACGGAAGAAAAGCGTGCGTAACTTCGGAAGTACCGTATCTAGATATAACCTTATTTGTTTGAGAATATTGACCATCTCATCCATCTTATCTATGGAATTGGTTCAATCTATGTCAAATGAGGATAAACATCATTAAAGAACTTAAGTTTCTGGCTTGTTAAGGGAGCAGCTATTTAAATATACGTCTATCTTAACATTCTTCCCTAACGAAAAAGCAATATTCAATGACAAATAGAAATGCTACGCTTTGACATTTGTTTGCTGTAGGTTGATGTTATTAGCTCTGCGTTCAAAGGACATTCCATTCTTCTTTCGTCATTAGGAAGAGGTTCCTTTTAATTCCACCTGGATTTGTTTAAATATAGTTTGAGTAGACATGTTAAGAAAGAAGTGGTTAAATCTCACTATTTTCCGTCAATTTACTACATCGTAAAAAATAATGACACATCATTAAAAATAATAATTAAATAATATTTGCCTAGCTTCAAGAAATCTGTAAATTTAAATGACAGGTGGAATGAAACATTTGAAATAACAATAAAGTTGAAAATATCAAAATACGACTCGAACTGTTTGGCTATTGTTGCTACTGTATAAAGATGTTAAAATGCATTGTGATAAATGTCACTTATTAAAAACAAAACTCTTTAAGTTCCCACTGCTTTTAAATAATGAGTTAATCAAATTCTTTGATTGAGTAGTTTCAAATTTATGAAATGATTTGAATCAAATAAAGCATTACAAAAAAATTACTCCCTTTATAAACTCAATAGCTGTTGTGTTATTTTATTGATTTGTTTGCAATACATTTAAATTTAAGGTTTCCGAACACGTTGAAAATGACCAAATTTGGTCAAGACAGATATTTTTGTTTTTTATCTTATTGAATAGAGCTATATTTTGTCTTTTAAAAGCAAACTTTGCTATGTTTCTACTCTACCTGGAGGCCTCTAGTTACTAACTATCAATTTTATAAAGTTAGAGAAGTGGGCATTTTAATTGCTCAAAATCTATCATGGCGAGTCTGATAACTCAAAATGTTACAAATGAATTTCTATAAAACTTTTTGAACCGGATTTTATGTTATTTTCTAGAGAATGTACTAAAATATTTCTCACTTTATGAATACTTTTTGAGTTATGGCTTGTTATTTAAATGATGGTCTCATAAAGAATGTCACTCAGCCTTTCATCCCTTCAGTGGGTTGATAAATGAGTACCAAGCTTGCTTGGGAACTTAACACTCGGGTTTTTGCGTCAGACTGACCGAACATCTGCTCATGTACTTCAGGGCCCAAGGTTGCGTATACTGAATTGGGCACAGTATGTCTTGACCCTCATGGGATGTCGCGCTACAAAGTTAAGTTAAAGTATGTCATATTTCTTATGATGTTTACTCAAATCTGCTCTAAAATTTTCAAATTTTAATAAATCATTAAAATTTTAGTACATTTTTTTAGATAAATGCATCTAATTTTTTTAGTAATAGTTTTACTTATAAAAGTTTATTACTTTTTTCTCTAATTGCTTTGAAGTTTTTCAAAAATATTGCTAAAATTTCACGTATAATTGTGATTTTTGTAAAATTTAGGTAATTTATTGTAAATATTGTTATATATATAGTTCAATATTAGCGATATTGGATTGAGTCCTAAAAGCATTTATAATGTTTAAATATGTTACTTTGTGTTATAAACTACACCGAATGCGTTCGGATACCTTAAAAGTATTTTTTGTTCAAATAATTACATTAAGTCAAAATATTTTCATGGAATGTTTACTACATATCTGCATTAATTGGTTATTTATAATCCATCTTGTTTGATTTTTCTTATAATCTATACCAGGGGTGGCCAACCTTTTTGGAGGAATGCCACTATTTGATAAAAAATAATTAAACGTGTCACTTCCAACTTTTCCAACAAACAAATGTGGAAAAGTGAAAAAATTTTATTTATAAGCTTTAGCAATAGAAAATAGAACAGAATGTAAATAGAACATTTTTTAATGCAAGTCTATGTATTCGAAATTAAAAATATAATAAATAAGATGAAAGTGTACAAATTTTGGTTTTTATTTAAATAAACTTTTTACAAGTTCAATCAATTAGGTTAGGTATAAAATAAAAAGGATTTAAAATTTTAAAAAATTTTCAGTAAGTCTTCGCGTGTCGCTGTTACAACTCCACCGTGCCACACTGCGGCACCCTTGCCACGGGTTGGCCACCCCTGATCTATACCTATCAGGATGGGAATAAGTTCCGAAATAAAATGGATTATCTTTATTTTACTCAATATTATTTGCATATCAAACAATCATAAGTGATTAATAATAGCTCATCGTTTGTTACTATTTGAAAACGGAGTTTTCTTTTCATAAAATTCCATTTTGTTAATTTTGAAGTATGTGCCATATATCTTAAATTTCTTATCTTATCTTAATTTGCCTTAGCTCAAGTATTGCTAAGACTCTGAAAAGTAACTTAAATAATTGTGTTTCAGAATAATTTCTGACTTGCAAATATTGCGGACTCTTAAGGTATACGCCTACGTTCGGAACCGCGATTTTGCAAAAGTGTATAAATGACAATATTTATGATATTTAATGTCACTTAGATTAGAAAATGTATATAAAATTGTTTTAAGAATAGTATACTGCTGGACAATTGCTAAGGACGGATCACAAATTGCTATGTAGCATAACATTAAGCGAGACATGAGGCCTAGTAGGATAAAATATAGTTGTCACACTGTTCAGACATTAGAATAAAGAATATTTATTGTTCTGGAAAGTACAAAAGCTGTGAAACATCTGAAAGAAAAAAAAAATGTTCATTTGATCTGCGTACGGAGAAATGGAACAATGCATCTAAAAGTCAGCAGGCACCTTAAAGAAAGGTATCAGTATGGGATATGTCCACCGTGGAGTGTGATGCAACATTCCACACGTCGTACCATACTTTGCACAAAATTATCCAGCAGCTGTTGAGGCAATTTATCCCATTCCTCTGTGAGTGCACGGATGAGGGTGTTCTTGTTTGTCGGAGGATAGTTTCGACCATCAACTTGCCTCCCCAAAGCATCCCACATATTTTCAATGGGGTTTAGATCTGGAGAACGCGCTGGCCATACGAGACGTTGAATACCCTCGCTGTCTAGACAATCCTGAACAACGAGTGTTCGATGACATGTTGCGTTGTCGTCCATAAAAACAAATTTATCACCGACAGCACCACGGAAAAGACGAACATGAGGAAGTAGAACTTCATCAATGTATCGTTGGCCCGTCATAGTCCCATTCGCAACCACATGTAGGCGCGTGCGGCCATTGATCATGATGCCGGCCCACACCATGATACTGCATGTCGGATATCGGTCCTTTTCCTGGATATTTTCTGGACGATAAGCAGTACCACTCTCGGGCCAGATCAGTTGGCGTCTACAATCCGATGACAGACTGAACCTACTCTCATCTGAGAATAGTACGCATGCCCAGTCCTGTTCAGTCCAATTGTGATGCTCACGACACCATTGCAAACGGGCAGTACGGTGCTGTCTGGTCAATGGGACACACACAACAGGTCTGCGTGCGTATAGTCCTCCCCCTACCCCCTCAAACGTCTGGCAACAGTTTTTCGGGAGATCTGCTTTCCTGAGGCAGCAAAAAACTGATTTGCCACCTGCTGAGCTGTGGTGCGCCTATTCCTTTTTGCTGATAGGACGATATATCTGTCTTCTGCAGGCGTCGTACTTCTAACACGACCTCCCCGTGCCGTCTACTACACATTCCAGTAGTTTTAAATGACTTCCACAGCCGTAAAACAACGCTGTGAGCGATGTCGAACTCCCTGGCAACATCTGTTATTTTTCGCCTTTCTTCGATCTTTCCAATAATTCGGCCACGCATAAAATCATCTATGTGATGTCGGGAAGACATGCCAAAAATTCTAAGTTCGTCTATTAAATCTTTCCTGTAAAACTTTGACTTGAAACAACAACTGTCTCCACACGCGTCAAAACCTTTAAAGCTGTTATGAACGCTATCACGTGATGAACAGACGTGGAAAAAAAATTTGCATACTCATACTTCTTCTTACTAATATCCCGCACTTATTCTAATTTTCCACATTTTGCTTCCTTTCATTTTGTGGTTGCTGTGGATGATAGTGTTATCCGTCCTTAGCAATTGCCCAGCAGTGTATTACAATAAAAAATTATTTTACAATATTTTGACAAAAAATGAACATAAAATGAACAATTTTTCAAAATATTCTTCTTTTGTGAAAAATTCCTTCTATTATAATAATATTTTGCCTGTATATAGCTCAGACCTCTGTACAGAGGCTCAACTAGAATTTTTGAAATATATAACTTAGAAGTGGGCTTATCTATGTTTTACAACAGAGGGGAGAAATTTTAAGAAAAAAACGCCGATAATTATTTCGAAGGGTTGTATCTTTGAAAATAATGTGAATTTTTCAAAAATTGTAGTTGAGCCTCTGTACAGAGTTCTGAGCTATAGACAGGCAAAATATTATTATAATAGAAGCATTTTTCACAAAAGGAGAACATTTTGAAAAAAGGTTATTCTGAGTTATTTTTTTCCCAAAATATTGTAATTAAATAATTTTTTGTCAAAATGTCCTTAAAACAATTTTATACATTTATTCTCTAATCTAAGTGATACTAAATATCACGAAAATTATCCATTTGTGCGCTTTTTTAAAATCACCGTTCCGAACGTAGCCTGATACCTTAAAATATAATTAACTAGGTAAAAATTTTTTAATTAAATCTATGAAAAATCCATACGTTATTATGATATAACTTTTCCGACTATAAATTTTACTTTTGTGTGATTATTATGCACGTTGAGTTGACCAGTAAGTCATTGTCAACATTGTGGAATTTAAATGATGGATACTCAATGAAAAAAAAACCCATCTATGAATTTCAATGAAGTACTCTTTAAAAAGGTATATAAATAAAAATAAAAATTGTATAAAGAAATGTGCTAAATTTAAACTTAATGAAATCATTTTATTTCTAAATGGAAGAGAAATTCAAAAGTAGCACGTGAAATAAATTGTAATATGTTTGATAAAAGAAAGCTATTTTCGAATACAAGTGCCAAAAAATTAAGCTTGTATTCATTCCGGGGATTTGAGAGTTAAAGATAAAAGAGCCGAGTTAACAGTGGATCAATACATGTTAGCCAATGATACAAGATATTATAGAAATTTTAAGCAAAATCAAGCACTGAAAACTTAGTTTTTCTGTTATTGGGAAAAAGGTCGGACTTATTGGTCAACTTCATATTTATTTGCTCACATCAGATTTTTATAATAGTCGATTTCTTATCTTTCCAGTGCCTAGTAATGGATTAAGCGCAAAGGACAACAATGATGATCTATCGAAGAAAGAGTCTCCTTTCAGTGTGTCTGAAATAGTCAGAAACCGTTCATCTCCCAACGAGCAATCTCCTGTTATTATCAGTGAAGGTGGACCTAGCGTCAGTATATCATCTTCCTTCCCTCCATCTCATATGATGCCCTACTTGTATTCCTCAGGACTTTATCTGCCACCACCTCCAGGAGTCTTTCTACCTGGAGGCACAACAGGACCCTTTCCTATGACTGGACCTTTCGGTCATAGTCCATCTACATCATCGCTACATCCGAGTTTACTATTCAATGCCCATTTAGCAATGTCTCAGTCACTGTTTAACCAAAGCTACACTTCTACCTCTGAAGCAATGAAGTATCATCATCAACGGTTTTGGCCGTACCCGGTGGTTTCAACCCCAGTTTCGCTTCCTTGCCCTCCACCTGTCATGTCAGAACTTAGGTCACCTATATCAACTGGTTCTTCATACGATGGTAGTCATTTTAAATGTTCGTCCTCTCCTGGTTCAGATGGTGGAGCTAGTTCTGTAGGATCATCATCAAGTGATCTGAAGAGCATCGAGAACATGGTGAATGGACTGGAGAGACAACAAGGATTGCCAGTTACTTTATCTACTTTGAGAGACAAGTAATGAATAAAATCGTATTGAATCTGTTACATGTTTATTCTCTCCTAGTTCAGATTGTGGGACCAGTTCTACAGCAGCAGCATTAAATGATTTGCAGAACAGTGGGAACTTAATTAGTGTACAAGAACGACAAGAAATGGATCTGTTATTTGATGAACTTTGAGAGATGAGAACGTCATAATAATGTTTATAGTACAAAAAAAAAGGCATGATAACTTCGAGAGAATTATTTTAACTTGGATGTGTGTAATACATGTTCTAACTTGCCTACAAAAAATTTCTTTAAATTTAGTCATTTAGTTAACCGAGGAGTTAGAAAAATGTTCTTTTAAAATTATAATCGATGAATCATATTGTAAATAATGAAATCACGTCATTGATTTTTAGTCTTATTTTGTGCATGGTGCAGAGGCAATAGTTTTTCCACTGAACATTTTTAAGGACGAGATTAAATTTGCTAAAATAAACAACGAAAACAGAGTGATTTACGTTTCGTTAAGAAGAAAAAAATAATTATAAATGATGTAAATGAAAGAAAGGACTATCATTTAGGAAAAGTTTCATTGATTTATTTGATAAGAGTAAAAAACTTTGAAGTTAATGTGTTTTTTCGAAATGAACTGATTTCTAAGAATAATATTCTTTTTTTATGTTTTGAAAGTTAACAATTAGTTTTTTTGGAAGTGCGTCTAATTTTTATAACTATAATTCATAATTGCACCAGTTGATTTATATTAAGTTGTTAGTGCAATAATGCTATTTTAAACAGCGTTTAAATTTTTTTAATTTAGCTATTGTTAAATTGATTATTATTTATTTAGGTAATATGTACATCCTCATAAATGGAACATATTTCTATAATTTCATGGATTTTGTTTCGAATTTCGGATGAGTAATTTCTTGAGAATCTTTCTTACAGAATTAGTCAAGAATAATCTACGTTCACTTTTTTTCTTTTGCATTTATTTATATAATATGCGAGTTAAATTTTTTGGATAGCTTATAATTTAGCTTAAAAATACCACATACATTATTGAAAGAAATGTAATAATTTGTCTGCGAAGTCGGAGTTGAAAATTTATAAATATAATACTGGCGTAGCTACTTCTGAGGGGTCCTGTATCATAATTCCTTCAGGGCCCCTTTTTAGATATGAGAACCCTGTTAGCGGGACTGTAGTTACAGATGTTGGGGCCCCGTATCATTGATACGGCTGACACGACACTAGCTACACCCCTGAAACATAAGATATAATGTTGATAATTTGCCATATTTTTTCTTTTTTTCCCGATTAAAGAAATATATATGATTTGGAAATTAAAAAAGGAGCAATATTTGAAACATTTTTAATATAACTGATAATATCAGATCAATCAACCTAAAGACGTAACAATTACTTTAATTTACTGAGAACAACGCGTGTATATCTAATGCCCCACGCCGAAAAAAAAGAAACTCTAAACCGAAAACAAACTATTCGCAGAAATCAGACTAAAGTATGATTAATTATTTTGTAACAACTGGTTTATATAATATCTGCGAATTTCTTCTCGGGAGTTTCATATACTTGCTTTACTTTTTTGTTGCCTTTCTTTGAAAAAGGAAACAATCTTCTGTCTCCAATTCAGTTTCTACGTATTTGTATTTAATATTCGAAAATTACGCTAAATCTCTGTTATACAAAAACAATTGGTTCCTACTTTACACCTTATCTTTATTTATTGCCACCTTGGCGATTTAATTTAGCATTTATTACGACTGAGTTGGAGTGCCCCCATGCAAAGGGAAAAAAAGGTCTTTTGGCGCTATTTTCCCCCATTGCCAGGGAAGCAACTAAACTTTGATTTTAACTCTTATAATACTTTGAAAACCTATAAGTAGTTTGAATCGGATACATTTACATTACATCAGTTGATGCAAAATTTTAAATTTTTTATTAATTTTAAATAATGTTCAATAGAAAAACAAATCTCGATAAAAAAAAAAAAATTATGCATTCAGTTGCCATTTCCAATTCTCTTAATATCTCATTTGAATTATTTTGTCTTTATCATCAAATATATATAGTTCTGATTATATCTTCCTTAACTCAAAATATTACTGAAATCTAAAGGCAAGATAAAGGAAAAGAAACAATATATTCAACCATAATAAGACCACTTTTCATTTTCTTTTCTTTCCACTCTTTTCAGTATCACACTCCATTCTCAATACACCGTGCCATGAATTCATAATGCAGTTTCAGAGCTCGAGTTGTCTGCTTTCTTGAGTTGACTTTCGACTTGCGCATCTATTTATTTTATTCAAAAACTTTCGTTTAAAGGAACTCGGTGTCATCTATATCACCTTATCGTAGTATTTAGCATATCAAAAGTTGAACAGTATCTTGTATTCACCACCTGCGTGAACGGTTTTTGTTTAACATTGTCATTTTTTATTCGAGAGTTAGGGTTATTATTCACTAGTAGTGACAGTAATTTAAATACAGGTAGTTAAATATGTGTTGCTATAAAAATTTTGAGTAAATTAATGTAGTTTGAGGAAACGTTTAACCAAATCCATGGAATAAGTGCCCCCCAATTTGAGGGAAAAGAAGCCGAAATGATTTTACTGTTAAACACTTGCAAATGAAAAGAGAATTAAGATACCGCTTTATATTGTAATTCATGAGATGTAATTGAGAATTGCTTAACATTCCTTTTATTGCGTATATATATGTATACAAAGCGAATTGAAAAAGAAAGACTAAATGCTCATGTTCTAATACAGCTATGGCTTCTTTGACCATTTTTATGAAAACTTAAAACATTATGTTTTATATTTTAAGCATATTAGTAATATTTTTTTCAAATAATTTTAGCTAATTAACTCGTTCTGTTATGAAAATCAGTACAACTTTACCAAATTTTTATGGATATTTTTGTGTTACAAAATTACAAATATATTTACGAACACGTGCCATTTGCCTTTAGGGAAAAAATTTAATGTTAGAATGACAAATAAGCAATTTATTTTCCTAATCACTCAAAGTTTGTCATCTCTGTAAATAAGTAATTAGGGATATATTTTGACACTCCCCATGATTTACATTTGCCACTCATTTACAGTTTTGTAATTGTTCATTATTATTTTGAAAGCGAATAAATTAAAGATAAAAAACCCACCTTTATTTAACTACTTTTTTATACATGATCAATTATTGTAGTATAATTCATAATAAGGTAATGATATTTATTTTGAGATTTAATTGAGTATCTAGTTTGAATCGAGGTTTAGTGTATTATTTATTAAAAGTTAACTTTCATCTAATTGATTCTGATTAATTTTACCTTGTTGTTTTATTAATAAGTGAATAGCATCTTTGTTAAGTCTGTTTTAAGAAAAGCTTACACTTGTTTAAAATTAAATTGATGTTTGTCTGAGAAATATTTGAATTAATATTTAAAAATGTTTCATAAAATAAATAAAGTATGGAAGAACTTAACTTCCTTTCATAAACTGGCACTTTTTGTATAATTTAAATGTTTATTTAATGCTTGAGATAATTTTACACATATGAGAGAATTTTACACATATTATCCCTGAATACCTTTTTTATGCAGTTTTCGAAGATACTCTAAAAAAATATTAAACTGATTATTTCTAAAAAAATAATTCAAATGAGAAATGGAAATCACACACACAATATAATCGTACAAAACATAATGTAATTTTTTTTACTTTATTTTTAACATTGCTTTTAAACTGATGAAACTGAGAAGATATCTCAAACTTTATAATTGGACAAGTGAAATAAAGTTAAATGTCCAATAATTTTAACGCATATTGTTTTTTTTTAATTATTGAAAAATATATTGTATATTATGGGGAATATAACTATTTGAAACCAAAAAGAAAATAATTCATTGATAAGAGACGGAGTGAAATGAAGTATTATTTAATGTATCTTCATCTCTGTGTGATATAATTTACCTAAGGAATCTAAAATATATTTTGAACGCAATATTCCATCTCATAATGTAGGTTTAACTGATTTAAAAATACTTTTTCTTTTGGAGCAATATTTAATCTGTTGCTTTTTTGAAAATATATAACAGTCATACAAAAACACCAACAAAATCACAAATTAAGTCTAATCTGATCTGAAATTATAAAGTAATAGTTAACATGATTTTTTTTTTCTAATGCAACAATGATGAGGATCTACATATTATTAATTAATTTTTTTTTTTTTGTAAAATACTAAAATAAATCGGAATAAAAATTTTTGATACTATAACGTGTAAAATAATGTATGATATAGTGAGACCAATAAATTGTCTTAGAACATTTATATTTTTTATTATTTAAAAGGAAAATTGAATAAAATTATTTCGTTATTTTTGTCATAATTCATCAGCCTCTTATATAAAATTTTAAAAGTTTTTTCATTAATTTGATATGAATTTTGTTCTATTCCTTGCCATTTTCCATTAACCTTTTTTATTTTTAAACTGATGTCTTAAAAGAAGAACTGAAAAATAGTACCCTAAGAGGATTGTAAATAAAATTGATGTTTGTAAATAAAATTTTGTAAATATATCTTAAAATTTCGTTTTTGTATGTATATGCAGAAGCGTGAACTATATCTGTGATATTTTTGTTGATAACTATTATTTAAAGATACCAAAAAACTGAATGTATATACATTTATTTGAATAGTTTAGTTGCTAGTTGTTAGATATTTTGTGTTTTATGGTGCTGTTGTATTTTTCCCAAGTTTCTTGGTGTAAATGCCCGCTAAAGATGTATATTTCAATAATGAGAGAAATAATAGATGTTACTGCAAGACTGCCATGCAGTTCATCTGAAAAGTTAGAAAATGATGTGTTTATATTCATTCAACAAGAAATCTAAAAAAAATTATAAAGAGTTATTAAAAATGCTGGAAGTAGCATACTGTATTCTATATTTAATTGTTTATGTTTATTGCACGATATTTTTATGTTCAAATCAGTGATATGCAAATAGATTGAATAAATATGTTTAGTTCCAACGTTTGTAGTTTTTATTGTGTGTGGGATTGCTGAATTTTAAGTCATGATACATTGTAAAGTAATTTGAAGTTTTAAATGAATTATTTTCTACTTATCTTTACTTGAGGAATATTTTTTGGAGCCAAAAATAAGAGTTAAATTTAAGAGTAGTGAAACTCCTTGTTCTTAATGCTGATTAAATAATGGATATACTACATGTTTTAAAGACAGTATATGTATTTAAAAATTTTATCGTGAATGTCTTGGAAAGGAAAAAAAGTAATTTAATTTTTGAAACATTTCTTATCCTTGATGTCAAATTGATGGAATATCATCGTCGTATTTTTTTATTATTAATTAAATGTATTAACAATGATTATTAGGAATTAATTTGTGAGAATTTTTTTTCAGTGAAGTATTATATTATGTTAAGTTAATAAGGGATAAATAAAAATAAGCATGCATTAGGGAAACAACTCATTAAAAATATTTAAAGCATGCATTTTCTTATATTAAAAGTAGAATTTAGCTGAGGTAAGTAGTTCTATATTAAGATTTGAAAATTTGGGATTACAAAAAACTTAAGGTATAACAATACTACTTAAAATATTGATGTACTAATATCATTAATGAATTTTTTTAAAAGTTTTTAATTTTTAAGCTAAGTAATTAGAAAAGGATATATTTGGAAATAACTATTTTCTATGAAATGTTTATTTCATATACTTCAGGATACGAGGTAGTGCCTTCTTATCCATTGGGCGCGTAGGGACCCAGAAGGGCTCGGATAACCTGAACTTAAACAGATTTTCTGGTTATAAATTTCGATCCTCCAATGCCAAGGAGACCCGTAGATCTTCTGCACCCAGGGGCCGAAATGAGTTGATACGAGGTGTGAGCCATTACTGATTTCCCTCGAAGGTGTTTTCTTTTCTCTTATAAGTTATTTTGCATCCAAATTTGTAGCAAACAATTCTGCTGTTTGAATTGGTATTTCCTAGGTGCAAAAATAAAAAGTCACTGACAGGATCAAAATTCTTTAACAATCAAACATTTCAATTAGTTTATTGTCCTTTTTTAAATTTGACTGTTTTTTTTTACTGACTAATTCTTCATTTTAAACGATTGTCTCCAGATCAATTTATCATCTCTCATTTTAATAAAATCCTACAAAACATCAACATTATTTTTTAAACTGAATTTTGATTAAAAGAAAATATTCGATCCTTCCACAAATTTAGTGCCAAAAAAGGGTTTTGCAGATTTCTCCTAAAGAAATAACGTGGCCGCGGTAGCCTAACAGTCAAGGTAACGTGCTCGTAATGGCGTATCATGAGTTTGAGTCTTGTGCCGTTGAAGACCCGCCGTATAGAGGGGGCCGATTCTCATTAAATATGCGGAGGTTCTAAACTCTCCCGTTGGTGTGAAAGGGAGGAGAGGGGTGCCTTCTCAGGTGTCGTCCTCGTCACTTGACCAAGGTAGAAAATTATGATGTCCGTAGCGAATAGCTTCAGTGCAGCGTTATTACGTGAAGTTAATATTACTCCCTCTCACCTAGAAGAAATATTTTTTTAGCAAATGAAGCAATATAATACGAAACCAAATAATATGAATTCGCAACAATAAAGTTGTTTCGTTTTTCTCTCATTCTTTTCTCTACTTTATTCTCTTTCTAAGCATCCAGAGAAGAAAATAAATTATGAATAAAAATTTCAACGAATAATTACCAGACAAAAATGATAGAAAAAGAAAGCAATGATTTTGCTTTCCCTGGCTCAACAGCCTTATCCACCAAGAAGCATTTCTACTTTTGAAAACGGCTTGATTTTTCTTTATTCTGTTCTATTTTCAGTAGTTCTTATACATATACCTATTAATGTGGCATTAAAGCAGTACAAAAAACAAATCGATAAATATCAATTTTTTTCAGGCCATCCAAAGCTTTTGAAAATTTTTATTTCAAATACATTTTGCAAACCGAAATGAATTTTGTAACAAATTTTTACATATTTTGTTTTATTGTTTCTCAATAAGAACACATTCTATGTTTTAAAAAAAGCAAGGAAAACGCTTTCACTTCCAACGATTTAGAATTTATTCAACGAAAAACACGTTCTTCATTTAATTAGAGTAGTGAACTGCGAGGGTTAAACCTGAGGCACCACTGACTCGGCTTTCCAGAAATCTGGTAAATGAATAACAATTGCCTCGATTGGAACAACTTCGCTGCCTTTCTAGTTGAATATTGAATGAACTTTCGACTCCTTTCGGCGCTTTCGCGACACTGTGGTCTCCCAAAGGCTGTTCTGGAACGGATTGTGAAGCAAGACTTCACAGCTTCTGGATGAAAGGGTTAGAAGCCGAGTTATTTAATAAACTTCTCGCACGAAATAACATTGAATTCGTTCTCTCGAAAACTCTCGGCTGGGTTCAATTTCGAAAAGGGTGTGTATGTGTTGAATATATATTATTAAATGCCGTTTGCGAGGTGAAGATACGCTTAGGCGTTGATGCTGAAAAGCGGTGCGTGACATAGAATTTTCGATGTAACGCTTTGTAGGTGTAAATGTTTACAAAACTTATGGTAATTAATTTTTCCGAGTTAAGTCTTTTCCTATTTAACACCTTATGGGCACATGTTTTCTTTTTGTCTTTGATTTGGACATATTGCTAATTCTTATAATGTGATTATTATACTAGTGTTTTCAGAGATGCAGTTCGTTTTGATCCAGGATTTTCTTTGTGGGGAAGGCGGGAATTTTTCATTGAAGGCAGGAATTAAGATTCTAGAAAACATTCGGTAAAAAACAGGGATTGTTAAGGCAATGCGCTATTCGTTATTTGAAGAGAAATGAAAATGGGAAGATAATCCCAAAACACACACCGATATTATATCTGTTTCCATTGCAATGTAAGACTTAGTACTACACACCATGCTTCAAATTGTGTGTGTGCATATATATGCGCACACGCACATAAAATCATCATCCGTTTAAAAAAGAGGTACGATCATGAATTTTTCATGATCGTGAGTATAAGCAATTCTTTCTATTTTAAGATAAATGAAACAACATTCCCCATAGAATGCAAAGTGTACTTATAAAAAGCGAACATTTAGTGTTTTTTTTGGATGGGGGGGATTATAAAATAAAAAATAGTGTAAAAATTTTAAATTGAAAAACTAAAGTAAAATTCCTCCACTTTCGTTCTCTGTTAAGTTTTACCCTGTTATATACAATGAAAAAAATGTGGTTTCTTAAAAATATTTTGGGACAAAAAAATTGACCGCTTAAGGGTTTAATGCATGTCAGTATGAAAGCTTTTTTACTTTCAATTGATTTTCAATAGAAGCAAGGATATTGATTTTTTGATACACCCTATTTGTTTTAGTTGTTTATTAAATAAATTTAGTTTTTTGTAGCACGAAAGAGAAAATTGATTTATATTCAAAATATGATAAATATGTGATATAATGTATTTCTTTCGCTACTCTAAGTCAACTGTCAATCATAAATATTAATGAAAAGAAGCTGAAAAAGATTTACGAAAAAAAAAATATATATGAATTAAAATAATTTGAAACAAAAAGTTAATAGCAGAACAAATCATATTTAAATGTATAATAGCTCCCTAAAAATCAATAAAGGAAATAACATTAAAAGTGCCACTCATCCGGTATAGTGGCCAGTGACGCTGACTTCTGTGCCGTTGGGCCAGGGTTCGAATCTCGAAGAAGGCATGATTATTTGCAAATGTATAGTGCCTTTGCGGCATGGGTTACTCTAAACAGCCGTCAAGTCGCAAATTCTCTCGGGAGGTTGGTGGAAAGGTAGAGAGGTGGGGTCCCAGAGTGTTTTCCCTCAAAAGTGGGGTGGAACCGGGCAAAATCATGCTATCACCTGCATGATGCTTAAGGCTAACAACAGTCGTAAAAATCTTGCATTTAGCCCCAATAAATTTAGTGGGCCTTGATCTGATGTTACTGTAGATCAGGTGGCATAAGCAACAACAAAAACACATAAAACGTTTTGAGTCGGCTCGGTGGCTTAGAGGTAGCGTGCCTGCTTTGTATACCTAAGGTTGCGGGTTCGATCCCGGCTGGAGTTCGATAGATTTTCTGTATCTCAGAAAATCGTAGGCACGCATGTCTTATAATTATGTGGCATGAAAAAGATCCCTTGCTTGTCAATTTGGTTGCGATAGTCTCCGCAAAATTAAATAATGGCAATGTTTTACAGTCGATTAAAATAAATTCAAGCGTCAAAATTTGGTAGCGAGGCCGCCACTAGATGGTGCCAACATGAAATGACTCTCTTATTTGGGGACTTGCCGTGTTTGCAAATGCTTAGCTGCCAATATGC
Source organism: Trichonephila clavipes (assembly GCA_019973935.1). NCBI lineage: Eukaryota > Metazoa > Arthropoda > Arachnida > Araneae > Nephilidae > Trichonephila > Trichonephila clavipes. The sequence goes on along the minus strand of BMAU01018101.1, from coordinate 540,891 downwards.
AGCCGAAAAGAAAGAAAATGTGAATAAATTTTCTATTTCTTTTAATTTGAAAAATCAGAAGAAGGAAAATAAATCTTATATAAAGACTAAATGATTTTAATAAAAGAAAAGAACGAGATTTAATAATTATATTGTGAAGGTCTATTTCACTAACCAAGTAAAAAAAAGCTAGTTTTTTTTTATTTTTGCCTAATTAATTGATATGCATTACAACTTGAGAATAGAAGTCACTGTATGTGAGATATGGCATATTTATAACACTTACTGGGAGCAAGCAGTTGAGTTGTATGCTGCCTTCAAGGAAATAGTAACCATCAGTGGTACACACAAGGGGGGGTCCGGACCCTCCCCCCCAAAGCCCTTGATTTTTTTCCGATTGATTATAATTCTAAGTATATAGTACGTAAAATTTAATTAAGTATTTGTTATTAATGATTAATTTTATTAATTAATGCTAATTATTTATTCAATAATTAGTTTTTTACTGTGTTTTGTTCCCGAAAATCGACAAAATCAAAAGGAGCATGATACAAGAATGGTCAACTTTCGACCCCGGACCCCACCCCTCTTGAAAAAATTTCTGTGTGCGCTACTGGTGACCATAATATCATAACTGGATTGTAATTTGATTGATTACCCGGAATCATAATGACTGGATTGATTTAATTATTTGCAGTGAACGTGAGGAGCGTAAACTTCTACACATTTTAACTGTTATATTTTTGAGAAATGACGGGATAGTCTCATCATGGTACAAGTAGATTTTGCTTTATGTCAATGAGCCCAAAACGTTGCTTTGGTGTTTGCTTGTTTCTTTTTTATTAAAAAGAAATATGATTTTCGCATTGCACGTTTAATGTTTTTTCAATATGAATAAAATTCATTTTTTAAACATGCAACCGCGATTATTTTGACAACCTCAATTTCAAAGTTAAGAATGCTCTGAAAACACACACAGATTGCCGTCCCTCTCAATCCCCCCAACAGATTATAGCCCAAATTTACTTGGGAGAAAGACGTTTTCTGAATCAAACTTCTATTTTCTCTGCAATTCCTTTTCCTTTTTTATTTTTAAGAATATGTTTTGAAAATCGTAAAATAGAAGTTATCAATTTATAGCCATAAACAAAGACTAATGTACATAAACATTAAAGACTTGTGGTGTTTAACTCTTGATTGCCCATTGCTAAGTTACCATTGCTGCTTTGTTCATCAACTGGAACAAAATACCTTTGGAAACAATGTTGTATACAGTCTAATTGATAGCTCCTAAAAATTTTAGTGATGAAAATTAATTAAAATAGTTACGTGGTATAAAAAAATTATGGCCCGAACATAGCTAATTATTTCATACTGGTTAAAAACATCTTCGTGACATGTGTAAAATCTGTGATTTGTGGCGATAAATAGGAGACATTGTGTGACCTATTTTTTCCTTCCAAGTCATCGAAAACTCCTTCAAATATTTCACACTTAATTGCGTCTAGACTTCGGGGTTTCTTTGCAAGTTGTCTACAATATTTCGAAATATATATTTTTATGACGAAAGATAGGAGCATTAATTTTTCTATAATGATGCGCTTTCGTATGTTTTTTTCTTTTTCTTTTCACATGTGTAGATGTATAATAACTTTCCGAAGTTGGGATCACAACAAGAGTTTTAAGTATCATTTAAAAATATCTAAAGTGATATAACTAAAAAACTAATGATTAAATCTTTCCTCCCCTTTCCAATATGTTTTTTATATACAAGGTGTTGCTACATTCAACCGACAAATTCAGAAGGGTGGTAGCAAGCAGCATGGAGATGACAAATCACCATAGAATACGGGGTCGCCAGCCCCGTTTAGTCGGAGTAATTCACAAAAACAGTTATGAAGGGCTTGAGGTCGAATGGAAGGAAAGGAACAATAATAGGTTAGAAACGCATTTATCAGACGTAAAGCAAAATACCTTAATTTCTTACAGTGCGTCCTTCTGGAGTTGCTGCAGGGAGTACCGGTCATTGTGCAATAGAAACGTTTGGTTTATGCACGATGGTACGCCAGCACATTTTAGCAGCTTATACATACGAAAATGGTTAAATAACATTTAATTACAAATAATTTGCGAAGTTGAACTTTATAGTTTGTGTTATATCTTCGTATTCAAAGCTAAATCCATGCAACAACTTCAACGGTGTTTGGTAATACCTTTCTCTAGGAAATAATACAGCTGGAAATATTAATCTCCCTCCAATCTAAGAAAGACATAGTAAAACTCAAATAAGTGAAAATTACTTTTGTTCTTTGTATATTTGTACTAATAACATTTGGAAATAAAATTATATTTGCCGAGAAAAGTGCAATCGATGGAGCAACAAGAGCGAATATCTCGAAACAAGAGTGAAATCTCTCAAATTAAAATGAAAAAAAAAACCCATAAATTTTATCAATTTCTTAAATGTAGCCCTATTTAATTTTAAATAAGTTACCACTGTTTTTGTCAGATCACTGATATTTTATGATGGATGATTTTTATATTTTTTAAAGAATAATTTTGAAAAAAAAAAGTTTCTTGCACACACATTCCATTGAAAGGAATTATGAAAATAATAGGGCATTACCTAGTGGTGGTTCGGGCCCTGGGCACTGAAGATCCACGGGCCCCCTTGACACTGGCAGATCAAAGGAGGGATTCTTGGATCCGGTAAAGTTCAGCTTATCTGGGCCCCTGGGCACCCGCCCCAAGCGCCCAGTACCTTTAAAATTGCATGGATATCACAAATAACTGATTTTAGTGTTGTGTGATTTGCTGCTGAGTTGTGTTTACTTTACTTAGTACAATTCGTTTTAATTGGCGATAACTTTTTCCCGCCAAGGATCTAATTCCATAATGGTGAGTTTACAGGACGGTTAACGTATATTAACAATTAATCATGGGTTGTTAATTAAATATTTTTTCCCACTTATATTCCTGCTCACATCCAAAACTTGTCCGGACCTCAGTAGCTTAATAGTCATGGTACTGAACTTAATACTAGCGTTATTTTTGTCACGGATTAGAGTCCTGAGAGTTGGAGACTTGATGACAATGCTAAATCTGTCGAAAATTCTAAGTCGTCACGTCGAAGTGGTGTTGCAGTTTGAAGAGTACGATAAGTAGGCCTTATCTCTTCATTGTAGCTCAAAATTACAAGATCCATCGCCGATAGCTTTCGTGTTACTTTTAAGTGCACCGTTGGTTAACAAAAAAGAAAAAAAAGTAAATCAAAGTTCCACTTATCATTGCCAATATATTTTTAAATTCTAAGCCATGGTTAGATATTAAAGTTAACGTTCTAAAAACCAGTACATTTTTAGTTTGCATATTGATCAGAATCAAGCGCTCAAACAAGAAATAAAAGAAAATATATTCTTCTCGGTGATTAAGGATCCCCACAAGATCAGGAATATGAACAACCGCATAAATGTGGATAAATCCAATACGTGCGTCCAGTTGATACCCAGACGAAAGCCTCGCAGTCTCATCAATTGCACTTTTTTAAAGGAAAAAAAGACGTTCATGTCTACAAGAATCAACAACCTGAGCTCTCTTACACAGTTCCTCCCAATACAAAAACCAACGTCTCGCATAGAAACCGGAACGCGGGGCTGTCCGTTGTCTTCCAGTGGCAATTACAGAATTCCATTTTAGCCTGACGCAAGGGAATTGACAGCTTTTGTACCTCGTTAAAAAGTGAGGAGGGAAAAAAAGAATTATCCTCACAGAGACAAAACGAGTCATCGAGAGGTTGAGCACAGAAGAAGCGATTACCTTCACCAGATCACCAGGGCTGACAACAAACCAGGCGCCCGGGTGTCTAGCGCCTTGAGGCATCACATACTGCACGCGCTCTCAGCTCCGCCCCCGTTGTTAAAGGGCCTTCTCTTTCTTGATCTTTTCTTCGAGAGAGAGAGGATCTTGTTTCTTTTTTCTTCATTCTTGGGATCGCATTTTTCTTCCTTCCAGTCGACCACCCTTGCCGGAATCGTGGTGGAGGAAAAGTGGGGTGCATCCGCATATAGAAAATGAATGGACCTTCGTTTTATTTTTTTCTTCATTAGTAGTAAAAATCGGCTGGCGCCGAGTTTGTGTAGCGAGGATTGGAAGTTCAGGGTGTTTGTTAGTTTCGTGAGACAGGTTATGGTTTAATTGTTTTGGGTAGATCGTCTGTACGTCTAATAAAAAAAGAAATATATGTTGATTTTTTTAAAAAAAGTTTTCTTTTTTTACTTCCTTTGAGTCTTTTTTCATTTGCTTCCATTCCGATTTAAAATTAAAAGAGATAAATTATCATCTTTCTTTTTGCACTCTTATTTACAAGGGTATTTAGAAAGTAATTTGTGTAGAATGTGTTAATGGTTTGTATTGGTTGTCTACAGGCACCCTATACTAATAATAGCTAAAACGCGCGGTACGTTTAACAATATGAAGATTGTAAAAATAATTTTGACTACATATCTGCACGTAAAAATAAATGTTCATTAGAATAAAATTTTTAAATAAAAATTACCTTTTTTTTCTTTCTCCTTTTGGGACTTTTTCTAAACGCGTTCTCGAATTATTAAAAATATATTTTCTTTATAGATTCTATTTAAAATAAAAACTGATTAAATTAAAATTTATGCGTATTACTTAAAATTGCAGACTTTTAAGAGAGTTTTTAAAATATTCTGAAATATAATTCACATAGTTTCTTAAGGGGATCCGGCACATGAATTTTCGAAAAATTATCGATTTTGACCTTTTTTACATTTTTTAAAACATTTCTGCTTAAAATGACGTATGACACATAGAAATGCGATAATTAGAAGTAATTTTATTTATTTTGTAAAAGTAAGCCCCTCTCATTGACAAATTACAAATTTTTACTTTAAAGCCTGTTTTCTCAAAATACAATATTTTTCTCTTTATGGACTTTTTTCCAAAAACTAATTAATGCAGGATCCTCAAAATTTCAGTGAGCATACTTTAAACATATTTACACTTTTTAATGGAGGGAATAAGGATATATCTAGCGAACTGTTTTAGATAATGTATTTTTAAACTAAATTTTAAGGGAAAAAATTTGGCATTTTTTAAAAAATTCATAATTATTTTAATTCTTAACAAAAAGACAAAACCCTGCATTAAAGTCTTATTGATAGTACATATAACCTACAGTGAAAATATCATCTATTAGTAGCGAGAAAATTCTGAGAAAAAGTTACATAAACTTACGTAATTTAACAGGAGCTCCTATGGACCTTCTTAATTAGTAATCAATATATTTTTAAGATGACAGACAGCACAAATTATGAAAAACTCATTCAGGTAAATGAAACACGGGTTATGTGCTTTATTTAAATATTACATTCGTCCTCAGTGTTCAATCATATATGTTATAAATACGAATTTAATTGCTTCCACTCACATTCATGAAGAATGTAATCAACATATTTTTTAAAACCAAAGACATCGACATTTTACGAGGCACAAAATCTACGAAATTTGTATTGCTCAAGCAACTAGAATTTTATTTACTCATTCATGGTCGAATTGATGGATTTATAGGATATGGAGTAATAAAGGTTATCTCCACAGTGTTCTGATTTCATAAAATGATTTTGTGTTATATTTTCAGGGGCGTAGCTACCACCGTATCAAGGATACGAGGCCCCCAAACTACAGGGGCTCCAGCATATGTAACTACAATCCCACTAACATGGCTCCCATATCTAAAAAAGGCCCCCCCAAGCAATTTTCATACAGGCTCCCCTCAGAACTAGCTACACCAGTCGTTATTTTCTTTCCAATAAAATTCTTATTTTCCCCATGCTCATGAAAAAAAATAATAATAATCAACATCAAAAGCATTTTATTATTGTTTTTATTTTATCGTTACAGTGTAAACAAAATCTGTTTTCCTCCTAATCAAGATATTTGTATGTTAAAAATATGATTCGATTGATTGTTCATGTGTGTTACACTTTAAAACAAACCCGTAAATTTGAACGAGAATCAAGTGACGAGAACGGTACCTGAGTTGACACTCCGCTTTCCAAACTTCCACACTGTATTAATTTGAGAGCTTGGAGCCACGAGAGAGAGAGATTTAATCTAGTCCTCAAGCATCTTTTTTCCTCTCTCGTGGCATCATCATGTTGAAGCCCTTAACTCAAAAAAGCCAACGCCAGTCACGAGTTCACGACCAGAATTACTCGTCTACCACGGTCGATAAACACGATTGGAATGCGTAATATAATAGCTTCTATTTTCATTTTTACTTTTTTTGAGTGAAATAAAAATATTTCTTAGTAATCAAAATATTAAATATCTTTGAAAATCATAATTCGAATTATTTAAATAAAGTAGTTCAAAATCGATTCTAAGAATGTACATCAATTTTTAATTGTACGTCGTTCATTTGATCAGCAATAATTGTCTATAACGCTATCATAAACTATATGCATTTCTATTTTAAATTGAAGTATTCCACCTTTCATGACAAAGTAAACATTTCCTGATTTATACAAAAAGCAGAAAATTAGCGGTGTGTCTTTTTTTTTCTTTTTTCTGTTCATGCCTGCTTTCTGGGATTGAAAAATTTATTCTGCAATTCCTTTTGAATTCTCTTTGCAATTAAAAATGCAATTAACTCTCATTTTTGGTAAATAAAAACTTGTAAGGATTACATAAAAAAAATTTGAAACTCGAGATTTTTTTTTATTTGTGATTGTGTAACAAAATACACATTTTTTAAAAAAATTTAGCTCTTTGTTGCATACGAATAATTAGAAGACGCCAGTTGAAAATAAATTTTGTGTGTGTTTTTTCATTTTTAATAGTCCTAGTAATAATTAAAAGAATTAATTTTATTCAAATTTCATTTTAAGTAATTTGCTGCAGTTTGTTCACTGCATTGCTTCAAATACATATACTTATTTTTATGTATGTATAGTTTGTCGTAGGAAATGCTTCTCTCCAACATAGTGTGGACACATGTGAACAGAGCTTGCCATATCACGAAATTTTTCTTTGGTTTCTTATTACATTTGAAATAATGTCCTGTCTTGTTTATGGAAACTATGTAGTTCCATTTTCTAAAAGGTAAATTTGCAGCTCTAACATATACATTCAAATCCCCCGAAATACCCGAAATACCTTCATTTCGCCAAATGTGATCGAATTCATTTTGCTACGATTTGGCAAATTATATCCAGTGTGTCCTCTAAAGTCCGTTGTCACCCTAATAATTTATGAGCTACAAGAACTATAGTAATAAAAGAAGGGTCTGGATATAGTAAATTTGCCCCGCAGTACACAAAAGAAACTGCTTACAGTCTCATCTGGCTGAGGTTAGCGTTGTGATCTCAAAAATAGTACAAGATACATAAAAAAAACTCAACTACAAAGTTGTTCAGCATCATTGATTTAGTAAAACAAGACACCTTTCGTAAAGTTATGTTGAAAATAGAATGCGCAAAATTTATATTTATTTGGGGGTGATCAGAGACGCTATGATTGGTGCAACTTCATTATTGAAATGCTTGGAAGTCCAGTCCACGCGTTCTGGTCAACATCATGTGGACTGATGAGGCATGCTTTGCGCGTAATACAATGCACATAATCCTAAATATGCTGTCGAAGTTTGACATCAAGATCGCTGGTCGATAAATGTCTGGGGCGGAATATTCAAAAACAGCCGACTGGGTGACGTGGTTGGATTGTCGCTGGCCTTCAGCACCCAAGGTTGCGGGTTCAGCCCCAACCCAAGTCGGTGGATTTTCCCGATGCAGAAAATCGACAGCGACTATGTCGTATAATTATACGGCATAAAAATCCCTTCAGTTCCTATTTGGCTTGGGTGCTCTCGGCAAAATTAAAATCCTAAGCACGGTTTTACAACGTCAAATCTTAGCTGCCTCCCTCTGGGGAGGAAACTGGTCCTCAAAATTACTTGCTGCGATTGGTATCCGCCTATATGGTGCCGCTCTAAAAAGTGATACTAGCTCCTGAGGAATGTATTTGGTCTGCAAAGGTAAAAATATTAATCCGTAGCCCCATTGGAGAAGAAGAGAAAAAGATATTCAAAAACAGACGGATTGTCCCAGTATTTTACGAGGACATGTTAACGGGATCCCGATACTAGTCATTACTGAAGGGTTGTCAATCAGATTTTCTAGAAGATTTATTGTTGAGTGACCTCCGGAATAAATGGTTACAACACGACAGCACCCCACCACACAAGGTGTCGTCACACAGAAACATTCCAGCAGCAAGTCATTGAGTATGATGGTTGCTTTGAATGACGCTCAGAGTCACCTGACCTAAACCCATTAGGCTTTTTCTGAGGGGATACGTCATACACGAAGAGTGTATACAACCCCTCCATCAATACTACGGGAGCTTCAAAACCATATTACGGATGCTTGTGCCGGCGTGTCACATGCCATGTCGAAGAAAATACAGCGGGAAGTTCAAACCCGTGTTTAGATGTGTATTCTTGTTGAAGGACACCATTTTGAGCATGGTGGATAGACGAACTTCATTAATGGAAAGTACAGGTTTGTTCAATGTAATCAAACACATGTGTATGCAAGACGTCTTTTTGTAATAAATCGATGATGAACAATATTATAGTTGAATTTTTTCATGTATCTCGATTTGTTTTTAAGGTAAGATCAAAAACTCTAAATTTATCCGTAAGGTGGAGCTATAAGCAGCTTTTTATGTGCAGTGGTTGATAACTTTGCTGTACCTAGGCACCACTTTCATGATTATAGCTTTGGTAGATCATAAACTATTAAAACGACAACGGACTTTAAACTAGAGTGGCCAGTAAACCATTCAACTCACCCGCTTTAACTCGCTAGTTGTATAAATGTTATTATTATGCTCTTTACTGATTGTGAAGTACTAAAAAAACAGAGATTCGAGCTGTATAGTTTTAATGATAAACTACACAGAAATGATAAATAAAATGATCATAAATAATACAGTTTACTTAGGAACTCAGTAGTTTACAAGCAGCATTATGTTAACTCTAGAAGTAAAGCATACAAGCAATCTTTATTTAATTCTTTGTATGAGACAGATATTTATCTACTCACATGGTGGCTAGACACTTATCAAGTGAAGCTTGTTGACAATTATAGAGACCACATGGAAGGTACTTGTGGCAATTAAAATTTCTTTTGCAATCCCAGGGATCAAAATTATACAGGACAATGTTTTTGAAACTTTTTAATTTTGCTTTAGCTTCATCATACTTAAGAATATACTAAAGTAATAAACACTTTTTCTTACATAGATAATGATTTTAGAACGTTCTTTTAGTGATTCTGAAACAGCATCTAATTAAGATTCGAAACAATTGGTCATTTAGTTAACGTTTTATTATCTATTCATTTCAGGTCTTTGCTTTCAGCACTCTTCTAGTACTAATTGCAATAATTTCGATATTTTCTTGCAAACATCATTACATAGCTAATGTTAAATGCTTCGCTAACTCTATAGGATGTGATATCAGAGTAACTGTTCTATAAAAAAAAATTAAAAAATAATGCATTTAAAAAGAAATTCTTTGTTTTGGCATAACACAAAAAATTATATTTTGAAAAATAAATTATTATGAATATGAAGTTTTGGTAATTAATTATGAATTTATTCGTAAAGAGTGTTTTTTTTCCAGGTATAGAAGTTTAAGTTGCCATTACTTTCCAAGATGGCGACCGATTTAACAGCTGTCAAGTGATTTATTCTCAGTTTGGTTTGGCAATTCATCAAAACGATCCTCAAGCAAGGCGTAGATTCGTCGAATGGGCTCAAAACGAGATTGCCGTTGTTCCCGATTTTCATAAGCGAATTTTGTTTAGCGATGAAGCGCACTTCTGGTTGAATGGCTACGTCAACAAACAAAACTGCCGCATTTGGAGTGAAGCTAATCCACAAGTGTATGTCGAAACACCGTTACATCCAGAAAAACTGACTGTTTGGTGCACTTTATGGGCTGGTGGAATCCTTCTTCAAAAACGATGAAGGCCACAAGGTTACAGTCAATGGTGATCGGTATAGAGCCATGATTACTAACTTTTTGATTCCTGAATTGAACAATCATGATGTCCAGGAGCTGTGGTTCCAACAAGACGGCGCAACATGTCACACAGCTCGTGCCACAATCGATTTATTGAAAGACACGTTTGGTGACCGCCTAATTTCACGTTTTGGACCTGTGAATTGGCCTCCAAGATCTTGTGATTTAACACCGCTAGACTATTTTCTGTTGGGCTATGTGAAGTCATTGGTCTGTGCGGATAAGCCACAAACGCTTGACCATTTGGAAGACAACATTCGCCGTGTTATTGCCGATATACGGCCACAAATGTTGGAAAAAGTCATCGAAAATTGGACGTCCAGATTGGACTACATCCGAGCCAGCCATGGCAGTCATATGCCAGAAATCATATTTAAAATGTAATGCCACAAGATTATCTTTCGAATAAAAAAAATTTATGTCAATCGAATAATACATCGTTGTTTTATTGCAATTTAAAGTTCTATACCTCTAAAAAAACATCCTTTATATATTAATACATAGTATTTTTAAACTACATTAAAAAAACAAGAATTGATCAAAAACTGAAATAATTTACTTTTGAATAAAAGGGTTTGGTTGGTCTTCTTTCTTCTTCAGAAATACATTGCTGTCTAAAAATGAGTCAAATGTTAGTACTGTTAATAGTTCTTCATTTTTATTTCATAAAATAGGTACTGAAAAGACTGAAATTATATTGATTCATGATTGCAAGTTATCATTGAAATTTTTCTTAATGGATTATTTAATTCTATTGTTTGAATTCCGAATGATTAATTATTTAATTTATTATCTTTTTTTTTCAAACTGGAGCTTGATATACATTCCAATATTTCTTATGCCTCATTTTATTGAAATTAAGGCACAAGCCTAAAACTTTATGACCATTAGACTATAAAAAAGTTTTGCGAAATTTTATATGGAATCAAACATTAATAGGTAGTTTTTTAAAGCTTCAAAAAATTTCAAAATAATTTTATAAAAATATTTTATTTTCAGTCGTTTGGTATTTTACTTTGCCCAGTAATTATATAGTACCGGGTGGTTATAATTAAAGTTGCACTATTCAAAGACCTGTAGAACCTGTTCTGTTTATCGGATTTTGCTGAAATTTGGAATATATGATATATAGATTATGGGGAAAAAATATATGCAATATATAAAAATAGTACAAATTTTGACCACCAGGCGTTTTTTATCGAATATTCCTTATGCAAATTCATAAAACCTCAATATAAACTTGCAGTTATAGCCAGAGAATCCTATAGAGCGTGTTTGTCATCGTTAATCATTCCAGCTTTACAAGGACGACAATGTTTGCAAACCACTATTTTTATGCAAGATGGAGCAACTTTTCACACTGTGCGCCACGTCAAAGTACTTTTTAGTGCTAACTTTGGCAATAATCGTGATTATCCAGATATTTTCCGAATGCATGGCCTTCTCGCTCACCCGACTATAATCCCTGTGATTTCTGGTTGTGGAGATTTCTAAAAGACTTTGTTTATAGAGGAGGAATTAGGACTTGACCTGATTTGAAAATTAGCCTTATACGCCAAATGGCTAAAATCCCTCGTGACCATCCCTCGCTCTACTATTGAAAACGCTATAATACACTTTAACACGTTATTGATGTCAATGGAGCACATATTGAGCGTAATCTGTAACTGAATAAATATTAACGATTCTAACATATTTTTTGCCCTTCTTTGGGCACCACATTTCCTCCTAGTGGTCAAAATTGGAACTATTTTTTTTTACTGCAGAAACCTTTTCATCGTGGTCCATATAGCATATATTCCAAGTTTCATCAAATTCCGATAACCAGAACGCGTTCTACAAACGTCTCAATAGTGTAACTTTAATTATATAACCCCCAGTATTTAGCAAGGTATAGTTTGAGGCTGATTTAGGCAAAGATAGCTGAATGAATTAATGAGAAAATGCTGGTAGAGCTACATGTGTGAGGAGAGGAAAGGGGGGAGGTAATTAAACAAATTATGGTAATTAACTTCTCAAATATAATACGCGCATCCTTAAAGGAGTGTTATGGATAATCTCTAGGGATTATAACAGCAGTATATTAACATACAAATTAATTTTTGTTGGGTAGTTTTGAAAGAGTGGATTACTATGCAAAATTATTCCTGAAAACAGCATTGGAAAAACTTCTAGAAAAATTTGAAACAGATCCGGAGGTTTGGTTACCCAAGGGTATTGTTACTCGATAAAAAAGAAATCGAATTTTTTTGGGGGTATTACAAAAATTGTTAGATTCTCTTAACTATTTTTACTATTCCCAAAGAGATGCTATTACTTTGGCAACTTCAAATCTAGTAATTTTTTGATTTTTTTGAAACACGATTAAGAATTGAATTCAAGTCCTGATGCCGATTAAAACACATGGTATAGTGAAGCGGTTGTGTATTTTACTTATCGAGGATTGAAGTCCACATGTTGATAGTGTGTGGAAGTTTGGAGAGAGAGAGAGATGTCGGCTCAGAATCTGAGCTGAAGATGTTATGTTCTTCATTTTATAGTGGCTCAAAAGTCAAGGTTCATCATCAGTTATTTTAGTGTTGGTTCAGCGTGACATTTATAAACAATCAGTATGCAAACAAAATAAAAATAGTATCACCGGCAGAACCTACCTTCATGTGCTTTGCCGATGATATCGAACATAAAATATCTTTGTTTCAACTTAAAATAGTGTAAATTGTCTATATATGGATGTTTAATGCGTTAATATTACTTTCTATTGCATTCATTTTATGACAAAAATTGTAATAGTTGCAAGCAACGCCATTCCTTACCTTATAATGACGTTTCATTTGAAACTTAGTGGAATATTGGCGATACAGCCATATTGATATCATTTTTGGATACCAACTTTGGTAAGGTCCATTTTGGCAACCATATGGATACTTCTGAAAATTACTGGAGAAATCTATAACATCACGATCTATGACGTAAGCGAATTTTTCGAGAAAGTGCTGGAAGTTAGGGGGTGACCCCCAGGCAAAATATTCTTGGCGTTCCTCTTCTGTTAAATTCAACTTTTACAATCACAAATATACCTTATGTTTAAATAAATTTATTACAGCATAACGAAAAACTTTTTTTTATATGGAGAGATATACACTCAAACACCAATTTATTTTCTTCTTACGAAATCCACAGGTATTTTGAGCTGAAAATAATTAGCAAAAAAATATCTAAGTAATTTTCTATTACATCAATGTAATTTACAAAGTACTTTTATTCCTTCTCGATTTTACCTTGAAAATTTCTCAAAAGCCTTAACGATCATTGAAAAAGCGCACGTAAAAAAAAAAAAAAAATCCTGAACGATGCTCGAAAAACTTACTTTCCCTTCTAGACAATCCTTCCTTCCCCGTTCACTTCGAATCCTACCCACAAATGAATATTAAACACGCCACTTCAAATCGCGAAGGCTCAATTATACCAGACGATTTTGAGACAAGGGGCGGAAAAATATAGTTCCATTCGTTCGAAAGAGGGGGGAGGTGAATCTTGTCATCGTTAAAATTCCCTTGATATCATCCATCAAATTCTAGGATTGCTTAATGACATTTTTATGGCACAAGGTGATATTCCTATTCCTCAAAGTTATATTACTTTTTTTTTGTTATTCTTTGGAGAAGGCTTATTAGTTCTGCTTTTACCTCTACTACCATTAGTTTGACAAGCATATCGTGTTAATTGCCATTTACATCGAAGAAGAAACAGTCTGATTATCATGTGGCGTGGAGAGTCGTACCCATGCAGTTCGTGCGTGGTGGATAATGTGACCAAATGATGATGGTTTTACTGCGCGCAGGCTTGATGAAGACAGTTGGGGAGGTGGGCCTGTTCACTGTTTACACCCTACATACTATGGATCTAAATGAGTCTTAATCTTTATTTCTACACCAGCGCTTTTTTTTAACCCTTGATGGAGTTAGATCGACCCTTAATGATATTTGGAGAAAGCTGGCCTAAGTGAACAGTAATTACCAATGACACGGATAGAAAATTCATTACCTAATTATTGTTCGATTGATATCTTCTATCATTCATGAAGCTCAATTAACTTCGATTGAATCAGCTGCCAGGCAGTTAGTAAAAAAAATGTTGGAATGATTTTCCAAGAAATGCTGTTATCTCAAATATGTGTTTAAAAAGAAGATAAGTTGTTTTACATTATGGTGAAAACCACTTAAAATATGTTATCTACCAGGATAAAAATGTTTCAAAGGGAAATGTACTTTCTGTGAGATGGACAATGGTCCAAATAATGAATTCACCTTGCATGGTGGCGTCCACGTCACTTGACTGAGGTTTAAAACTACAAAAAAAGGTCAGTCACCAATAGTTCTAATGTCCCTTCAAAGTGCGACGTTTTCAAACACTAACTCCCATTAATGTTAGGCTATCTTATTGGAATACCAGTTGTTGTAGCCGTAGCCTTGTGGTTATGGTCACGAACTCGTAGCTATCGCTTTGCGGGTTCGAGTCCAGTGCCACTGGAGACCCTCCGTGTAGAGGCGCTTCTGCATGCTAAATCTGTCAAGGCTCAAAGTCCTCCAGTTAGCGTGGTGTGGTGGTTCGGGGAAGTGTCAGACCCTAGCTGAAGTGTTCGTCAGTTGACTATGGTTCATAATTAAAAGGTCCTCTGACAGTTGCCTTATAGCGCGACTTTAACTTTCAAATACCCTTTAGAGATTTGATTCCTTACTGATGTCGTACTTTGAAGCTGTATGAAGGATATTGATGATGGACCTCGTAATTTTGAACATCGGTCAAGTAACGAGGACGATGTGGACTATCCACTACATCAGACATATCTCAAATGTATTAAGATATGTTTACATCACATAAGTGAGAGCACTTTGAGGTTTGACAGATTGAACGTGCGTCAGCCCCTCTACATGGAGGGCTGATGCACGTTAATCACTACATTTTAGAGAAATTTCACTGAAAGCTAATCAGAACACTATCGTTTGTATAATGTGGCTGAAGTACATTTTAGACTCATATCATACGAAGTACTATAACAATTAAAATGGTTCTAGTAGTATATATGTTTAATTATGAAATAACTGAAATATATATACACCCAACCCTTATTTTATACGGTCTTAGATTGCACGGGTTTGAAATAACAATCCCAGAAAAACCCATTTATTATTATTTTTATCTGTTGTCTCTTCAACGCGATTTAGGATTGCTAATTTTGGAAATTATCACTGATTTTCTTGGTAAATAATGGGATAGCTGATAATCACCGATTTTTTAGGATCGCTTATGATTTGAAAAATTATTGCTGGTTTTGGAAAAGGACAAAATTTATCGATAAAGTGCTCGTTCAGTTTTTGAATATCTTAAACTTGATGTAAATTTGAAAACCCTTTTTTAAACGTTAGCCTATACTTAGAAAGCTTTCTAAAATTCCAACGATATCTGAAGATTTGCGTAACCGGATACTCAAATTATATAAAGGACTTACAGAACCAAAACAAAAAAATAAACAACATATCTTTCGGTTAAAAAAAAATTAATTTCTGCAAAATATTTTCGTATGTAGTTTAGCTCAAAATGTGATTTTTTTAATGAAAATCGTAAATAAATTCAGGCGTAATGAATGCGATAGATTTTCCTAATTAGGAAATAGGAATAACTAATTAGTGCTATAGTTAATATTTTTGATCACACATATTTAGTTATAAAAAAAACAAGTATTTTTTTTCCAATCATGCAGCCTGCTAAATTATTCAATGGCTTTATTTCTATACTCTTAAAAAATTCCACATGCTTTATTGAATAATTGGAGTTTATTCCTCATAAACTCATTGTTTCGATGAAATGATGAACTGTAAATGTATTAAAATATTTTTCATTCAAGCTCTTTTGAAAAGATTTACACATTTTTTAAGCTTCTGCCGAGAACAAAAGAGAGAAAAAAATAAAACATTACAATAAATAGAACAGATACTAGGAATATGGTTATATACATTGAAAAAGAAAAGTAGTATATTAAAGCAGTGCTTTCCAACTTTTTTATTGCCTTAGACCGGCCAACGTTTGATATTTTTACCCCGGCCCATTGAGGGGGAGGGCAGTGGCGTAACGTACACCGCCACAACCCCCTCATCGGGAGGCCTAGGGTTTTACGGGGCCCAAGGCCTGACTGCCTCTAAGTACCTACCCTTTGTAAAATTCAACTTGGAGTCCCAAAACCTGATTTTGCAGAGAGGTCCAAATGTACCACGTTGCGCCACTAGGGGGAGACGCGTTGATTGTTTACATTTTAGATTGTTTTGGTTTAATAATTTTAATCGAATTGCATTTAAATATGCCTTCAAAATAAAACACCCCTCTTTCTTTAGGATTTCTTGATTTGTTTATATCTTACATGGTTTTTTATTTCCAACTTACTAAGCATAAGTGCTCTCGCTCAAGAAACCTAATTTCTGCATGTTCTGTCTATCTAATGTGTTTTATGGAACATAAAGTGTTTTCCATGGAAAGTCACAGAAACTCGAGAGAAATACACCACAGTTAATAAAATAGAAATATTTATTATTTCTTGGGTGCCCCTGTGCCATTTGAACCATGGACCGGTACCGATCCGCGACGCGGGGGGATCACTGTACACAAGGATACACTATAAAACCACCTACACACCATGGTTCTTACTATTTTGGTATCACGTCACCTACACACCTAAAATATTACACATCTGCTGGAGAATTAAAACAAGAAACATCCCATAATATATCGGATTGGCAATTTTTGACCCGCCCCTTATACGGAAACTGCTCCGAAAATTCTGAACCCGTGTCTCTCTCATTAAATCTCAGGCCCAAATTACGCCGTGACAAAAAACCCCAACATACTTTATAACTGCCAAGGCTGCAGAGCAACCTCTCGTTGCACGTATGGCATATACGGGAAGGGGCAGTGTAAAAAATAGACGAAAAAAGAGAACAGAAAAAGAAATAAATAAAAGGTTAAAAAAAATGGTACTAAGTAAAACAAACAGAAAAGATCGCTTAGCCCTGGGATCATCACTGATAGCTATCAGAACTCAGGTTTGGTGCCTCCCACTAGCTAGCCACTGATAATTAGGATGATCCAGTGGTGATTTATAACGCAGGTAAGCGTCTTCTGACAGATGCCAGTTTGCTCTTCCTCTATCTTCCCTTCTTTCTACCATGGGCCTTGTCTGTCTATGTCTAAACTTCTTCGTTCGTTGATTGCTTTTACCGGGTGCCTGAATCGGACTGCGTGTAACTGCGCCTGTTTGACGTCGTGATTGTTTGATACAGAAGTGGTGATCTTGGTTTGAGGTGACTGGTAATTTGAAACTGTGGGGGTTTGGGGAAAATGGTTGATAGATTTAAGGTGATGTCTTCTGCTGGAATGCAATTGAAAGGATTTACTTTCCAGCATCATAATGCGTATTTTAGATTGCATTAGATTTGAGATTCCAGCTATTTCGTTGATTAACTATGAGTGACCAGAATTTCGGCAATTAACTCTGAGAGATAATTCCAAACACTAATATTTATTTTTTTAAAAAAAAACAACATAAATTTGAGAATATTACAAACTTTTTAGTTTTCAGGTAACAAAACCAGAAGTTTGGAGTGTAACAGAGCAAGATGAATAAATGTTTGTTGGATTTATTGCCATTATTTATATGCATCTATTTATGTTTAAATCGCAGGTACTAAAGGATTTACGAGAAATTCTTTGATCCAGAGGTGACTGAGTGTCATATTAAAGTAGAGAGGTATTGGTGATAGACGTAATTTTAAACTTCTGTCACGTGACGAAGACTGAGCTAACACTTCCCTCTCCTAACTATCACACCACGCGAACGGAAGGACATTGAGTCTCGATATATTTTACGTCCATCTACCCCCTCTACACGGTGGATCTTCAGTGCCACTATAACTCGAAACCTTGACACTTTGGCCACGAGTTCGAAACTGCAGCTAGAGATAGCGTAACTTAATTTGAATCAATGTTTGCTGTTTAAGAGGGAATGCAATTTTCTATCATTTATTCCAGGTATAAGCCTATCTCTACCTTACACTCTTACTTTTTAATCATTTATTTTAAATGTTTTTGAGAAATATACACTGCTCAAAACAATTAAAGGATATTGTAAGTTTTATATAAGATAAAGATAAAACGAATTTTTTTTGCCGAAAATGGAAGAAGAGAATCACAAATGCAAATTTTTTTGATTTTCAAACTGTGGAGTATGCTAATTTTGAGTTCGACATCAAAAACGTCGTTTCAGCGGCAGCGAATGAAATTTAACTTTCAACTGAAATGAAGACAAGGATGATCGGCATTCAGTGACTGTTTTGTTTCGATGAGTACGATGTCTCAGCAAAGTCATTTAACCGATTCAAAAGTTTGGAGAGTTGTTGGTAGGTTAGAAGGGGGCCAAACTCAAGCCGAAGTAGCGCAAGCCATTGGAGTATCACAAAGTGTGATTTCCAGGATCTGGAACCGTTTTTTGGAGACTGGAAGTGCAGGCCGAAGACCAGGATAAGGTCGTAGACGGGCAACAGCGCCCAATGAAGATCGTTATTTAGTGTTAAAGGCTCGGAGACACCGAAATATGAACGCTACTCTTCTCCAACAACACTTTCGCTGGGCTACTGGCACCAGGGTTTCAACTCAGACTGTCCGAAACCGGCTTCATGGTGATGGTCTGTATGCTCGCCGACCGATAGCATGTGTTAGACTAACATCAAGGCATCGTCGCGACAGCAGGGAGTGGGCAACAGAGCATGTGAACTGGAGGAGAAATGAATGGAGCAATGTTCTTTTTTCTGACGAATCCCGTTTTTCTGTTCATCCGGATAATAGGCGTATTTTCATCTGGAGGGACCGTGGCAGTAGGAATAATCCTGCGTTCGTGAAAGAAAGTGTCAGATTTGGTGGTGGTGGGGGGTGGGGGTGTATGGTGGCATCTCCATTGACGGGCGCACATACCTCTATATCATTCGAGATGGACCTCTGACTGCTCGCCGATATAGGGATGAGATCCTCAAACCTATTGTAGTCTCTTACGCTGCAGCAATCGGAGATGACTTCATTTTAATGGACGATAACTACAGGCCACATCGTGCTATCCTGGTGGAGGATTTCCTTTTCGAGGAAGGAATCGTACGAATGGAATGGTCAGCGTGTTCTCCAGACATGAATACAATAGAGCACGTTTGGGACGCTCTAGGAAGGTGAGTTGCTGGGCGCCAACCACCCCCACAAACTATCCAAGAACTGAAAAGAGCTCTTCTGGAAGAGTGGGACAGAATACCCCAACTCGTGATTAATAGCCTCATTGACTCCATGCCTCAAAGGTGCTCAACGTTGCTGGCCGTCCGTGGAAACCATACCACCTACTGAAAATGATTTCCTTTGAAGAAAACACCTTTTCTTATTCTTTTTTTCTCATATGCACAAATTATGTTTTTTTCCTTTTGTACACAAATGCGCAATAAAATGCATTTTTTTTCTGTCAAACATGTGTAATTTATTCTCATATAACCTACTACGTCTGTCGACCATGTATCAATCAGCTAAAAAGTTTCCCAGCCGCAAGATCTACCTAAAACCGCAGTATCCTTTAATTATTTTGAGCAGTGTATTATCAATAGAACTAGAAGGTATAGCTACCTTCATCATAAGCCTATTTATATTAAATAACTTACTAAACGGGCTAAATGGAAGAAGTAAAATTGATAGAGCAGAAATTTATACAAATACTTACATGGACATTTTCCTTTATATTGAAGTTTATGACATATTTGTAAGATATATTGAAATAATTTAAAATAAGCTAAGTTTTCCAGTAATATACGTAGCACTTGATTTTTATAAATTATTACAATGAGACATTGAAGAAAGCATTTTAAGAATATTTCAACAGTTTGGAGGAAATGACGAAATGAATGAATCTTATGAAAATTTTAAAAAGGCCCCTTCACACATAAAATAAATATCTAGGATATTCCTATTTTAATCCGTTTTAAAAGATTACTATTGGTTAAAACAAAAAAAAAAAAATGCTGCATTTAAACAACAAAACTAGGTATTTATAAAATCTGCTACAAATGTCGAAAAAAACTGCAATCGATGAATTTGAGTCTATATATAATTTGAAAACTCTTTAATCATCAATTGTCAATGGCTTATTTTCCCTTTTTTTTTTAAATGCAGTTAGGGGCATTTTAATGGGTAAAAATCGCTGAGGTCTCGCCGAAGAAAAATTAAATACAATAAAAACCGAAATCAGCCGAAACATTTGACAAAATATGTTTCTTGAATAAGCATTTAAACTGAAATGAGGAAAAATAAATTTAAAAGTATCTCAGAAAAATACCTTATTCCCCAGAAATATAATGCTCACGACCAGCCCTGTCGTCAGTAACAGCCGTAAAAAGGAAGAACTTAACAAACTTTTTTTTACCTTATTTAAAACGCTGACTTGCATACTAAACCTAAACTAGGCGCCGTCTGGACCCCCTCACTCCCCCGGTTGAGGCAGGCGGTGAATATCGGCAGTTCGCGCGGAAGGGTCCGTAAATTAACCTTTGTGGTCGCTTTGTTTGTTTTTGAACTGACCCCTGGGCCTTTTGTTAAGGGGAGGAAATAAGGGGTCCCTCGGCGCCCGCCGCAAGGCCCCCTACCACGATCGTGTCAACGTGAAAGTAACGAAAAGAAAATTGTTCCAAGGGATTAGGTAGGGAAAAAATAGGAGTACGAAACCGGATTGAGAGTAGAGCAGAGTTTGTTAATGAAGTTTGGGTTCTACAGCCTGAAGCGTGTGTCTAATTGGGCACGGTGGTTCATTTTTGGTGGGCTATTGAGTATGGGTGTGGAGGATGCTTGCTTGAATGAGCGGAGACATGCTGAGGAATTTTCCGTGAGATATTTCGTTTGTATAATTGTTAGATATACGACATTTGTTCGTCATTTGCAGAGAAATTGTCTTCCATTATAACTGGCTTTCGGGTTTGCCTTTAGATTTATTTTAGGCTTATTATAAAATAAAAGATTCGGTGGGTATACTAAGAAGGATGAGATGAAAAATATCGATGGATTTTTTTAAAGAATTTGCATTATTGATTATAAGCATCATAGATATCATTATAGGAGAATTTAACAATTTTGGTAGCTATAATTTTTTGGTTTACCATTTAATGCACTGAGATGAATACGGGCGTGCATGTTCTCTTTAAATTAATAGATACTTTTTGGGAAACATTCCGCTTGCTATTTTATTTCTACGTTATACAAAATAAGACCCAGTGGCCGAGTGATAGTGTATCGCGCTTTCACACTACAGGTTCGAGGTTCTATCCTCGGGCTGGGCAAGGTCGACTCAGTCTTTCATCCCTCCTGCAGTGGGTCGATAAATGAGTGTCAAGCTTGCTTGGGGACTTAAACACTTTAACACATCTGCTCATGCACCTCAACGCCCAATGGTCGCGTATACTGGGATGGGCCAACACCTCCTAGATACAAGGCCTGGCCACTGATTTGTGACGTCACTACTAGTAGGGAGAAATCGTCCATCGCCTACGGAGCTTCTCTGATGCATTTTTTTGAATACTTTTTGTTATTAAACTAATTATACTCCTTTTTTTTACAGGAGATTAAAAAAAATTAATAAATTAATCATATTAAATTTTTTTTATGTACTTAAAACATGAGTAAATATTAGTTTTCCTATTTAAATAATAATTGCAAGTATATGATTATCCATTACTACGAACGCATTGCATTGAACATAAACGCATTTATTACATTGTAGCAAATTATAAGAGCCTTTTGTATTCGTATATTTCTTTTTTTACATAACTGTGATTATTTCTTAATTTTAAAATTTTTCTTTTTTTTTTTCAGAATAGTTACAAAGAGGAAAATAAAATTAGAAATAGTTTTCAAAACAAAAAAAAAACGACATACAAATTTAAAAGCAGTAACTTTATTGGTATCGCACGTCAAGTAGTATTAAATAAATTTCAAATATATTTGTAGATAAATCTACACCTGTATAATTGTAGATATATACAGGAAAATAAATATATACTTAAAAATATATTACACAGTTTGTTTAGCTGTTTGTCTGTCACTTTTCCTTCCTTAAATTTTTAGTACTTTTTCTCTCAAAAGTAGTTAAATATGTTTTAAAACTTTATTGGTATATCAAATTAATAAACAAAAGTTTGCTGTCTGCATAACAGCATGAAAAATTACCATAAAATAAGTTGACAAAAATATTTTTTGTTAAACCCATAGATATATGATTACAGATACATACATGAAATTAAATATGTACACAGAAATAGATTACACAGTTTATTTAGCTATTTGTCAGCTACTTTTCATTGCTTAAAATGTGTTTCTATATTTTTCCTCCAACAATAGTTATTCAATTATGCATTGTTAAAAATGTAGATTAAATGTTTTAAAACTATTGGTATCATGCACAGTAATAAGCAAAAATTCTTCACTCTCTTGAATAACAGTATTAAAAATTCATTTAGCTAATAAAGTAGGTATTTTTTTCAAAGCAAAAAAAAAAAAAAAGACAAACAAATTTAAAAACAGGAGCTTTATTTGTATCAAATACAATCACAGCATTAAGAATTATTAAATAAATTTCAAATATATTTTTAGACAAAAATCTATACTATAAAATTATAGATATATACACAGGAAAATAAGTACATACATAAAAATAGATTACACGATTTATTTAACTGTTGTCACAGTTACTTTTCTTTCCTTAAATCTTTGGTACTTTTTCTCCCAAAAATACTTATTCAGTTATACGTTATTACAAATGGGAATCAAATATGTTGTAAAACTTCATTAGTACCATGCATAGTAATGAAAAAAAAATTTACACACACACTATTTGCAATAACAAGCATTAAAAATTACCAAAAATAAAGTTCCTACAAATAACAATATGACAAGTTATTGTAAAATAAGTTAAAAATTATTTTTTAAATAAGTCATACATGTATAAAAGCATAGATATACACCTAATATATATATATATATATAGAGAGAGAGAGAGAGAGAGAGAGAAATATAATGCACCCACATACATAAAAATAGTGTACTTTATTTAGCTAATAAAGTATGCATTTTTCTTTTCTTCGTTTCAACCTTTTTAATATCATTTTTTTCCTTACAGTAGTTATTTAATAATGCATTTGTAGAAGTGAGGATAATATGCTTTAAAACTAGCTCAGAAGAATGATCATTTTGTTACAAGGTTCATTATATAAAAAAAATTCATTTGAATTTATCAAACTAATCGATATTTCTGAAGCAATTGGACGTTGATTATTTTGTTTAAGAAACATATTTTCATAATCATTAGAAAGAAGTTTCTGAACTATTATATAGTTGTAGAGCACTGCTGTAACAACATCTGGAGAAGGGCACAATAAACTTCCTCTGTATAAGTTGCGTATTAAATCATAGTTAGAATTTAGTTCAAAAGATTTATTAAGAACAAGTGATTTGGAACAAAAGTCGCATTTTAATTTTTTAAGTGTTGCTCTAGCACAAACACCAGCCAAATATGTTAAAACAGGTAGATATGGCTGAGCATCACTAAAATCTTTTTCAGATAGTGTAATATTACAATTATGCAATACTGATGACTCTAAAGGATTTTCATTACACGAATCTTCCAAATGAATGTCTTTTAAGTTAAGCTGGCCATGTGTGTTTGAAACCAAAGTTAGTGGTAAAAAAATTTTGCATTCTTAGTTTAGCTTCTACTTCATAAAATTGTCGAATTGATATTAAATATTGAGAACCTGAAAGTGTTCTATATTTCCCAAAACGACTTTCTAACGCATCTGTTTGAATTTTTCCGGGAAGAAAATACTGAAATTTTAATTCGTTAATGCAATATTTTGACATTTCAAGTAAAGCGTATGTGGTATGAATAAAAGCAAGATGTGTTTCTTTAGTAAGGGTGCCAGTAGTACAATTTTTCCCTTCCACGAGTCTAACCATGACAAAATTTTATGCAAGAATTCACATGTTTGGTTGTCTGGAGATAAAGTAATCGGTTGCTGATAAGGATCAAGCAAATGTTGTCCCTTTAAAGGAGTTTTAACATTAACTATTTTCCTCCATGTACAAATTAAAGAAATAAAAATTGATGTTGTTTCATAACTAATTAGTTTATGTTGCTCTCCTAATAATTGAAGCCCCTGTGAATAACAAAATTATTAAATATCTTAAGCACAAGTTTCACATTTTGTTTTTCAAGATTTGTAGGACATAAATCCTTCAAAGTTAAACCATAAGCAAACTTTACTAAATTATTACTTTCTATGTCATATAGTTGTTTAAGTGTAGAGAAATTTGCTTCTAATAATGGAAACTTATTATGATCTTCAAAATCTGGAAAATAAAAACATTGACCTGCATTTTTTGATTAATCCAATTGTTACGAATGCATTTAAAAATGTGCACTGAATCAATAACAAAAAATAAAGAATTGGAAGAATCAGAAGGATGTGGATATACAATGCTCAATTTGGGAGGAACAGAAAAGTTTGACATCACTTTTCGATTTATAGAATTATTGTCAGAAACCACACCTATAACTTTGAATCCTATACCATCAAGTTCTACGATAGTTTTTTTAACAACAGCAAACAATTTTTCTCCATCGATTTTTTTCACTGGCATTATATGAACTACTTCTTTAAAAGGAGAAAGAAGATTTTGAATCATGAACACATATGCTGAAGTAGCAGCTTGTTCACTGTTATATGCCATCCCTGGAATATTACCCCCTTTAAAATCTAAATATGGCTTTAAATGGATTTCGTCAAGCATCAGTATGGCAGTTTTGTCAACAGATTTTAGGATATTTACTTTTTTTTTCATGTATGCTAGAAAGTTTTCATTTGATTGTTCTGTTTGAGGGTTAGTTTTTAAAGATGTATAAATTTTGCGCCAAGTTCTGGGATGGGGAATATTGAGATATCCTGAATTTCTTAAAAATTTATAGGCATGAGGTGATATGGATTGTAATATACAAAAAAAAAAACCCATCATTTCACAGGAATATGTAAAAGAAAACTTGTTACTAGTTAAAAACTTGAGTTGGTCAATTAAGAAATGGAGTGCAATTTTTTATCATCATCTAAATTTGAAAACATACTTTCTAAAAGATTAACATTAAAACTAAATGTTGTAGGAAAATCATGGGAGCTTTTCATCTCTATTCTGAGAGCCAGTTCGTGTAATATTTCATTTACAACAATAGTATTATTAACTTTTACAGGAAATTTGTACTTACCAAGTTGATCTATATATATATCTTTGTTTGACCTATGTGAATTGTTAAATCTAAGTCTTTATTTATAATTACTGATGCTTTAATAACAGGAGATATTTTTGTGTCTAGCATCACAATTATTACTAGATCATTTTTACAAATGACCGTCCATATGTCCTGAAGCTTCTCTGCATTTAAACACTCTACTAATTCTGGAAACGACGTAAATGATTTCTTTTTTTCGAATTCTTCCTTGGAAATAATGCTTGCTTGAATTGAGCGTTGTAAGTGATCATTTTCTAATCTTTGCAGTCTCTTCTCAGGACATTCTCGAGTGGGATTTCCAGAGTTAGAAAGATATGTGGGGAAATCTGTAAAAATAGTTGGCACAGCAAAATGTTGTAGTCTGTAATGCTTTAAGGGCACACATATCTTCTCTCCAGTCATTTCATTGTAAGTTTCGGTGTACCTTCGTATTGCATCATCCGAAAAGTGTAATTCACAAACCTATAAAATAATATATATATATATATATATATATATTGTTTTGCATCAACAAAAAATATTTGTTACAATTAACAAAAATTTCTCTGATAATTTGATTTTTTTAAAATGAAGTTAACGAATTGTGAGGTTAACACTGAATAATGTTTATCTGTTTTCAGCTTACTTTTACAGCTTTATTTTTTCTTACTTTTAAAGTCATCCTAATAGTTCAAAAATCAGCTAGCTTTTTTGTTGTTGTTGTGAATGTATTTTGCATTCTGTATCTCACATCATATTAATATACAAAATATACAATAAATGGTTGCTTATGTCCATATTTACATTAACTACGAGCTGTATATCATAATGGGCTTTCTTTGCTAACAAACTATTAATACTTAAGGTACTTTTGTTGACTCTACGAAAAGGTATTTGGTAAATGACTAGCATAGCAAAAACACTAGACAGTTTTTGTCTCATTTGGGCTCATTTTTAAAACATAAATTTTATTAGGGCTACAAAATATTTATTTCATAAGCAAAACACCTTTATCATTATAGATAAATAAAAATGAATTGCCAATGTTTAAGAAACTAACATGAAGAAAAAGAAATGAGTACATTTTCAAAGGTCTTATCGAACAACCTATTAAAGTTATTTGTAGACTTTTAAAATAAAGATATTATTACAATTTCCCTAAATAGAATAAAATTAAAAAACTTACCTTCGAAAACTTTGATGGAGCAAAATCTTTTCTTGAAATGGCTTGTATCCATTTTTTTTCGAAGAAAGTCCTCTTTTGGGAAACTAAACATTTGTATTTTTCCAGTATCTTTATAATTGCTATTGCAATTTGGTACAATACATGTAAACACCATTTTGTTATGATGTTATCCAAAATCGTCACAAATAAATTGAAAATCTGCAATAAAAATGTAGAAAGCTGCGAACTGTACAGGAGCAACAACCAAAATGGCGTAGGCGAGTAAAGTGAACTTCAAATCAGGCGGGGTTTCTATACCTACTATATGTGACGTCACAAGCCTCTCTCATTTCAGTAGCCAGGCCTTGTATCTAGGAGGTGTTGGATGGGCACAGTAGACCCTAGCCCTCATGGGCTGTTGCACTACTGAGTTCGAGTTTATCATACAAAATAAAAAGAAAGTTAAATAATTTTAAGGTTTTATAAACTCTCTCTCTCGTCATTGATTCCCTTTCAAACTTTGGACTAGTCAATTAATGTGGCTCGCTTATTCATTCGACATTTCGATTATTTTTCTGTTGTTAATGAGTGAATAATGCTTATTCGAATGGCTCGATAAATATCGAAATTGAATATTTGATTACGTAGCATTTTGAGGTTACACGAGGAATACTGGCAGTGCCTTACATAAGCACGGACGTCTCAAGGCAAGGGCCAACTGTGCCCGGGCCTAAGGCCTCGGCCGCAATGGGGGCCTCGTCTCGTTCTCGATTCAGCCTTAATAACATCATAATTCAAATAATTTCAATGGTCAAATGTTATTGTCGGTCGTATTCTCTAAAAAACTGCACCTTTCGGATGATATGTCAACTGGCTACAAGTGATGATCGTCGTCCAGGTACAGGCCTAGACCTGCCCCCACACACCATCATTACTCATTCAGTCAAAAGGTGGCAGTCGGTCGAGCAGGTTCGTGCGATTGCAAGTCGTGCACATTTATTTATTTCGGCTTAGTGTTTGTAAGAGTATTTGAAATGGCACGCTATGTACTGTCTACTTTTAAGAGTCATAGATGGATCCTACATTTTTTAGGAGGCTCAGGGCCTCCAGAAGTCTTAAGACACCCCTGTGAACAAAGGTGGTGTTTAGGGACTCCTTCTTCCCGTACACGAAAATATTTTTAATTTTCAGCATTTAGTTTTGAAAGTTTTCATCTGCGTATTTTTATAACATAAACTTCATCATGAAAGTGGCCTATGTATGCTATTGGGGACGGACCTCGTAATTCGAGCCACGACACTACCAAACTTGGAGTTAAATGAAAACGTCTCCTTGAATATACAAAAGCTAGCAAACACATGTTTTTTTTTTTTTTATCTTTTACATTATTTGTGTGAAGCTTCAAACTGGAGATATTACTACTGCTGATGTAAACTGTCGGATCT
Source organism: Trichonephila clavipes (assembly GCA_019973935.1). Classification (NCBI taxonomy): domain Eukaryota; kingdom Metazoa; phylum Arthropoda; class Arachnida; order Araneae; family Nephilidae; genus Trichonephila; species Trichonephila clavipes. Next base: position 512,809 of record BMAU01018101.1, on the reverse strand, counting down.
TATAGAACTGATCTTTATTTTTCCAAATATTGCTACAAGAATAAGTTAAAATCTGAATGATTTGGAGTTAAAATCTGAATATAGTTTCGGATTTTTCCTTCCCAAATTTATAAAATGGAAATCTGAAAAAAAAATGTTTTTACTTATGTGTCGTTTTTGCTATTGAATTGTAACATAATTTTGCAAAGTTTGTTGTTCAATTTATCTCAGGTATCATGTAACTTTAACAAAATTAAATTGCAATAATTTTTTCAATTCCTACTGTTAGCCACACTCTCCTTATATATATATATATATATATATATATATATATATATATATATATATATATATATATATATATATATATATATATATATATATATATTGTTCTAATTTTCAATCTTTAATAAATTACTGTTTATTCATCCACTCAAGTTCAAATACATTTTTTTTAAAACTTGACACTTTATGTTAATACAGTTTTTTCAAATGTTAATTAAATTAAAAAATAAATAAATAGTAACAAACAAAAATAATAGTGCAACAGCACATTCAGAAAGGAAAATCGTTCGTTGTGTCCCTGTAGCGCAATGGATAATGATTTGGACTTTTAATCCAAAGGTCGAACCACACCTGGGATGGCCCAATTTCTGAGAATGTGATTTTATTTACTATGCTATTTTATAAGAATAATTAAATTTAATTAATGAATAAATTGCAACAAACAAACAAAAATAGTTCAACACCATATATAGAAAGAAAAATTGCAAGGAAAATCCCTTTTTATTTTGTCATTTAATAATGTGATTCTGTCATATGTTGATACATATTTATATTAATTGTAACTATTTAATTAAAAGTAACTACAATAAAATTTTTCTTTGTTGACCTAAGAAGGAATTGACTTTATTTTTTTTATATTACTTGTTATAGCTAATCTTGTATCATTAAATGAAATTCCTTTTCGTATCATTTGTTCTACATCTTAAGAATGTTTAAATTATTATTTTTCAAAATCGTGTTAATGCTTTTAGGTTTCAAGATTTTCAGATTCAGAACCCATACAGCCCCTGCTGAACACATTGGAAAAAAAACACTTTTTTTTTTGTTATAATCTTTGTGGATATATTCTGGGTTTCACACATTTAAGGAATCCAACTACCCTAAAATCATGGTTTTTCTTAAAAGTTGACAAATTTTTTCTATTATCTTATTTTATAGGCCATTTTATTAGTTTTTATTTCCCCTGCTCTAGAGCAAAAACTACAAGTGTTTTAGTAAAAGCAGATGTCATAACTTTACATAAGATGTCAAACTTTAAAATGCGTTTTACTCAAAATATGTGTGTGTGAGTGTTTTGGAAAAGCTCAAACGGGAACAGTAATCGTTCAAAATTTTTTAAATAAATAATTTGTTGAAATTTTTAGCTCATGTTTTGTATAATAGTAGAAGAGTTTTAACCTTCTGATTTATCAATCACTGCTTTATTACAAAATTTACAATTCTTTACGTGAATATAATCACTGTTTTTTTTAAGCAATTTCATATAATAACTAAGATAAAGTGCTCTAGTTTTTGTAAAAATTAAAATATCTTTTATCCTGAAGGTTATTTCAAAAAGGAATAGCGAAGTACCAATACACCAATAAATACACCAAAATTGAAAAATTAAGAATTTGATCATTTACTATTTGTACAGAGCAGCCCCATTTATGTAATTTTTTGCCAATTTTTATCTATTTTTTCCCATTTTAATAGTAATAATTTATTTTTCTCTTCTTAATTTTAGTCTTTTTTTTTTCTTGAAATGTACTAAATAAATCTAAAAACCACAAAAAAAAAAATCCCCATTCTTTTTTTTTTAAAGTTGTCGCTAGTAGTTGGATACCTTAACCATATGTGTAACACACGATTAGGGTTAGTTGAGCATAGCACATTCACGCACTTCTCGGTATTAATAACTCATAACAAAATTCCAAATAAACTATTTTTTCCCGCCAAAATGAATTCGTAGAAAACGAACTGAATTTTCCCGATTCACAACAGAAGCGACCAATAACAAACAAAAGAAAGGAAAAAACTTTTCCGTAAAGAAAAAGGAACTTAGTTCCATGATTGATTGGATAAAAAAGCAAGACACTCCTACCATCGAAGAACTGAGGGAAAATAAGTAAGAAAAGATGAAAAAGGAGAACTCTTTTTCCATGGGCATGTTCATTGAATTATTCATTGGGTTCCGTACAAGACTATCGGATCCGCGGTCAAAATGTTAGCGCAGGGAATAAAAAAGGGAAAGAAAAAAAGCTACATGTCACGGTAGAAAGTGTACAGAGAAGAGAAAAGAAATAAAAAATAAAAAATATATAAAGGAATCTAGGGAAGGAGACAATGAAAAGGAGTGTACTTTGAAACACTACCAGGGAGGGGACAGTCTTAATTATCTTCAACCCCTGGTGTGGAACGTGTATGATTCAGCTAGAAAATTCACACAAAAGTTCCGTCGAATAGCATGACGAATGGAAGAAATTGTTCTTCGGCACAGGAATCGTACCTTTGCACGAAATCTTTCTTTTTTTAGAAATAACTTCTGGAGTTCTCTGTTTCATTTTTTCTCTCTCTAGGCATTGTTTTATGTAAGAGATTGATTGATTTGGGTGTTTTAGATATGCAGGAAAATCTCTGAATGATTTATTTGACTTACTTGGTCTAGCAATCTGTCTGCTTTGGATGGTAATTTATATTAATCAGAGGAAAAATTCAAATTTTTTTTAAAAAATGGTGATAGAGAGATGATTTGAAATGATAATTAATACACTACATTTTCAGTCATTTATATTTTGTATTAGCTGTTGTGAAGTTAATTGACTGATACCAAAATTAACTTTTAGTTTTAAGTTGTGGCCACGGTAACCTAGTGATAAAGGTCCTAAACTTTGGTTGCTGAACCTGGTTGGAGTCCTGGTGATGCTGAAACGTGTAGAGAAGATGAGGTATGTTAAATCTGCGACGGCTGAAAGTTATTTCGTTGTTGTGGTGGGAAAGTTTGAAGAAAGGTTTGTATTAAATACTGATGTGTGTGCATGGCGTTATTAAAATAATTCTAGAGCTCAAATTTGTCTTTTCCTGAATTTATGTGTAACATTAAATAAATTTCAATAATAAACTTAATAATCTTTAACAAATTAAATCATGAAGTTAAATATTAGACTGAAATATTCTAGATAAAAATCCTAGTAAACAATGGCACACCTAGTTATGCCGAAGCCAAGTTCAAAATTAAGACCAAGGCAGAATGCGCTACACATGGTTCTTGTCCAGATAGACCACGAGGGGTCTGAGCGTGGTAACAGCTACGCTTCTTCCACTCAGACTACCTGGTCCATATAATTCACAACAGTTTGCTAGCTAAAATGTCGTTTTCGTGACGTGAACATTTCTTCAACATTATGAGGTTCGTGCCAACTGTCTCGTGCTGCTTCACTTTAGTTTTAATTTACTATAAGAGAGCATTTAAATGTCCAATTATTTACTTGAACTCTAACATGATCCAAGTTAATGATCAATGGTACTTAATATGTAACAAAGAAAAAAAAAAAAAATATCAATTTTTTTTGTATAGTTAAATTTAATGTTATATATAACGGATAAAGGATATATATAGTATATTTATTTTCAAAATAATATGAAAGGAAGAAAATATTTTTATTAACTGTAATATTTTACAAAGAAGAGTATATTATGATACAGTTTACGTTTTGTGCAATAAAAAAATCCACCTCACATCACGCATTTTTATATAAACGTTTATTATATTTTAGGTAACATGCAAAATAATTCATTCATTGTCAGTGGTTCACAACCTTTTTATTGCCACTGACCGGTCAACGTTCAATAATTTTTTCGTGACCCAATGGGGGGGGGAGGAGGAAGCTAGGCGACGTTGATTATTAACATTTTAAAATTGAATACTTTTAGTTTAATTACATTTAAACATGCCTTCAAAATAAAATACAGTTTCACCAAAAAATTAATCTAAAGGGATTTAACATGGAATATAAAGTGATTTCCGTGGAAAGTCCCACAAACTCGATAGAAATGCACTACAGTAAATAAAATGGAAATACAGTCGAACCTCCATATTATACGAGCCTCTATATTGCGATTTTTTCTATCTACGATTTTCTTCATAAAATAACCTCTTTGTAGCGAAGTGCATTTTCTATATAATGAACTTTTTTTTTGTGATTCATTTTTTTCTCTCCTTATTTTTAAAGTATTTCTAGACCTTCGTATGATAAAGTGGCTTGAAATAATTAGACGTGGATTAATTACAGTGTGAAGGAAATACACCTGAAGGGATGGGGGGAGTTGCATTGCAAAAATGCCAGGCGTATTATGGGAGAAAACATCCTTTCAAACAAGAAATTCAAACACAATTGATAGATTTTACCTGTAATTAAAAGGCAATGAATGGTTAAAATTACTTGTAGGCTTTAAATTAGAGAAAATGCCCTTAAAATTCATTAATTTTAATATAAAATTATTTTCTTAATATTGAAAATACATTGCATTCCTCGGCATTCTTTTTTTCTTTTTAATTTCTTTTTTTGAGAGGCAAAATATATAAAATAAATAGATATTAATTTACAAAAAGATGTAAATAATTATTTCTTTAATATATAGTGTTTATGAATTAAAAAATTTTTTGCGTGGTTCATAAAGTATATTAGAAGATGAACCTTTATATTACGAATTTTCCGTATAACGAACTTTTTCCGGGATTTAGCGACTTCGTTATATAGAGGTCCGGCTTTAATTTAATGTTCCTTCGGTGGCTCTTTACTACTTGTCTGCAAGCTACCGGTCCACAAGCATGCATAGCAAGTAAGCATAGAAGCAAGTTCTTATGCATAAAAGTACTTTTTCTGATATTTTGGTAAATTCATTGTAATTGAAGAACCTCAATATTAAGAAAAGGAAAAGTACGTTCCAAATTTAAGTTAAATATAAATAGTGACAATAATTGCAGGGGAAAAAATCTTTTTAAGAAAAAAAAATGGTTGATCTGGAAAAAATCCATTTCAATGTGAAACATTCATTACATTTATATTTAAGGCAAAATACCATATGTTAAAAATATTCCGAGAATTAACTATTAAAAAAACATCCGTCAAATAAAGATGAAGGAAAAACAAAATTTTTGAAAAATTTTATCGACAGCTAATTTATATTAATTTTGTTTGGAACAGCTGAATGAGAGAGAGAGAGATTTTCATTTGTGTGTGTGTGTGTGTGAGTTAAATTTGATCTTAATATTTTGCTACTAAACATGCCACTTTGCTGCTGAACTATTTTGATTAACATAAACATGAGTGAATTTACAAAAATAGTAATTAATAATCTCAATTCCTGCAATTAAAAATTATTTTTTATAATACACCTTTTTAAATTAAAATTCATTGTTTTTGAAATATTATTTGGAAAAATATAATTAAAACATGCTTCAATATTTTCTTAAAAAATGGAAAAGTATATATTAACAATAACTAACCTTAAAAACACTTAAATTTATCTTTTAGGAATGAATAAAATTTCATCAACTACTGAATCTTCCTTTCTTAACACGCTTTTATAAGCTTCACTTGTATGAAACGGAATCTTTGAACTCGATTTTTACCCACTTTTAAAGGTCAGATTAATTCTAAATTTTGCACACTTGTCAAGGTATGATGAGAATACAATGATTTCTTAATTGTGTTTCAATTGTTCTGATCAGGATAATCAGGAATAACGATTTCCAAATTAGGAGACTAATTCATTATACCATATACAATAGCGACACAGGAATTTTTCAAGGGGGGTGATCCGGGGTCGAAAGTTCACCATTCTTATATCATGCTTCTTTTAATTTTGTCGATTTTCGGGAACAAAACACAGTAAAAAACTAATTATTTAATAAATAATTAGCATTAATTAATAAAATTAATCATTAATAACAAATATTGAATTAAATTTTATGTACTATATACTTAGAATTATAATCAATCAGAAGAAAAAATCAAGGGCTTTGGAAGGGGGGTGGTCCAGACCCCCAGGACCCCCTCCCCACCCTTGCGTGCGCCACTGACCATATACCATTTCCAGATTTGGTGACTAAAAGATTAAGTTACAACCCTAAAAGTGAGAAAAAGTACGTCAGCAATTTCTGGCCATAACATGAACAATTGTCTAGTGTCTAGTTTTCTGAAAATGGAGATGGGGAAAAAAAAAGACTCGTGCATGTGAAAAAAAAATTATGTTCAAACTGCTAAGCTCAGACATTAGGTCTGTTTTTCTAAATTCTCTTATCGCATTTGTGGAATGAAACATTCATTGCTACATTTTACCAAAACAGCTGAGAATTGATTCAGAATTCACCGGATTAATAAATATAAGTTTCAGAGAGAATATAGAGCTATAATTTTAGTGAAAAATATCATTGACTTAACAATTTCTTTCGCATGAAACATTTCAAACTTAGCTCTTCCATATTTCCTTCAGTTGGCTGATCCTACATTTTGCAAACTAAGCCGTATCGTCGCACTGATAGGATGCCAATGGGTATTCCAGATTCTAAGAAATGACGCAGTTAAGATTAATTCATCAATGAATAAATTATAGTTTAAAAAACTAAAAATACGTGCTTTTACTATAGATTGAACTAAAAAATGAAAAATAAATGATAGTATATATATATATAAAAACTAAGAAAATACGCTTTTATGGTTAATCGAACCAAAAAGTAAAAAAAACAAAACAATTCTTAACGTAAGAATAAAATGACAAACGTGAAATTTAATGTCATTGCGGCAAAATCTTGAGGGCTTTGCACCGCATTCTTTCACTAACTCAGCATTTCGAAATCAAACTAGTAAGAAATTATAACAATTGATATCAAGCATCCTAAGCTATCATTAATTTAATTAATTATAATTAATTAATTATTAATTAATTTTCTCGTTTATATTATTTTATACTTATTTTAAGAATAATTCTTTTAAACAGTGTTTTTTTCCAGGTATAGAAGTTTAACTTGGCATTACTTTCCAAGATGGCGACCGATTTAACAGCTGTCAAGTGATTTATTCTCAGTTTAGTTTGGCAATTCATCAAAGCCATCATCAAGCAAGGCGTAGATTCGTCGAATGGGCCCAAAACAAGATTGCCGTTGTTCCCGATTTTCATAAGCGAATTTTGTTTAGCGATGAAGCGCACTTCTGGTTGAATGGCTACGTCAACAAACAAAACTGCCGCATTTGGAGTGAAGATAATCCCCAAGTGTATGTCGAAACACCGTTACATCCAGAAAAACTGACTGTTTCGTGCGCTTTATGGGCTGGTGGAATCCTTCTTCAAAAACGATGAAGGCCACAACGTTACAGTCAATGGTGATCGGTATAGAGCCATGATTACTAACTTTTTCATTCCTGAATTGAACAATCATGATGTCCAGAAGCTGTGGTTCCAACAAGACGGCGCAACATGTCACACAGCTCGTGCCACAATCGATTTATTGAAAGACACGTTTGGTGACCGCCTAATTTCACGTTTTGGACCTGTGAATTGGCCTCCGAGATCTTGGGATTTAACACCGCTAGACTATTTTCTGTGGGGCTATGTAAAGTCATTGGTCTATGCGGATAAGCCACAAACGCTTGATCATTTGGAAGACAACATTCGCCGTGTTATTGCCGATATACGGCCACAAATGTTGGAAAAAGTCATCGAAAATTGGACGTCCAGATTGGACTACATCCGAGCCGGCCGTGGCAGTCCTATGCCAGAAATCATATTTAAAATGTAATGCCGCAAAATTATCTTTCGAATAAAAAAAATTCATGTCAATCGAATAATACAACGTTGTTTTATTGCAATTTAAAGTTCTATACCTCTAAAAAAACACCCTTTACTATTTAGTTCGATTAAAATCATAAAAGCGTGTTTTGTAGTTTTTTTGAAACTATAATTTATTTATTATTAAATGTAAATTAAATAGTCCCTTAAAATATATTTAATAAGTAGAAAATATACAATAAAGTTTTTTCTGAAAAAGAAATGAGACTGAAATAAATGTAACAAAAATAGAAATCTCGGAAGAATATTCATTGAATTAAAAAATAAAAGAACTAAAAATAAAAGAATCAAAGCTCACACTGAACTCGAGTTGGAGATGTCAAATATAACCACTGATTGTCTTTTTCGAACAAATTAGGGATAAAAAAAATAATTCAATATGTTTTCCAAATTTAACACTCTTAATTCTATTTCATACTCATTTTAACATTGTAAAGAAAAAACGCGCTTCGTAGTATTTTATTTTTTTTCTCCTCATTCTCAATCTAAAAGTGAGTTTATTCAATTACTCATAAGAAAGAAGGGGAAAAAAATGCAGAACTTTTTTAAACATGTGTAGCAATCCACAGAAAGCCACTTCTAATCTCTGTTAAATTTAATTATTTGGCACTCTGAAGTTAAATCACATTTTTTTCCTCTTCCTCTTTCGAAAAAGCAAGTATGAAAGAAAAAAAAGTTCTTTTTTTTTTTTAACTGTGGAACTTTTTCTTTCTTTCCCCCCTTACTCACATATAGAGTAAAAAAAAATTACTTAAAACAATTTTCCGTTCAGCAGGTCTTATATAATTTTTTTTACCGTTTACCTTTGCCCACTAGATGATAATGCTATTACAATTATATCTGAAAAAAAGTTGATAATGTAAAAAAGAAATAGCATAAAATAAAAGTTAAGGTGGATAAAAAAAAATGTTTTCTGTAAACACATTTCTGACTTTTTGGAATCTTGCAACTCAAATATTTTATACCTTCTACAATTAAAAAAATTAGGTTTGAAATTAAAAAAAAATTCGTCATGCTTATTTGGTTAACTTTTACGTTTTGGGCACTAAAAAAGTATTTAAAAAAATTCAAATGCTTAGGGAAGTTTTGATTTCATTCCTTGTTCAATTAAAGTTCTTCAATCAAGAGAGAAAAGTTTTAAAATCCTGTTTCAGCTTATCATCTTACGTAATATTTGTTTTTAAATAGAAATAAAAGTTCAGAATGGTGACAGATAATATAGCACTAACGAATATGAAAATTGATAAAAAGTATATATGTGACACTAAATATTATGTTTTTGTTTATCTTCATATGAGAACTTTACGCTTTCCAGTTTTCAGCAAAACTACAGAACGTATCAGTTTTACTTTCAGAAAAAGTACCCGCACAAACGCAAGTAAATAAATTATAGTTTAAAAAAACTAAAAAAAACTCCCTTTTATATTTATTCGAACTAAATTGTAACTTAATCTTTTAGTCGCCAAATCTGGAATTAGTCGCCAAATTTGGAAACGAGATGGAGAATTAGTCGCCAGATACGGGATGGGAAATCGTTAGCGCTGATGAAAGTGATCAGAACAATGGAACAAAATTATTAAATTATTGTATTGTCGTCGGTCCTGGACAAGTGAGCAAAATTTCGAATGAATCTGACCTATTAAAGAGGGCAAAAATTGAGTTCAAGATTCCGTTACATACAAGTGAAGCTCATAAAAGGGTGTTACAAATTCCCTTTAATTTTATTTGAGTTACAAGATTTTTCAGAATGCCATTGATTGATTGAATGTTTATTCAGAATGAACAAGATGGTATTGGGTGGGTGAGTGAGTGAAGATTAACGTCGCACTGTTCAGCTGCACGAGGGCTTTTGGCGACGGACCACGTAATTTTGAACCATGGTCAAGTGACGTGGACGACACCTGAGCTAGCACCCCCCTCTCCTAACTACCACACCACACCAAAGATAGTATTGGATAGAATGCTCAAGGGAAATTAGCTCTCCTGAAAGGGTTTATAGCAGTGGCCTTCAAACCGTGTTCCACGGAACCATGGGGCTGTACGAGGCATATCGAGGGGTTCCACAACTCAAAACAAAAATTCGAAAAGAAAATTATACAGAATAGATTTACATTCTCTAGAGTTGAGATACCTGGAACACAAATTAATGGTATTAATGAGTAAATTACATTAATATTACATTAAAAAACTTTAATAACAATTACAATACTTTTTTTTAATTACCTTTACATAAAGTATCTATATCATGATGATCTACTTTAAATTTTCTATTAAGACATGTTCTTTTGAGGGCTGAATGGGGGCTTCCTGAAAATACCTCATCGTTCTAATGGTTTCGTGAATCGATAAAGTTTGAAGACCAATGGTTTACAGAGTTGTGAACCTACAACCCCGCACTAGAACCTTATTGATTAATTCCACCCTTTTTGGGACATAGGATAGCTGTGTTAAAAAACTTCATTAAATGGGAATTTCATAGATTCAAAGTAAAAATATAAGTAAAAAATACAAAACTAACACCGATCAAGAAAAACGTGAAGTAAAAAATAAAGAAAATAACGTTTAAATTTGATTGCAAAGATAAAATGTACAGCAGATATATAGTTAAAACAATTCTTACAATAAGATTTTTTATTTTTTCAAAAATAGATAAAACCCAACAAAATGTATAGTTCTCATTATTTTTACAAGCTTATAAGGGGTGTGACCCAATGTAATAAAGGGACACGCGGGGAAGGGGTTCTTAATTAAGTCCACTAGTTAATTAAACACGTTTATTAGACAAAACAAACATTTACATACATAACTAGAGAACTAACAGTTACAATAGAATTGAAAGGGATCGGGGGGGGAGCGCATGCTCGTACGTCCTTACAGTTCCGAAGCTTGGCCATTACTGAAGATTGTTCTAGCCGCTAGAGGGCGCGATAGTCTTTCTACTGTTCATATGAGAAGAGATTAAACTATACGGGGGGTTACAAGCTTTAATTTAACTTTCAATGTAATTTGTTCAGGTGGAATCTTGCAACTCAATTTTGAAGCTGATGTCTTCAACCAATTGAGCTGAAAATTTGTATACACGTTTAGTTTGGATGACAATGCATGTTTTGACCATTTATATTCCGATATCACATTTAGTTAAAAAGATATTAATTAAAAACCTTTACCCCTGTTAGCTTTTTATTCTGCCGAGCAGCTTACCGGATTGAGCTTAAAGAAGTTCCAATTTTTTTCGACCTTTTTTAAAAAACCAACTTATTCTTTCTATCAAACTGAAACAAAAAATAATTACATAATCGGAAAGATCATTTATTTCGTCACGATACGGTACAATTCTTTTAAAAAAATAATGATATTTTCTATTTTTTACGATTTTTTCTAAAATGAGTCACAATTGATGCGTTTTTATGAAAATGATTTCTAAACTTTCCGTATGAGTTTTTTTTCGTGTGAATGAATCGATATTCTGCACTAAGAAAGTTCAGGCTTTTCTCTTTTAGAATCAGTCATTTAAATAATAAAATGCCGAACACTTTTTGTTTACGATTTTCCAAAAAATACTCAAATTTTTAATAAAAAATTAAGAAACTCCGGCATTTTTGAAGATAATCGCACGAAACTTTTTCTTCCGTTTGTAGAATAGTATTATCCAAATCCTGCACAAAGATTGAAATAATTAGTTTAAAATTACGGATTTAAAAGTTTTTTTTGTCTTTGTCGTTTTTAATATAGTATTTAGTAAAAGCAAAAAAAAAAAAAAAAAGAGTTTTAATAATTTGATTAATTTTGCTTTGTCCAATGTTGTTTTGGTCCCTTCCCCATTATCCTCTTGTTGCGGCCGGAGTGAAATATCTATCATATGTACATGGCCTGGCGGGAAAAAGAATTGAGTACCTCTGAGCTAGCCTGTTCAAAATCAATCGGCAAACGACCTTGCAACAATGATGCGTTGAATGATATGAACAGACTGAGAAACCTGTCCAGAGATAACTAAAAAGTAAAAAATAAGTTAAAAGTAAAAAAAAGAATTTAGAAAACAAGCTTTTATTTAAATGCTCTAAAAAGAATAAAATAAACTTTTCTTTTAAAACTTTTTTTGCTATCAACTTATACACGTCATTACACAATTTATGATATAAAAGCTTGTCGCGAGATTTACCTGCGCAGATAAACGAGCAAATTAAATAACTCGATCTGATTGATTTTAATTTTTAAAATTTTCAAAATAAGTAAATACGAATACTTAAATCTCGCGACAAGCTTTTATATGATAAATTGTGTAATGAATGACGTTATAATTTGATAGCAAAAATAATTTTAACAGAAAAGTTTATTTTATTCTTTTTAGAGCAATTAAATAAAAGCTTGTTTATTAAAAAGTTTTTTTACTTTTATTTCATTCCTTTTTTCCTTTAAAATAAAATTCAGGATAATCTTTTCATTGAATGACGTCCCGAATTTTTGTTAAAAGTGGGCATTACAACTTTTCTGTTTTTCAATGAATCGTCATTTCTCGGAAAGTAAAATGTTTTAATTCGGACAATTTTGTAAGAAATTATTTTCAAAATCACGTGATCAGCAAGATTACCTTGTGTTCATCCCTTTTGTATTGACATGCAAGAGGTAACGAAGAAAGAAATTATCAATAAAAAAAATATCCATAGAGAAGTTGGTTGTTAAACTAATGAACTAATTTTCCTTTACACACATGTTTTAAGGGGTGTGTTAAAGTTAAAGGTTAAAGTTAAGAGGTGTTAAAGTTAAAGGTTAAAGTTAAGGGGTGTTAAAGGACATTCTTTTTCATGACAAGAACTGAAATTATACAGAAAATTCATACCAGTGTTTGAACCAACTTATTACTCAAAAGTTATGTACACAGACTTCTTTTATTAGGAGAGGGGTATGCTTTAAATCAGCGGTCGCCAAACTTTTTTACCTCGCGGACCAGTAAATTCATAATTTAAATCCCGCGGACCATTAATAGGATTTTTTAAGAGTTAAATACATTTATGAAAAAATTGTGATCTAAGAACACATAGAATGCACCTAGTTAATAAGATGAAACTATTAATTTTGTAACTAAATTATATATATTATATAAAAACTTAAATAAAAAAGAGAAGAAATTTAGAAAAGTCAAACTAATTTTATCTTAATAAATATCAAACAAAAGAAAATATCCTCATGTATTTAAGATCATACCTGTCTTAAAAAACACCAATATACAAAATAAAATACACAAAAACTACCTTTATAACCCAACTATTATATAGGACACACATGACTTTATATTAAACTCAATACGTCCGCAAGCTCACTTTTAAATGATTCTACTGATATATATATATATATATATATATATAGTCCAATTCTCTACGCGAACGAGAGATAAACATCCCTCACATTCGAAAAACACATAGACAGTAGGAAAATCACACAATGAAGGACATATATATATATATATAATAAACTTTTTATATAAATTATTTTATATATAAGCTGTCCTAAGTCAGCAATGTTTATAATACTGAAGCATTCATTTTTTAAATTTTGATTGCTCAAGTGTCCTTCATTGTGTGATTTGCTTACTGTCTATATGTTTTTCGATTTTGATTGTTAAATGCTCATTTCTCGTTTGTAGAAAATTAGACTATATATATATATATATATATATATATATATATATATATATATATATATATATATATATATAATCCAATATAAGAATTTTTTAAAAATATAATCATATACATATACATACACATATATATAAATTTATATACACATATACATATACATATAAACAAAAATATAAAAATAATCATATAGTTATAAACCTAAGTTAACTAAAAGTAGGAAGTAGGCACACAGTATAAAGACAAATTCCTGGCCTTAGGAACCAGGTTTGCAGGTTTAAACAAGTTTTGCGGCGCCAACCTTCACCTGTAATTTGTCATACTATGTACCAAGAGGAAAGGAAAGAGTTCTATACGTAAAATTTAAATATTAAGTCATTAAACAAGAATATATGAACATAAACATAACCTACTAAAACGGATTTATAACGATGGCCAAGAGTGCAGTATCGTGTTCCCGCCAAATAGGGAGAGCAGAACCGCATAAAGTTACTAGCGATAAGAAACGATTAATTGCGATACGATATACGATAATAAGAAATATAAGAATATATAAGTAAAATTATTGCACTAAAGCCATAAAATACAATAATAATAAAAAGAAGTAAAACCATTCTTGAATATGAAATCAAAGAGTTAAAAAACATTGATAAATAGAAAAGAAAAAGAGTATATACAATAGCCAAAATTAGAATCTGTTAAGAAATCATAATAAGGCTATAAGCGTAATTGCTTACAATATGAAAAAACAGCAGTAATTTATAAATTTCTTCTATATATATATATGACATACATGAGAATGAAACATTAGAAGAGTAAGTATAAAACGAAACGAGACACAAAATGTGTATCTAAAACAATGTAGTTACAGCAGTATGACTTATTAACCGTGCGTTATTCTATGAAGTAGGGTTCTTATAACTTTTCACGCATTGTTATGAATTGAATTATGTTTCAGTGTATCTTAAAACATAAAAAGTGATGAGCAAGCATATTCCACACATTTTTTTGAGGACCACCACTTTGGTGACCGCTGCTTTATATAAGACATTGACGAAAGTACCGAGCTGTAATCTTTATGCAAAAAATTAAAAATCTATTGCTCTATGGGAGGGGGCAGGGTTGCTTCAAGCCCCTAACCTGAATAAGCCACTGGCGCTCAATTTATGTTAATATTGCATCTCGAGATCCACTTAAATCGCAGTTTGTAATTAAAGACTCCGACTACTGCGTAATAATTAAGTCAGAGTGTACAAACAATTATAAAAAGTACTTCACAGTTACCAATTCATACACATTCTAAGACTCTAAAAGTGAAGTACAATTGTGACGTCTTACGCGTCTTTTCTTTAACAAGTCCTTTGGGTTCTTTGGACCAGAATTAATGGCAACTCTTTTCCAACCAAATCCAAGAAACGAGATGTGAAGAAGAAATGCAAATAAACCGACTTTAAATATAGGATCTTAGAGTAAGCGGGATGGCAATGTAAAGGAATGTTAGACAATTGATGTGCGTTGTGGCAGTTGATGATTATTGCAGCTCGTGGTGTAAGATTGATTAAGTTCTACTTGCCGTGGATAAACATATTGGCGTTTGACTAGAAGTTAACCGTCAAGCTGCATACCATTGCAGATAAAGACAAGTAGCATAAAGGAATAATATAAGGTAGGATTGATTACACTTTATTAGAATTGAGGATTAGGCGGTTCGATTATTGAGATTGATCTGAATTAGAATTGATCCTATTATAAATATATATATATTGTGTGTTGCGTATTGAGTCATCGTAGATTCTCTCATATTAATTATTATAATTATATTTGTTAAAAGTTTAAGTTGAATATCTTAATAAAGTCATATTAAGATAATGTTTGATCCGAGTTCTTTCGCTAACCCTACACCTCTAGCTCACGCTGATACTTCGAGAGATGTACTTCCAAGGGGAGGTACATCACACAATGATTAACTAAAAATATACTCATGTCCATAAATTAAGGATAATTCAGAATCACACAGAAATTGAACTTTAAAATAAAATTTTCACCAGTAGAATTATCACACACATCTTGAAGAAGAATATGCAAATTACAGGAAACCACCTGATGGCGCGGATAGTACGTCACAATGATGAGAGTGTAAGAGAGGGGTATATAAGGAATGGTGGCAAAGAAGTAAAATTGTTCACAAGCGCTTTAAAATCCTTTCAGTACAATAACCGCATAGGTATGGCACAAAGGAAGCATTTTGAAAATTTTTTACGTGGTAAAATTATTGGACGACTGGAATGTGGACGTACCCAGCTGGAAGTATCCGAGGAACTTGGAATCGCCCAGAGTATCATCTCCAGGCTTTGGCAACGATTCGAAGATGATGGTAATGTGAGTAGATGTTACAGCACAGGTAGCCCCTGGGTTACAACGCCGAATAAGGACCGGTATATATTTGGCAGTTACTGCCAAAAGAAACAGACAGAGCACAGCATCAGACCTGTCTCGTCAGCTCTCTTCAGCTACTGGTACGACAGTTTCAAGGCAGACCGTGTACAGACGCTTAGGGCACATTGGCCTACATGCTTGTAGGCCTGTCAGTTGTGTTCCACTTACCGCAACTCACTGTCGCCTGCGATTAACCTGGAGTAGAGAGCATGCGTTGAGGACACCACAACGGTGGTCTTGTGTGATGTTTTCCGACGAGTCTAGGTTTAGTTTGCAGTCTGATTCTCGCCGGACTTTAATATGGAGAGCGCCAGATACCCGTTACCACCAAGAGAACACCATTGAACGACACATTTACGGTGGTGCAGGATGGCTCGTTTGGGGAGGAATTATTCTTGGTTCCAGAACTGACCTGCATGCTCAGAGTGTAACGATGACAGGCCACATCTATCGGGATGTCATTCTGGAACAACATGTACGTTTGTTTCGGGATGCCATGGGTGCTGAATTTCTGTTTATGGATGACAACACCCGTCCCCACCGTGCAAACAATGTAGACGAATTCCTTCAATTGGAGGGTATCACCCGTATGGATTGGCCAGCATACTCACCGGTCTTGAATCCAATAGAGCATGTGTGGGATATTCTTGGCCGACGAATTGTAGCTCGTCAACCCCCTCTTACCTGTCTACTGGAACTTCGGAGGGCATTGCTTGATGAGTGGTGTAATATTCTCCAAGATCAGATTGATAATTTGATACTCAGCATGCCAAGGCATTGTGAAGCCTGTATTGCATCGTCCGGGAGACATACTCCGTATTAACCATCATATTAACCATGTTAAACTGTTTTTTGTAAATAGGTTCTTTTTTTAAATTTGCTCCAGGGAGTAAAAATCACAATTTTTATTAATTATGTCAAACATATAGCATCTTTTTTGCTCTTTACCTTTTGTTTAATAAATAGATATTACAAATAAGTCAAATTTGTTTTGCTTCTGTCTCTTTCTTTGCCTGAACTTCATTATTCTTAATTTATGGACATGAGTGTAAAATGACTTAAAAAATTGACATCAAAACTGCATAGAAGGATCCAGAGTTTCATTTAGGGTCATCTTCTAGTGATGGATTGCCGATGTTGTCCTGATGCACGATTCTAATTTATAATGGGGACGCAAATTTTTAACGGCAAATTGGAACCATTTTTTATTAACACCCTTTCATAAGTTTCACTTGCATGTAACGGAATCTAAGAACTCAATTTTTACCCACTTTAAAAGGTCAGATTAATTTGAAATTTTGCAAACTTATCAAGGACCGATGACAATACAATAATTTAATAATTATTTTCCATTGTCCTGATCAGATAATCAGGATTAACGATTTACCATTTTCAGATTCCATCCCGCATCTGGCGACTAATATCAAATCCCATTTCTAGATTTGGCGACTAAAAATTAAGTTACAAATTAGTTCGCTTAACTATAAAGAGGTGGTTTTTAGTTTTTTTAAACTATAATTTATGTTATCATCTTTCTTAAATGGAGAGTCGGAAGGGTATTCTATAGTTCGAAAACGTAACAAGTCGTGGTAATTGTCTATCTTATAATTATGAACTACAGTTAAGTAACGGGGACGATATGCATAAGTGGTACTCGATTTTCTATGTGATGATGCAATGTGAAGACTTTGAGTTTCGACAGATTTAAAATCCATAAGCACCAACGAATCTCAAGAGGCATCAGGACTCAAACTCGTTACATATAATTATATAACAATTAACATATAAATAGTGTTGATAATATTAACTCTGCTTGTATGTTAATTAGAGCTTTATCGTAACACTCCAAAACCACTATTATTGAAGAATTGTAATTTAGAAATATTTAAAGAATTTTCTGTAAAAAGTTTTCTGCTAAAAAGGAAACATTTATGAAGTTCGTTTTATATGACTTTAGAAAAATGTCGTACGTATATTCAATCTTTGATGCAAAAAAACAGTGTGTGTACCAGCCCTTCTTTTCCCTTCTTTTTTTATAAACTAAACTAAACTCAGTGACGCAACAGTCTACGAGGACCAAGGCCTACTGTAGCCCATCTCAGTATTCGTGACCTTGGACCCTGAGGTGCATGAGCAGATGTTTCGATCAGGTGGTCAAACTAATGCGAAACCTCCAGTACTTATTTCCCAAGCAAAATTGGTACTTATTTAACGACCTGCTGAAGGGATGAAAGGCAGAGTTGATCTTGCCCAGCATGAGGTTTGAGCTCCAAACCTGCGGCGTGGACGATACTACTCGGCCACTGGGCTTCTTTCTATAGTATAATTCTTGCTAAATGGGTTTGAAAGCCAATCGTTAAAAGCAAAGCTTACCAAAAGAAATGAAAAAAAGCAGAATGCTCATCGGAAAGTTGATTGTGTGCATATATTTCATAAAAAAGGGAGTTTTGAAGTTGTATGGGAAAGCAATTTTGGCTGCAGTAGCCAAAATTGCTAGAGACTATTACGAGACTGTAGTTACTATCACGCGTTTTCGTGGTTAATGTTTTTATGCCGAGTCCTGGTGTCACTGTAAGGGAAATTTTCGTGGTATTAAGAGGATAATGCTTATTTCATTTGAAAAACACTTCACGTATTCACTTTGGTGAGATGTGGAAGTTTGGAAAATAAGTTCTTAGAACTTGCATTGTCCTTGTCTTTTAATGACAGAACTACGAGATCCATTGCATAATAGTCTGTGTTGCTTTGAAGTGTGACGTGAATAAAAAATAAAGGGGGAAAGTAATCAACGTTGTGTACTCGAATTCGTTAATTAAACTTTGTAATTGGCATGAAAGAATTGAAATGTATTACCTATTTACATGAAAGAATTACAGAGGACATGAAACATAGAAACAAGCCAACTTTAAACATGAAAGACTTAAAATGTGACGTGAAAGAATTAAAAACATGATATGAAAGAATGAAAGTATATTACACATTTTCATGTTTTTAAAATTTAATTTTAACTAAAAATCATATTGATTGAATAAAGCATTTGACATGTTCTCTTCCTTAGGGAGTGTTTATAGCAAATACCTTTAACATTCAAGGTAACCAATTCCAACCGGTGTAAATATTGATGTATTTTAATCTAAGAAAAAGGATTCTCTTTCTTTTCGGTACAAAAACAAAGAGAAAAAAATCAAAAGGAAAAGATTGTAGACCTAATGACGAATCCACTTCCTCCCAAGGCGTGACAGGACACATTTTTTGTAAACCTAGTATCTTGGTGACAATAACTCTTTCAGGATTACAAATTTGGAGCAGAAAAGAAATATAAGAGCCATAATTCTTCGACCAGCGCAAAATCCCCAAAGAAAAACGTTGGAATTCTCGACCTCACGCAGCGGTGGAAAAATGTAGAAGCTCTTTTAAAAGGCAAAGTAAAACAAAACAAAGACAAATAACTAAGTGAAAAAGCAGAAGAAACAACAAAAAGGAGATAAGTTTTAAGAGATCCAGATCTACAACATCTTTAATCTGGACATTCTAAAACTGTTCGAAAAAGGCGCCGAATTTTTATCAGTAGCTCGAATCAGAAAGAGGACGCCAAAAATTGAAATCTGAGCCACTGCAGCTTAGCATTCTTCTTTCTTTGTGGCTAGAACTTTTATTTATTTTCTTTCTTCTTTCTTTTCTTGCAGAGTATTACTGTGTCAAGAAAGAAATTGAAAACTTGTTCTCTTGCGTCTTTTGTTTGTTTATTGGCAAAGTTTGAAATTGAATGTGTGTTCACCTCTGTTCTGTCACCTCCAGAGTGGATGGAATGTCGAAATCCGGTGGATCGATTTGATTCGGAGCAAAGGACGCGGAGCGCAGTGGAAGGGAGCCCTATAGGGAGGGGCGGAGCGCGACACCGCCCTGTTTAGACTCCATAGGATATACGTCAAACAGATACGAGATTGGTTTTGGAAGCAGTAAAAACCCTAGAAAAAAAACGGGAAATTTTCTTTTTGTTCAAAGTTCCCATTTCATAGTATATCACCATATGTTTTATGTCTCTTTTTTACCATAATTTTAATGGGTTTTGAAGACTATTTTCGGAGAAATAAAAAACAAATTCACGAGTTAACATGAAAATTTTTGTACATTTTTTGATTTAATGATAAAAATTCAAGTTATTTTTCACAATCTAATAGTAATAATAACAAATATGTTTTTAGTGTAGATAAAATTATACACATTATTCAAGTGGAGTGAAGAAAACCAGAATTTAAGATATTTTTTGTGAGATTTTGTCACTTACAAGGAAATGATGTAAATTTTTTTTCAACCGCGTAAAACATGAGTTTTTTTTTCGGAACAATTGTTAAAAAATGATCCAAGTTTTTTTTCCTTTTCCTTCATAGAAAATGAATATATATAGGTATAGAGTAATATTTTTTGAAATTTCAGCTGTGTGGGAAAGGGGTGATTAGGGAGTTAGAGCCTGGGGGGGAATAAGACTAGAACTATTTGGAGTATTTTTAATAGAACGAATTTCAGACGGGTATTTGAAATAAAATAACACGTGATACAAGATCGTGAGTGTGAGACATGAGCATGTGAAAAATTGTTGGTAACTTTCTACCGCGTTACACACGGGCAAATGTGTTCGGTGATTAAACAACAAACTAAACCGCTCATTCGGTATAGTGATTAATGATGCTGACTGCCATGCCGTAGAGCCTGGGTTTGAATCCCGAAGAAGGCATGGATGTTTGTAAATGTATAGTACCTTCACGGCATGGGGGTACTCTAAATAGCCGTCAAGCCGCAAGTCCTCTCGTGAGGATGGTGACAGGCAGTGAGAGGAGGGAGGCTCTTCACCACCCCAGGGTGTTCTCCCTTAAAATTGGGGGGGGGGAGTAAGCTACGGATGAAAGCTACGGATAACGACAGACGCAAAAATCTAGCCTCTCAGCGATGAATTTCGTGGGCCTTGATCTGATGTTACTTTCGATCAGGTGGCATAAGTAACAACAACAACACAAACTAATTACTTGGAATAAGTGTTCTTGTTGGGAGAAAAATACAGTTTTACATTGCATCCACACACTCGTTAAGAATACCGAAACATAAGGAGTATTTTGCGCGGGGAAGGAATAGTGAAATGTTCATAAGGACAAAAGGCAAATTTACGTTACATAAATTTACTGGTAAAAAAATACGAAAACTTAAAGATTTTGCATATGTACGTGTATGTGTGAAATTCTACCAATTGTAATGAAATGTGCATTTTTTCAGTAAACCGCGAATTGGTTACTTAGGATATGTGGTCCTGTTAGGAGAAAATGCAATTTTTCGTCACAATAATAGACTTTTCTGTTTAGTAAGTTCTTGCTGCAGCTCTAGTAGATCTATTGTATATATTATTTAGAGAATTATTTTAACGATGCAATATGTGACTAAAATTACTTTATATGGACAATTTGTAAAATTTATTTTTATTAAAGAAATTATTCAGAGTTAAGTATTTGTGGGACATATCATGATAATTAAGTATAAATTAACTTCAGGAGAGACGAATATTTACATAAGACAGATTGGAGTTAGTAAAATTATAAAAAGAGAATGAATATCACAGAAAATCATGAATTTAAATTTTATCAATGACATTTTTTCTTGAGGGCATTACGTTTTTTTTAGTTTTCTTCTTAAACGAATGTTTAAAATTTAATTCATTACAAATTGATTAGATTATATACAGATGCTATACTTTTATAATGAATCATATTAAAGTATAAGAACCATACAGGCACACAAAGATTACTACAGGACATGCTCCCAGTACATACACAGGTGCTGTATTCTTATGCTGAATCATATAGACTAAACTCTGTAGCGTAACAGCCCATGGGGGCCAAGGCCTACCGTACCCATCTCAGTATACGTGACCAGTGAGTGCTGACACACTACCCGATGCATGAGCAGATGTCCCGATTAGGTCGTCAGTCTATAGAGGAACCCCTAGTGTTTAGTCTTCAAGCAAGCTTGGTACTCATTTATCGACCCACTGAAGGGATGAAAGGTTGAATCAACCTTTCCCAGTCCAAGGATAGAACCCCGGACCTATGGTGTGAAAGCGCGACTCGCTACCACTCGGCCACTGGGCCCATTTAAAAACCATGAATTATAAAAGCTTTCAAACTTACAAAGGTTAATAAAGGACAAGCAGAGTGAAGATGAGATTCAACATATAGGTTCTCTTACTCGTGGATTTATTGTTTATTAACATCGCACTCTAAAGAAAACCGGCACTATTGGAGACGGTCCTCGTAATTTTGAACCATGGTAAAGAAACGAGGATAACTGAGCTGGCATCCCACTCTCCAAAATTCCATACCACGCCAATAGTTTTTTAATCTAATGCACACAACTGTTAAAAACATGATATTTGGGTAATTTGAATTACGTATACCTACACACATTTTTTTATAGGTTATTACACTTATTTTTACGTGAGTGTGCATTGATTTCAAGTGCTACCCGGAACTAGTTGCAGTTATATTTTTTATATTAAATGTTTAACTCTAACTCTAACTTTAAATATGTACTTTGTTTACAATTTTGCAAAAAGAAAAAAAAATGAGTAGCATACAGCAGTTAAGAATTCAAGAAATTAAAAGCCTCAAACAAGTCTTATTATGTTTAATTATTTCGTTTCAAAACCTCATGCAAATTCTTGTTAATATTTTTGTTATCTATGTGAATCACAAAGTTCTCTATTTAAATTCCTCTCCCTTCGTACAAACAGTTCCAGCAACCCAGGTCCAAAATTCCTCAAAGATTAAACTTCTACAACTGACGCATGCGTAATTTACGATAACGAATTAGACCAAGCTTGTACCGCCAAAACAAGAAACCAGCAACTCAGCTCATCCATTAAATTTACTATATCTAAAACGTTCTAGTGTAAAGCGGTATCTTCCCCTAAGAAAAACAACAAGACAGAAGCTCAAAATAGCTAATGAAAAACGTTTCGTCCTCACTATGACATCCATTCCAGATAAAGCTTCAATGATAAGGAACTGAAGAAGTTAAAATAATGGGCACGGCGGTTAACCTAAAACTAAAAGTAACCAGTCAAAGCTAATGATCCTGACAGTTCTTTGAGGCAGAGATTGGCGACAACGGCCTGGAGGCACTGGTTCGTTTTAAGCCAACCAATACTTGAGAAATCCCATGTTTAACAACAAGCACTAGCGAAGAATGTCTACCGATTATATAGCAGAGGGTCGTCCATCTAGTCGACTGTCACCGTGTGTTATCTTCTACTTTCCACCAGTGAATCTGACCCTTCATTGTGGCAGTTTGGGCTCCTTTTTTGGTGACACTGCCGCGCTGATGTTATCAGTGATACTGAAGATAAGGGGGTTCTGCGGCGGGAAGAAATGTGTATTTGGCGGCCAAGCTGTGTCTTCGGCAGCAATTCTTTATAAGTGAATGAAGTTAGGTGCCGACCTCGGTGGTTTCTTTTGATGAGACCGCTGCGGCAGGTTTTGGTATGCATCCTGGATAAGACGAATTTAAATGCCGGTATGGATCGAACGGGGTGGCCACGGTAGAAATTGTTATGCATTAAATGATCGCTTGATCTTTTCCATAAAAAGGAGCATCAGCTTATGTTCACTCGAGTGAACACAGTTTTATCCCTTTAAAGCAGTGATCTTCAAACTGTGTTCCACGGAACCCTGGGGTTCCACGAGTCATAATAAAAAAAAATTGAAAAGAAAGTGATAAATGTGTATGCAAAATGGATTCACGTTCTCTATGAAGTTTGTATAACTACAAAAATTTAAAGAGCATTCCTGTCATTAAGAAGCTGAATATTTTACTTATGTATAATAGCTTTATTTTGCAATGCTTCTTAAACTTTTATTATAATGTAATAAAAGAATATCAAAAAGTGTGTGTGTTTAATCTTTATATATATATATATATATATATATATATATATATATATCCTACTAGATTGGGAATATTTTATTGTTTACTACCTCGGATTAAAATAGATAGTTTTATACTCTTTAGTACAGTGTCTTGCAAAACTAAATAGCTTTTTAATGGAAAATACACCTTTTTGTATTTGTCGAAAGACATTTATAATAAAAGAGAGGGAGCAACTTATCGACATATCAATAGATTCGATGTTAAAAATATAAATTTAAGCAATAACAGCTCCTAAATTGAATGTTGCAAAATCATCCAAAATACATAGAATTTCTCAAACAACTATAAAAATTTTAATAACATTGGGAATAATGAGTACAAGCGAAAAATATTTCTCAACGTGAATAGTCACAAAAACACAAGGTACAGAACAAATTGAACTCAGAATATGTAATACGATTTCAGATAATTTCGATAGACCTATACTTTAACAGTTTGTGTGAATAAATGCACACACACAAGCTCATATCCCAGTTACTAAACATAATACATGTGTAGGTGACACTTGGATCGCATATTAATATTATTGAGTAAATTATAATAAAAGTAGATTAATTTTTTTAATAATGAATGTTATATTTTTTAATTGCCTTCTCATAAAGTACCTATAACATGTTGATATACTTTAAATGTTATTTTAAGGAATGTCCTTCTAAGTGTATGCGTGGAATAGGGTTTCACGACATTGCTATTATATATATATACATTTTTGTCAATCCGTAATTACTATTTGTTTTTCGAATAAAGTTAAACACACACTCATGATATTTCGTTTATTTGCTCTCACTGTTTAAATAAACTCAGCAAACGATTACCAACTCTATCAAATTAAAACAAGTGATGGTCTTATATAGATTATGCAAGAAAAAAATACACTATCACTGAATTTTCTGCAAAAACTTTTTTCTGTGAATTTAAAAGTGACTAGTTTAGATGACACACAAATTCAAAATTAAGATGTCTGTTAAATTAAGAATGTTCATTAGATCTTATTTTATAGCCAATTGTTTTTTCCCCGTACAATTACATTTGCATTAGAATCGCGTAGTTTGGTGAAAAGTCCTGTGTTTTAAATTCGTTTCAACTAAACACCTAAGAGGGTACTATAATGTCAATCACTATTTGTTAAATCCGACTAGCAAATCTATATCCAGAGGGGTGGACAATTTTTGTGAACTGATATGAAAACTCAAGTGTCAAGCAATATTTGAATTTGTAAGTCTCATTAAGGAGGTTCTTCTTTTCGTTTTAGATGGTGTGGATATATTTTGTTCAGTCGATTTTTTATTTTCCAATGACATCATGTCCAGTCTTGAATTTTCTTATGTAGATATGCAAAAGCTGAAATGTACTGCCTTATCTATATATAATGGTCCTTTTGGCCTAGTCAAGAGGATGTATTTTTAAGGAAGAAATTACGTGGATTTAGTTTTGGGTATGTCCTTTAGGATTTCGCGAATACTTGTTGCACTCCAAACTTCTTACGAACGCTGTAATTATTAGTTTTCAAAATAAAATTAGAACTTCTGTAATAAAAAAATAACAGGAATAAAGTACTCATCCTGCATATATATACATATATACATATATATATATATATATATACATATATATATATATATATACACTCTGTCGCAAAAAATATATGCACCCAGAAGAAATTGAGCTACATTCACGAAATTTGGTATGCATGTAGTGTATATGAAAATAAACAAATGATTAAAAATTCAGAACAAAATATCATTTTTATTAAGCGGTTACAGCTTGCAAAAGGTTAAAAATCAGTAAGTAGTAAAGCCACCTCTGGCAGCTATACAAGCCGAAATTCTTGGGATCGATTCAATTAGATCACTTATGACCCCCTGTGGAAGATCCTGCCATAGTCTTTGCATCTGCGCAGTTAATTCTCCTGTATCTCGACGGCTGCAGTTGCCTTCCCAGCGCGTCCAGACATGCTCTATTGGCGAAAGATCTGGTGATCTGGCAGGCCATGGTAGGACGTCATATCCTTGAAGACATTGTTGGGAGAGTCGCGCAGTATGTGGACGAGCATTATCCTGTTGATAAATGGCACCTGGGCGACTTGATAGCATGGGTAGCAAATCGGCGTTAAAATATCGTCCACGTATCTGCGAGCTGTCAAAGTGCCTTGAAGGACCACTAAAGATGATCGTGTGTCCCAAGAAATTGCTCCCCACACTGTCACACCTTGTGAAATTGCTTTGCCGCTCGACAATAAATGCCGGATCGGACCGCTGGCCAGTGCGCCTCCAGACACGTGTGCGGTGGTCATCATCACTGAGACTGAATCGGGATTCATCACTGAAGATGACACGTCTCCAGTCTGTCACACTCCAAGTTGCCCGAGGTCGGCAAAATCCAGTCGACACTGCCTATGATGTGGGGTCAGTGGTAAGCGTCTTAGCGGACGTCGGCTCCTCAAGCCAACTTCGGTCAGTCGTCTCCTTTATGGTCTCTCTTGATGGCACTGGATGTCTGGAAGGAGGTAAGTGGCGTTGAATCGATGCTAGCGACGTTGTTGGTGCCGAAGTTCTTCTGATTGCACGATCCTCGCGATCATTTGTGTTCCTGGGACGTCCTGACCCTCCGCGACGGTACACTCTACCTTATGTGATCCACTGCAACACCGAGCAACTACCATATCGCTCCGACCGAGGTGGCGGCCGATACGTCTATTCGACCAACCTGCTTCTCTGAGGCCTATTATACGGCCCCTATCAAAGTCCGTCAGCTGCTCGTACTGCCGTCGGTTACGTCTTAGAGGCATCCTAAGTCTCAATATCGTCTATCAAAGTCATCAGATTCGTTTGATAGCCGTACGGCGCTCGTACTCATGCTTTTAAACTCTCCCAGTTGCGCAACTAATATGCGCATAGCACACTTAGCCTTGTCTCATTGGCTTCGAAATTTTAATCATTTGCATATCTCTTACCAGACTACATTCTTGCCGAGTTTCGTGATTGTAGCTTGATTTCTTCTGGGTGCATATATTTTTTGCGACAGAGTGTATATACATATATATATATATATATATATACATATATTGTCTGTAAGAAATTTTCATTTTATTGTGAAAAAATAATGTTATATAGTTACAATTTTATTTGTATACTATTTGAAATTCTCGTTTTGGTTTTATATTAAAATTTTTCTTCTTTTTTTTGCAATTAAATGCTTATTCCTGTATTCAAACAATTGTAAAATTTGTTGCATTGTTAAGCAAAGCACTCTTAAAAATAAGCTTTTTTTTTGTAATAAGCACATACAATTTTATTTCATTTATCGTTCTTTGATGGATGTAAATTTATAAATTAAGCAAATATTAATGCTCTTGATTTTAGACATATATAACTGTGAGGGCATAGCTTTTAGAGTGCTGACATATATGAATAAAAATAACATTACATTTTATTGTGTTCAAAATGGTTTCAAGCACTATTACATATAAATAAAAACAATTTTAGTATATTTTGAATTTAAAACCGATTATCAAATATTACTGCCGCCTTAGAAATATAATCATATATTTTTTTAATTATACATATTTTAGAAACATACAAACAATATTGGTAATTAATTTCTTAGGAAGAGTGTTCAACTATATGTTTTTTCCCCTGTTAAACAACATATTACAGGTAAATATATAAAACATAATTACATAACCTTATTTCCAAATCTAAAATTGCATCTTAATCCTCATCTGCACAATTAAAAACGATATTCTCCTCCGATTGTAAAAACATATCAACGTTACCGCTCTTAACATCATTTCTCAACACCAAATGTTTTTGTCCATCCATTTGTTTGTAAATGGATAACGCGGAAACGCATGCGTTATCTTTATCAGCCCACCCTATCGTAAATCTCTTCCTTTTTGGCACGGTTTTCCACCAATGTGCATATTTCTCACAGTTCCACCTTTATCTGACCAGTATCATGCCCACGTTGGACTTTTACAGCCAGCTTGTAAGTGCCAAGATTGAACAATATATGGTTGGGAGATCTCTAGCCCCGCAATCGTGGTTAGCCTTTGTCACTCAGGTTGTGAGGTTAACAAGCCAGGTGGCGCTGTTATCCTAGAGATACCTGTCTGACACTACATCCGTTCTGCCAGCTATCCTAATCAGTTGAAGCATCTTCTAGATTTCTGGGGGCCAGGTAGAAAGTTACAAGCGGTTGCAGCTCAGACCAACCTTAATCTAATCGTAATTGTTATTAAAAATGATGGAAATTCCTAAAAACTTGCTGAGAAATATTTTGTTCAATAATAACTGCTAATTAGTAGATTATTCTTAATTAATTAGGAAATTGTGCAGATAGGATATCTTTTTATAGAATACATGGCCTATATATATATACAGTACATCTAAAATATATGTGTGTATGCGTCTATGTATATATATATATAGAGAGATATATATATATATATATATATATATATATATATATATATATAAATAGATAGATAGATAGATAGATAGATATAAAAAAGCATTTTATAAAAAGAAATGACTTTTTAAAAGGAAATGATATGCAAATAAAACATTGCAATTAACAGACCTTATTTTTAGGGCTCCCAGCCCCGGGATCCAGGTGTCTTTTCCAATTCCGAAATCCCGGGATTAAAATAACTAGTCCCGGGATTAAATTTTTGTCTGATTTATATTTAATTGTTTTTTCATCAAAACTTTCTAAGAATTCAATTCTTAGAAAATTTATAATATGTTTATGAAATACGTATGTATAATTTTTGTGTGCAATTATAACTGCTATAAGTAAAAAAAATATATGCAGCTCTCATTTATCGTATGGGAGAACGTCACACATACCTAAGTGGCCCTCTGCAATACTTACCCAGAAATATAAGCTACATCTCAAAAAATAGATTTGCCACAGTTCCTTCTTCAATTGAATGCCATTAATTAATAGCGGACCTGCTTGAAAGACTCGAGACACTTCAAATCCCATTGCATTATTAACAACTCATGCAACTGGTTCTTCTATTTCAAATAAGGTAACACTTGAAATTGATTCACATTCTGGATTCAATAACTGGATCAATTTATACAAAGAAACCCATAAGTGTAGCAAAAGAACTAGATAGTTATCAAAGAGGTATATGGACCTTTGCAGTCTATTGGATTTGAAACACTGTCATTAAAAATTCCAAAAGAATAAAAGATAAAAAATACTAAGTCGTTAATGAGGATAGAGATAAGATATCGAGACTTTTTTTGGATTATCCTTCCATATTTTTGTTTCTTCTTAAACATCAAGCTGTACATTGCCCTGCCAATCCCTGTTGTTTATCGAATATTTTCAAGAATCAAAATTCCTGCCTCCAATAAAAATTTCCGCCTTCACCATAAAGAAAATCTTAAATGAAGTATTTCGGTACCATGGACAAAATATATTTCTTGAAAATACGAGCACTAATAATCTCCCAACAAGAATTAAAAATAAGTGCAAATCAAAGATAGAAAGAAGAAAATACATCAGTTATCTTACAACATACGGGCAAATCGGTGGTAGATAGCTTTTAGCAGCCCATGCGGTGTACGGGCCAGAGTTTAAGGATTAATTGTGCTCGTAATGACTCTATGAATTAACCCTACAGTGAATTTTTAAGTAATTCGTATGATTGTATTTCTTTTACCGCATATGTCTGGGCCCTAATTATTTAAAAATAGAATGATTTTTTTATGTAACTTTAAGGACTCATATGATACTAGCGCTTTTATTCGATTATGAATCGAATAATTCTCCTCTCGATTTGCTCCAAGAGCATGTGCATTCAGGATTTTCTCTGTACGAACCACATTTAGACACTACATGAAGCATAACACAAAGGGGGAGAAAAAAATGATTCATTTCCTTTACTGATGTTATCAAAATGATGCTCATAACATTATCTGAAATATCTTTGTTTATATTCCACTAAAAATATGGGCACAATAAAAAATATACTTCCCTGCATTATAAATAAGAAATAATTTAATTTCCATTGTGAATAAAGTTTACCACGTACCATAACTCCGAGAAATATCCCACAGAATCATTAACCTTGACAATTTTAAACTCACATTATTTGAAATCTACGATTCATCAATGAAATCTAAATTCCATCAATCATTCAAACCCGAAATAGAGTAATCAAAAACTAATAAAGTTTTGATGAGATGATATCTAAGCATCATTTGTACTAATTTACTTGAAAAATGCATTAAGTTGTTGATGATTCTCAAGATTGAGACTTGAAGCACACACACACAGTAGAAGTTTTCTCTCTGATGAAGACATTAAGTAATTTTGAGATTTATTATCTTAAGTTATATGTATATTTAATGATATTGTTTTCTCTTTTGTTTAAAAATAAAATAACTTTGATGAACTGCAAGTAAAAATAAAGAAACAGAAAAACTCATCTAAAATTGAAATTAGGAAATGATACTTCAAAAAAAAAAATAATAATTTATACATAGTTTGCTTAAGAAGAAAAAAAAATGTTTCAATTAGCTTTAATGAACTGGGAGTTTTGAATAGGAACACACATGCGTGTGTTGAAAAGAGTTTAACCCTTACAAGACTATAAGGTTGCTAAGAGTAAATATTAATATGCAACTAGTTATTTTTTAATTTTTTTAGACGTCAAATAAATAAAAACTATACAAAAATACATAGCAATGTGTAGTTTTATGGATCAGTGTGCCAATTTAATTTGGATCAATGTGCAATTTTATCAGGCATTTGTTTTTATTCATTTCATTATCATACAAAATTACCGAATAGCATAAATCATGTGAAAAACACTGTAGTAGAGTACTACATGCCACAAATAACTGAAATAAGTAATAACAATACAGCCTGCAAATGCTTTATCATTGACACCAATTAACTCGACAATGCTTTTTTTCTAAAAGTTCGTATTTACGTAATTGCGTTCGGCATGCGTTCTATTTTGAAATTCTGTTTAAAAATGCAGATAAGGTTGTAATTAAATACGTCCATCACACCAATTTTAAAATGGGAAATATGTTAGCTTTAGTCACGAAAGGGTTAAAGTTTCTTTTTAATACATCCCACTGAAATGATGCATGTTTGATAATATGTATTACTGAGAGAGAGAGTTATATTTACGTCGCACAATAAAGCTACACGAGAGCTATAGGCAACGAGCCTCGTAATTTTGAACCATGGTCAAGTGGTGCAGGCGAACCCTTCACCTAATTTCCACATCATACTAATGGGATGATGTTTGAGCCTCAACATATTCAACGTGCATAGCTCCCCTACACGGAGGGTTCTCAGCAGGCCCCGTTTATGTCATTTTTTTGTCAATTTTTGCCCATCCCCCCATTTTAATACTAATAATTTATTTTTATCTCGGTTTTAGCCTTTTTTTCTTAAAATGTACTAAATAAATCTAAAAACAAGAAAAAAATCTGCAAATCTCTATTTTTTAAAAAAAGTTGTTGCAAGTAGTTGGATACCTTAAATAAATAATGAAATACTTGTAGAAACAAGTACACATGTATTAATGAAACATTGCGATTTACAAATTTCTTTTTTCATTAATTTCACTTTTAATATTTTTTTTCCTTTCAAAGACTGCTGATTATAAGAGCTTGAAAATAATTCTGAACAATATCCCACACAAAATGCAATTTTTGCTGTTTCCCTTTAGATTTTTTTGTAAAGAAAAGAGCGATGTGATGGTGTGATTTTATACAGTATCGGAATTTTCTTGGAGGAAAAGTGTAGGAATATTTTCAAGCGTTGACATTTAACAAAAGTTATGGTGGGGAAAATTCTTGCTTACTTTCAACTTTAAGGCTTTTTTTCATTCCATAAATTAACTTGTGCTTTTTGTTCTTCATTGGAAGACATTTTGAACAGTTGAAGAAGGAAAGAGATAAATTATCCGTTTAAATAAAAACTAAAGCCATATTTATGTTCTTGACACAGATGCGATTGAGAAAAGATGATAAAAGAAGACATGGAGTAACAAATCGATTTTACATTCTTTTTCATAGTATTCATTATATAATCAGGGTGGTCAGCGTCCATCATATCTAAAAGATAATATCCTGAGCAAAATAATTGTTGACTTCCGTGACATAGTATTATAAATGTAGACTAAAAATCGAAAACGAAAAATTAGCTTCAAGTGTTCTTTTTAATATCCTTTGTCAAAATTTCTTCTTGAAAATTCAAGTAAAGATTTAAAAATTTTAGAAAAATTTTAATATTTTAATGAAGAAACTCTGAATCTATATCTCCCCTTAGGTATAATTCTATACAAATTAAAAGTAATATTATTATAATCAAAGAAGTTTGTTGTTATTTTGACATATTAATAATTATAGGGCTAGATTATTTTGTATATGTATATATCTACTGTGTGTGTAATAATTAACTTTAATTTTATCTTAAACACTTTTAATTTGTAATGGTCCTTACCTTTCAGGACTCTCGCGTAAATAATTGACTGTAGCTTACTTGCCTTGGGGGATATAATTGTATCTTTATCTCCTAGAAATTAAACTCTCATTGTATTTTAACTACCCATTATGTAACCACTCGTGCGATGTCTTTCCACCAACCACCAGATCCGTCCATAGAAATGTGAAATTTGAAACTTCTGGTCTGTGTTTCAAATAAAAGCTCCCGCCCCTTCCCTAATTCCTATTAAATCTAAAAGCGTAATTCGAAAAGTCAAATCTATTTAATAACTGAAACAGTGATTGGGATGATTATCATTGTTATGAATTAGCAATCCCAGAATGTTTCCAAAACATTATGTTAGAAAAATTCAGGCTATTGTATTTTTTAGTAAATTAATATATATAAAGAAATTTAAAATAATAGTGATTTCATTAGAAAAAAAAATTACAACCGAAGTTAGAGAATAAATCCTAAAACTGAGAATAAGCCACAATTTTTTTTTTAAATGTAAGGTTTTCAATGTTTTGTGAGCTAACAAAATTAAGAATTGAGTACAGGAGCTTCTAATAATTACAAGGGAATTTGAAGTATAGAAAGACTTGTTACAAATGTAACCAAATGACCCCCCGTGTTTTGGAAAGTTGACCAGTATAGAACGAGACATGAGTGTTCAACAGAAACATCACAGGACCGCATTCTTTACAAATAAACTTCGAGTTTAACTCTTAATTTCTGATTTAATATCATTGTCTGTTGAGCCGTGAATTCGAGTTTTGGTGTAAGAGAAGCTCCACCATGTAGAGTCGGAAGCGTGTTAAATCTAATGATATTTGAAGTCCTTACGGTAGGTGATGTGGAAATTTTAATAGAGTGGGATGACAGCTTAGGTGTCATTCCTTGACTGTAGTTTAAACATACAAAATCTGTCGAGAGTAGTTCTTGGGTAGTTTCAGAGTGTGTCGTTAATAAACAATCAATCAATCATTTTGATAAAAGGAAAATTCTTTTTATGTGTACAGTAATAGAATTCTATTATTATTGCGATATAATAAAGGAGAAAAATAGGGAAGGTTAAAGAAAGAAAAATAGAATATTAAATTCAAATTTCGATTAACATTATTAAATTCCTACTATTAGTAGACCCTCTCCACACACACACACACACACATATATATATAAATGTAATGATAAAACTTTAGAAGGTGCATATTATGTCGTATTTTGTCGTGAATCATTGTCGTAAAATCAATGGCGAACCAAAGGTTCGGGCATGACCGATGTCGAGTGAATGACTGTATATTAGATACATTTTCAATGTTGGTTGATGTTACGTATTCAATGCTATAGATGAGGCAGTCTGGGACATTAATTCAGTTTATTGCATCTTGAAACACATAGAGATCAAGTAGGGACGGCATTACACATAACAAGTAGCAAACATAATGGCACAAGCACAGAACGCGCTGCAGCCGGCTGATTACAAGATGAAGGCAAGCAGACAAAAAGAGAGTCATTACGCAAGATTTTTGCTTTCATACCAACAGTGCAAGCGCGGGATTATTACATAATAGTAGTTCTGATTGGATAGAATGGGCGGGACAGAGATTTCGGACTAGCCGATTACGATTAAGATTACAATGTTATTTATTAACCAAAGAATTAAAGTTATTTTAAATATTAGCACAAAGAGTTAATAAAAAGGATACTAGAGGGAAGTATTACATATATATAAATATATATATCGTGATCAAATTTCCAACCGCTAATAAAATATACTTTCAATTCATCCATTCAAGTTCAAATATATATTTTTTAACTTGTAGTGGATGACACGTGATGTTAATACAGTTTTTTCAAATGTTAATTCATTAATTAAACTAAAGAATGAATAAAGAGTAACAAACAAAAATAATAGTCCAACACCCTGTATAGAAAGGAAAATGGAAAATTGCAAGGAAAATCACTTTCTATTTTGTCACTTAATATTGTTTGCAAAACTGTTTCAATTCCTACTGTTAGTTCACACTCTCCTTATATGTGTATACATATATACATATAAGGAGACTGTAATATAGTTTTCAATCTTTAATAAATTACTGTTTATTCATCCAATCAAGTTCAAATACATTTTTTTAAAACTTGACACTTTATGTTAATACAGTTTTTTTCAAATGTTAATTAAATTAAAAAATAAATAAATAGTAACAAACAAAAATAATAGTCCAACAGCACATTCAGAAAGGAAAATCGTTCGTTGTGTCCCTGTAGCGCAATGGATAATTCTTTGACTTTTAATCCAAAGGTCGAACCACACCTGGGATGGCCTAATTTCTGAGAATGTGATTTTTTATGCTATTTTATAAGAATAATTAAATTTAATTAATGAATAAATAGCAACAAACAAACAAAAATAGTTCAATACCATATATAGAAAGAAAAATTGCAAGGAAAATCCCTTTTTATTTTGTCATTTAATATTGTGATTCCGTCATTTGTTGATACATATTTATATTAATTGTAACTATTTAATAAAAAGTAACTAAAATAAAAAAAAATTTTGTTGATCTAAGTAGGAATTGACTTAATATTTTTATATTACTTGTTTTTAAATAAAATTACAAGCTTTCCACATTTAAATATGTGAAAAAAATAAATTTAGTGAGCGGAATACACGGCATTTTATCGCACTTAACACATTTTCAATAATTCCTCTTTTCATTTGCAGATCATGTTTTAAAAGTTTCTAATTATTGCAATAAAAACCCGAGATAAAAACTTTTAGAAATTATTTTCTAACATATTCTAAAAATGAATTAAAAGTTTGAATTAAGAAAAAAAATATTCCCAGCGTTTTGTTATTTATAATTAAGTGCTTTCACTTTCATATCTTAATCGAAAGAAACCAGCCAAAAGAAGTAAATTCCATTCACAGTCTATAAAAATTGTGATTCAGGAAAGAGAGTTCAATTTAGCAGTGAAGAGAAAGGAAAAAAAAGTTGAAAGCGATACCTTTTACAAAAAAAAAAGTGGAAAATAAAGTTAAAAGGGCAAACCAGATCGAAAAGGTTGAAAGTGAAAAAATCCGGTACCATACACACACAGAAGAAAAGATCTGATAAAGTATAAGGAAAATACACAGTACACTATTCTAAGTAAAGTGACGTAAGTCTGCTTAAGAATTATTATTTTAGATATTTCCTGCTTAAAAAAATTTAAAAAAATAAATGAATGAGCATTAAAGTACACATGTTGCTGCTAATTTTCTTTTTAAAAATGAACTTCTAAATAATGTTTACTCCTTGCTTTATTGATAAATTATTATGAAACGAAATTGTTTTTTCTTACTGACGGCTTTATTTTGAGTGTGCAAGTACTTGTATAATCGAATTATAATCAAATGATTTTAATATATTTCATTTTTTAAGCAATTAAGATATCTAATTATGCTAATATGTGTGCTGTTTTCAACGTCTTTAAAAATTATACCGTTTACAAAAGTAGAATAATGCATGCACTTTTACAGTATTTTCCGTAACAACTTGTGGGGAGTTATGTTGCCCTTTTATTAATTTTCTTTTATTTTAAATTTTTTATTAACTTAATCCTTTTGTCCTAGTTATTTAAAATTTAATTTTTAAATGCTATCTGTTTTAATGGAAGCAAAACTCTTTTAACAAAAACGCACCCATTTTTTATCTATTAAATATAACTTTTTACAAAAAGAAAGAAATACTTTAAAAAATACTTACATTATATTAAAGATAATTTATCTTAGGAATACAATTTCAATTTCGACAGTTATTTTTTAAATTTATTAAATTTATTTTTGTTACATGCAAAATAAATTATCTAATATTTGACTTGTACGTATTAAAATCAATAGAATTATTAATATTCCCATTGAAAGTTAAAATTAAAATTTTAGTGTTTCACAATACTATTTTTGTCCAATTTATTAAAAATATAATATTTTGAAACGTGAATGAATTCTGATTTCACTAATAATTCTTTTTACAAACACGTTTACTCAATTAATAAGATTTTTCTTAACATACTTAAATATTCTTACACATTTTTCTATAACTTAAAATGTAAAGAGTAAAACAATTATAATATTAATAAGTGATTATTCCTAAACTTAATCAAAAGCTTTCTAAAAGTTCAAAGATCTCAACAGTTAGTCTGATAGTGAATCCAAAAATTGCATGGACATTTTTTACATAAAAGAGCAAAAACGGAATGGCTCTTTTTATATTAGATAGCGATTAAAGGAATAGCGATTAATTTTGTTTTCGTCAAAAAGATGCTCATTCTATATAAATTTCCTAGCATATGTTAGTGCATTCAATCTATTTTTCTACTTTAAGTTATGTTCGTTAAAAGATGTTAATTACCATTTCATGGTGATATCAAGGTCGAGAAAAAAAGAAATATATTTAAAAATTATGAAAGTCATTATTTTAAATTAAAATGTTTTATTACTTAGTACATGGGCTAATATTGGTTTGCGTAGACGGACAACTTTAAGAAAGGAGTTTAAATTAAAAAAAAAACCATAGATAAAATTTTTGAGGCGTTGTCTTTATGCTAAAAACTAAAAAAACTTTTTTTATGTATAGGTGGGGATCAAACCACCAAGCCTCTCCCTTGTGTACCCCACTGTATGCATTTATAAAATACAAGCACATATTATGTTTAGACAGCAGTATTTATCTTGAAAACTTCCTTTAATTTTCAAACTTCTCATTAAATTTCTTAAGCATTGGAACTTTTAACTTGTAGTAATTAACTGAGTTTGTCATGTTTTCCAAAATAAGAGGGGGATTTTGCAGTTAATCTTGCTTACTAAACCGTGCGAAAATCTAATGTTTATGTAAAGAAAAATTACTGAATTTTTATATTTATATATTAGAAGTAAGTAATTTTTATTTCTAAAAAAGGCACACGTGCAGTTTTCCTCTTAAATTACTGTTGAAAACCAACTTCATTTCGTTCAATCTTTTCATCAGTAAGTTTTATAAGAACTTTATGAAGAATATCTATATATTTTTATTGGAATCACATTGGAGAACTAATTTTCAAGAACAAATGAAACTTCATCCGCCCTAGTAGACTGTATTTCTGCAAAATTCTGATCTAGACCGCTTTGACTCTCAGAGCAACGAAACAAGAAGTCTCAAGGCATTAGAAACTGTGATTGCAGAGGGCGACGGAGCGGAAACAGAAACGCGCCAAAGAGTGAAATAAAGAAACAGAAATTTGGCGACAAAAGAGCACGTCGCTAACTACACGTCTTAGCCACCTTCCGGGACGGTTTACAAATAAACTTTCGAAGGGATGGAAAAGGTTCAGCGCGTATATGAAGAAGCCTCTTTGTCTCAAAAATGGAATCTTGCAGTAATTTGACCACAACCTGGAAAAGAAAGATAATGTTTTGAATTAATCAATTTTAAATTATTAACTTTTTGGTGTGAAATAATTCATGATTCGATATAATAAAAAAGTACTTTCATTTTTTTAAAAATTTGTTTTTGAATGATTAAATCTTATGAAAACTTGTTAAATGAATGATTAATATTCATATTTGTTATATGATTACAAAAAGAAAGGAAAAATGTAAAACATATATAAAAAGATAGGTCATGATTTAACATCCATTTATTAAGTTTCATTAAATAACATCGATTTATTAAGTTTTTCTTATACACAATATGCATTATTTCTTCGATAATATTATGC
The DNA here is from genome assembly GCA_019973935.1 of Trichonephila clavipes. Lineage (NCBI taxonomy): Eukaryota > Metazoa > Arthropoda > Arachnida > Araneae > Nephilidae > Trichonephila > Trichonephila clavipes. Next base: position 474,683 of record BMAU01018101.1, on the reverse strand, counting down.
AATATATTTAATGAATAATAGCAAGACCTTAATATAGTTTTGTTCACTTATACATATTTTTAAAATTTTCTAGTAAAATGTCTTATAACGAAAATTTGTACTATAATTTACTAAATCGAAGTTTATATTCCGGAAAAAATTACCATTTTTTTTACTTCAGCGATGTTATTATTATTTTTTTATTTATTCGTGTATATTAATGTTGTTACTATAAACAGTTTGAATAAATATCACTTTTTAAAATAGCAGTATATTATTTTTTTAATATTAACTCTAGTCTGAAAAGAAATAATTTGAATACCTCACATTACGAATCCTACAAATCTCATAAATATATATGATTCTATTTTTTCATAGTAATACTATTAACTTAAGGCCCAGTAGTCGAGAGGTAGAGTGTCGAGCTTCCCCGCCACAGGTTCGAGTTCTATTCCCGGGCTGTGCAAGGTCGACTCAGCCTTTTATTCCTACTGCAGTGGGTCGATAAATGAGTACCAAGCTTGATTGGGGACTTAAACACTGGGGGTTATGCGTTGAGAAGAAGTGTTTCGAGTTTAGTTCTATATTGTAGATGAAGATGATTTAAATGTTTAAAATCCAAATAATTTGTAACTCTTATGATATTGACTGAAATCAGACGCATTTTGAAATACTTCTGAAGAATTCTTCAATGCTAACTTGTTAGATATTTTGATTAAAAATAATCTATAATTCACGGTCTTTTGAAGGTAAAAAAGTCTTTCCTCACAAGATAAGATTAAGTTTACACTCAAGTCCGTTGTTAGAAAACAATAATGGAATTATAACATGATTGTAATATTGGTAAATGGACCTATTTACTTATAAATGAGGATCATGAGCTTAAGACTTAATCCAATCGCAATAAAATTAAAATTAGTTTTCAGTTTTGCTTTTATATAATAATCTGTAAGCTCTAGATATGTTTGCGCATAATTTGTACAAAATAAAATTAGTGTAAAAAATATTGCATCTATAGAAAATATAATATTTGTTCAGAAGCCCTATGAAAAATTCATGTTTTAATCTTGCAGCTTTATTATCCTACACATTTTAACTGAAAAAATTCACTCACGTTATAAAGGTATGTTAAATTTAAAATAAATTATTTGCAAACAAAAAAAAGTAATAAATTCAAGAGGGAATAAAAAATAAATTAATATACCAGATAAAGTAGAGATAGAATTTTACTTGTGGTTCATTTCTGACAATTAACGCATACTGTCATCATTAGAAATATCTTCTTCATCGTCGTCTCCTTCCATTTATGGAATTGATTCTGTGATATCTTTAAAGCATTAAGCACTTCCAAAGAAAATGATTAAGTGGTTTGAAAAATGAACTATGTTATATTAATGGAGAACAACTGATTAAATTACCCTTTGTTGATTTTAGTTTAAATTAATACTTATAAACCCATAAATGGTACTTTAATTTATGTTCCCATAAAAACCCTTTTATTATCAAACCTAAAATGCAACGATTTTGAACATTTTTTAAAAATCAGAGTTGAAATTAATATCTGAGGATCTCTCGATAAAAAAAAGCAAGGGAAAAAACAACTAAGAGTCGACATAAAAATTTCAATACAACTGACATATTGCGAAATTGTGTGAGGCGGGTTTCCTAAAATGAGAAAGACAGTACGAAAAAAAAAAAAAGAAGAAAACTGGAATTCTCAGAATTTTCTTTTATCATGTTAGATAATGATAATAAGAACGATTTATATAAAAAGTTAAAATTTACTCATGTTATATCAAAATCGTTTAAAAAAATTTCTGTTAAACCCGAAATGTATATAAGACTTACAGATGTTTTTGTAAAATAGTATATAGGTTGTTAAAAATATAGTTGTAAGGAAATGCTTCCAAAAAAAATACTAGATATAAATATATTAGTAGTTTGGTTTACTAAACATGTTTGTAGCTTATTTTTGCCCCATTCAAAGATTTGCTTAAAACAACTCTTTTAATTATAAGAGCGAAAACGTTTGCTCTTATAATTTTGAAGTGAAGTCAGATAAAGGTTATCACTTCTTCTATCTACTTCACACCAACACGAGGTTAATATATATCGGACCCACTAAATGACGCTTTTAATTTCGTATTTGAAACCCGAATCTTTATAATAATTAATATAATTAAAATAGATAGGACTCACTAAATGACGTTTTTAACCATATTTGAAATCCGAATCCTTCACCATAGAATCAAGAGTCCATAGCTCCATTAATCAGTCTATACAGAAAAATAACAGAGATTTATTTTTAAAGGTTTAATGAATGTTGAACTAGACAATTTTGCTTATGTTTAAGAATGGAATTATGATTTGTTCCTCTGAAAAAAAATATTCTTAAATGTTTCATATTTGCCGCATTTCTCTTTTTCATTAAGTATTCAGTGGACGAGTGTGATCATGGTCTCAAAATCGCAGCCCACGTTGTCCAGTCACGGGTACGAAAGCTAGTGATCTTGAAAGTCAAAGGTGTAGAGGGGCTAATGCATGTTAAACCTGTCGGGGTTCAAATACCTTCTATTGGAGTGATGTGGAAGTTTGGAGAGGGTTATGGTTCAAATTTATGAGATCCTTCACCAATAACCCTCGTGTTGTTTCTCAGAGAGATGAAGATTAAAATAAAATAAAATTAGTAAGTACGCAGAAGCATATTATCGAAAAAAAAAAGATTAATGAATCACAAATTGCAAAAAGGTTGTGTATGGCAGTAATAAAATTTATTAACTTCAACGCAACTTTCAATGTGAGCTTTTGGATTTTCCTACATTTTTCCTTCTCGTATCTCTTACCACCTCCCCAATATCACTTATTTTGCTTTACCTCAACCAGCTTTCTTCTAAATCCTCAGCAAAAACTTCTTTCTATCCGAGCTGTCCGCTGCAGTTAAGTGTCTACTCAACTCCACCCCCTAATACCACCCCCAAATTCTCTTTACCGTTCTTCATCCTTGCTCCAGAAAACCTATTGATTTTTCGGGAGATTCAAAAAGCGCTTATACTACACTTGCTATCTAAATAATAGATCGCCTGTAATTGCCAACTTTTTCCCTTTTTTGTTTTTTTATCCCTTTTCATCCCCCTGTTATCCTCCGGAACGAATTTGAGAGATAATGTTTTATTTGTTGGATAACTTTTTCTTCCTCCCTTTAATGCAGCTTTCCTCCCTCCCTGCTCTTCTTTCGATTTCGCTCCCTTTCGCGCTTTTCGCGTCGCGTTGTCATTATCAGGTGATGAGCGGAACACCATTTTGCTGCTAGCTGGGAAAAGAAACGCGAATTAAAAGAGTTAGTTTGGAAAGAAGAGGAGATAGAAAGTAAAGAGGAAAAAAAATTATTTATGTTGCTGGATTTTTGACGGTTCGAGCGCTAACCGTTAATTCTGCAGTTAATTGACTTTCACTTCATACGGCTCTTTGCAACTTTCTTTTTCCTTTTACGCTCCCTTCATTTTATGTCAGCCAATTACTCTTTTTCTCTCTCTCTATCTCTCTCCTTCCTCTATTTTCCTTTTTTTGTTGTTATTTTTATTTCAAAAACTGTGTTGGCAAAAGCGGAATGTTTAAAGCTAAAACAAATGCTTGGATTCTGTCATCATTCATTTGGTTTTCTATGTGTTTGAAGTGTGGTTTTTGCTCTTCTTTTTTCAGTTGCTCACAAAATATTTGGATTGGCATCCTTTGAATAAAAAATGTTAACAGACTCTAGACAGTTAGAATTAAATTCTTTAGAAGAGATGCGAGTTATTAATATGATCTTTCAGCAATAAAACATATTACTTTAAAAAAAACGAGTTCTTACATAACATTCTATGATTGTTTTTGACATGCTGTCTAAATCTATGATTTCTCATATTCAGAGGATAATTATAATTCTTTTTAAGCTCAACTTTCCCGTCTTCTTATGCATTTTTTACGAATGATCTTTATATTTGACATTTTAAATGCTTAAATAATTACCAGCCAATAGTACTAGTCAAATCAGCGGTAATCCTCAACATGCAAATCCTCCACTTAGTGTTCACTTGAAAATGAACTATACTTTAAAGGTGGTTGTAGATATCCAGTTTAGCTTTGTTTCCACTTCATTATGTTTCATCGGAACTATACATACTGTCCCCAAAATAACACCAAACTCTGCACAGCCAGATTTCTTTTTGCGAGTACATACAAAATGCCCAAAGAACTGTACCTATACAATCCATAGACAAAAATATGGTAAATGATGATGATGCACGATGGTTCATGAAGGGACTTAAGCAAATTTTTGTGCTCTTGTACATGATTAGCTGTATATGGCATACCCCGGTTACTGGGTTGGATATGGGGGTCTGGTTATATGGCCGCTACGATTGCCAGATCTCATGCTATTGAACTTTTTGCTTATGAGGCATTCTCAAAGAATGGATATGGAGGCATGGCCTTCTGTTAAAATCGAAAGAAATTTTAAGTCAAGTACTGTGGATATGTCGATATATTGAAGACCAGGGGTAGGCATTAAGTCGAACGTGATCGACCGGTGGACCGCAAAGACATTGTGGGGTGACCAACTTTGCTAAGACTTAAGACGTGAATACTAAAAGAAACATATTTGTGGAGCACTTATGCTATCTAAATTGAATACTAGGTGAACTGCAACACCATGAAAAAGTTAGAAGTAGCCCGTATCCTGAAAAAGTCTGCCTGTTGTAGACTCTTATGGATATTCAGACCTAAATACAGGACACAAGTCGGTATTTACAATAATAATGCTAATTATACTATCAGTTGTTTCAATATACGTGCCACTTCTAGGAATAGTACCTTTGCCCTTATTGCCATCAGTACACATTTTCTGAGCAGAATATGAGATGTTATGAACCGTTTCCAGAGTCTAGATGCTCCAGATCTAGAAAATGCTGGGATCTCTGATTTTTTAGACTCCATTCTTTCACGGAGCGGGATTCAATACTACTTGAAGGCAAGTGTATCTCTTAATGTCCCTTTATCTCGTCTATGTCCCTTTAAGTGCTAGTTATTGGGCCAAAAATGAAGATAGAAGCAGCTGCTTTTTTTAAAAAAAATGTCTTCTATAATTCATTAATAAAAATTTCTTTTGATTCTACATTCAGACTTGCATTCTTACCACTGATTCTCCTATTATGTGTGTTGAATCTCTGCCCAAACCATCCATAGTTTGTTGCAAATCATACTGTCAGTTTTTCACCCCATCCATAGTTTGTTGCAAATCATACTGTCAGTTTTTCACCTTTATGTTGTTTTTAAAGTCTCAAAAATATTGCTTGCCTTAATTCGAATTATTAAAATGCTTATCGGCATATTATTTTCCATCTAACCGTCACACCAAATCTCTAATAATTTAGCCGTCGCATAAGTAAAATCTTTTCGCTACCTAATTATTATGCCTTTAAATCCTGTCGATGATTTCAACGATTCCTCCACTCAAAGTTTATCCTTTAAAATCACTTAAATAGTCGAACTATGCCCTTTTCAAGTCAAGTGCTATTTCTTTAACCCTTTTTCCAACTTCGCAATCTTGTATGATTTTTATTTTCATTTCAAGGCTTTTCTTCATTTCTTAACAATTTCTCCAGATGATGCGGTAATATTTCTCTTTGTCGACATTTATGTTATTTTGCTGCTAAAAATATGTAAAAAAATAACGAGGTTAAGCAGGGACTTCTGGAAGATTATACGAAATGTAAGAATGATGATAGGAAAGTGCATTTCATCCTTTGCCACGAACCAACACTCAAGCTGAGGAAATGGATTTTCCAAATTGCAAGCTGAAATTTGATTGGTCCTAAGTGAGACTGGTCGTTAAGTAGACAGATCGTAAAGTGTGAATAACCTGTATTGAGAAATTATAAGTCTACTATTATTTTAACATGGATTGTAGATATGTCAGGTAATAGTCAAATTTTCTACCTGCATATTAAATATATATATTCGTAAAAATTGTTGTAGATAAATACATTAATATAAATAATTGTTCTTTATTTCCCTATCGATAACTCTAATTTTCAACATATGCTTTTGAGTGTTCTTTCTCGGCACAAAAAAAGAATAAAAAAAAAATATGAAGCTTCTAAGACAGATTTCTTATTGAAAAATAAAGTTATTTAGATATTCTTAGTTTGAAAGAGTTGAATTGTGTATTAAATGTATGTGCATCTCGCCTAAAATTTGACCGATAATCTAACCACAGAAAAAAATGTAAGGAAAGTGACCATTTTCTATTGAAAAAATACAAATTAAAAATAATTTATCTCTAAACTTTGTTTTTAGGTAACATGGTTAGTTCTTCGTTAATGTTGATATAACCGAGGACACGGAATTCTTTATTTACTTATATCATGATAAATTATTGTGGATACAAATATCATGTAAAACATTGTGTTTTTAAAACATACAAGTATTCAATAAATACGCGAATAGTTTTTCACTTTGAAATGAGACATTAAAGATCTATCAAACACACAATAAAGAAAAAAAAAACAGTACGTATTTACTCTTTATTTAAGTATAAGCCTTCATTAATTTAAAATTAGTTATTAATTGAAATAGGTTGTTTCTTGTACGTAAATCAGGATGTTATAAAACTTTGAAACATCTTTCCATTTGAAAGAAAGAGGGAAAATTTTGAGTTAAAGTAATTTTTTCAAACATAAGGTGAGGCTGTATTCAAAAGAACCATTTGATTCTTTTCTGCAAATACATTCAGCTGTAAGTTTCCTTCTCGAATTGATCCGTGGGTGCCCATTGATGCGTATAAGCTCATCATAGTAGGATGGGTCCGGTGTATACAACAAAGAAGGGGATCTTCCCATCTGTTGTTGCACGGTATCGATGTCAAAGAAAGCGGCCGCGATGTGTGGTATACTTTGCGGTGGTGTTTGGAACGTCGCCCTCAGTGTCCAGGGTCAACACCACTTCTATTGTGTGGAGGGGGAAGCAAGGTTTCCGATATCTTCTTATTCAAGAAAATTGCTTTCCGTCTTAAGGTGAAGATCTCATATATCCGTTGTTGATAACACACGTATACATAGTACACCTAGTGTTACCTCTATAATTTTAGTATTTAACTTATTCTACAAAACTTTAGTAAAAGTCAATTGAAAAGCTTCGAATGTGTATTTGGATCTTGAATTTCGCAATAATTTGCTTATTGTTCATTGATTCAGTGTCGAAAGTTCACTATTCTCGTGTCATGCTCCAATAGGCTGATCAGCATATTTTTCTGATTTTGTCGATTTTCGGGAACAAGGAACAGTAAAAAAATAATTATTAAATTAATAATTAGCATTAATCAATAAAATTAATTATTAATAACAAATACTTAATTAAATTTTGGGTACTATATACACATGATTTTAATCAATCGGGAAAAAATTAAGGGCTTTGGGAGGGGGGGCAGACTCCCCCCTTTGTGTGCGCCACTGTCTGCATGTAATGTATGAAGTTTTTAAAGAGTCTCAAAGTATAGATCAACCTTATTAAATATGCTTTAGATACTTTTATTCATGTGATATGAATAACATATTTAAAATCATTAGATTTGTTAAAAATACTACTTTTTTTACTATTACTCAAACTACCAACTATAACTTATATTACTATAACTTACCAACATTGTAATAATTATAATGTATTTAATAATCAAAAAATTTATTGAATATAAAGGAATTTGCTTAACATCAAATAATAGTTATTTTAATGAGTTTGTTGTTTTTTCATCTTTTTTGTCATCAGTTTCATCAAAACTGTATTTATAACTAAATAAAGTTGCTTAAGGTGTCTCAAAGGTAATCATTTTTCTAAATATAAAGCTCTAATAAATAGAGTAGAAAACTAAACACTCTATAATGATAGTTCTAATTTTAACTAATTTTAGAAACATTTGTAACAAATTAAAAATTCTAATTGTTTACTTAGCTTAAGATAGTGTTCCGCAACCTTTTTATTACCGTGGACCGGTAAACGTTTGTTAGTTTTACCGCGGCCCGCTGAGGGGGAGGATTTTGATTGTTTATATTTTAGACTGTTTTGATTTAATAATTTTAATTTAATTGTATTTAATCGTGACTTCTAAATAAAATATAGCTTCAACCAAAAATAAATATAAAGTGATTTAACAAGGAATATTTAGTGATTTTCATAAAAAGTAGCCCAAACCTAAGAAAACTATACCACAGCAAAAAAAGAGAAATAATTTAATGTTTCTTGTGCGGACCGGTAGTATTCGATCCATGGACCGGAGGACGCTGAACACTGGCTTAAGGTATCCAATTACTTGTGACAGCTTTAAAAAAAATGGGGATATAAGGATTTTTTTTGGGGAGGAGGAGTAGGTTTATTTAGTACATTTTAAGAAAAAAATGCTAAAATTAAGAGGAGAAAAATAAATTATATTATCCTTAAAAGGGAAAAACACCGGTAAAAATTAACAAAAAATTACATAAACAAGGCCCATTCTGTACAAAAAGTTTACGAACAATTTTTCAATTTTGATGCGTTGTTTAGTTATTTATTTTTGAAATGATTCAGAATAAGAGAGAGATATTTTTATTTTTACAAATAACGGGGGCACTTTTAATCTAAAGGTTAAAACACTTCTACTATTAAACAGAATATACACAAAAAATTTCATTTAATTATTTTCGAAACTTTTTGAGCAATCACTGTCTTTGTTTGAGTATTTTCAAAAACAAAAACATTTAAAGTAAAATGCATTTTAAAGTATGACATCTTGCTTACAATAGGGGCATCTGTCTTTACTAAAACACTTGTAGTTTTTATCCTAGTGAATGGAAAATAATAAACTTGGTAATTTTGTAAAGATGATAAGATGGCCAATAAAATAAAATCATTAAATAAATTGTTAATTTTTGGCAAAATTCACAACTTTAGGTAGTCGGACACCTTAATTAATACCTTAAGTGTCTCAAACGGTGTCAAAATATCTGTCAAAAACAGACGATTCCTCCCTTCATGTGATGTATCCAAAATTTACAAACCACAAATACAACTTACCTCAAAAAGGATCTCACAATAGACCTATGCAGAAGGTATTCTTTTGTATCGGACACCCAAGCCGCCAAAGTTCTCACGCACTAATCCCACAGCGCTCACTTTAAACAGATGCCGGGCCTTCTTCAAAGAGACACTTACACTTCGCTGCAACTCAATAGGACCAGATGTCACCCTCTGGTGTAGCATCCCTTTGAAGATGGCCCAGCTCGAAACCATTCCCAATTGTAATGAGGCTTAAGCTGTGTATTACACCGTCCTCAATTTGTCCGTCGTTTTTTTCCTCCACAAAAGGGTACTTAGGGTTGTAGGCATTACTTTCCTGTGCTTTTTGGACAAAGGTTTTTCATTCGGAGTAAGAGCTTCGATGGTTAGTCATGGTTACATCCCCTTTTGAGGATCAGAATTCCTTAGAGGATTGGAAGGGATTGGTAATTAAATAACATATAGTTTTAATTAAACTATTTAGGTTTCCCGCAATTCAGGTTTATGAAAGATATCTGAAAATGTTTGGTCGTCCAGAGCAAATAATATTAAAAAGATATTTCAATAATTTTTTAAATAAATTTATTTGCAAAACTCCTCATGTTTCACATTGCATAACATGAGGCTTACAGATGTAAGTGGTAACATCATTATAAAATTTAAAACAAAATTAAAAATAGATTTAAGAGACAAATATAAAATAAAAGAAAGGAAGGACATACGCCAATATAAAGAAGGGGAGGTACCTCTATAAAACATTAAAAATCTATAGAGTAAACAAATTTTCTTAAGTCATTAAGGCTTTCAGTACAATTGACCAACAAACAGGAGACCAGGTTATACCGAAACGTTTCAACTCCTTTTTAAAAGTTTCTCATTTACAAAAATATAGGTTACAATACAACAAGACATGTTTCACGGTTTCAGCATCCAGACCACAGTAACAAATATTACTACCAATTAAATTAAACCTAGATAAATAGCTCTTAAAATTTCCATGTCCTGTTAAAATCTGGTATAACTTTAGATCAGTGACACATTTCTTACATTTTAGCGTTGATAAATAGTTGGAAAAAAAAACTTTTTAGTCCACAAAGTTTTAGGTGATGCCAAGAATTTGGAGTTCCAAGCGGAAACAGTTCTTTCCCAAGTTAAATGCTTCCAGTGAGACGATGACACAGACATCGAAAAGTTCATATCTTGGCAAGTTGCCTATTTCAATTTTGCTATCTAGAATCTAATACAAGTTCTTATAATCTTGGATTCATTCTTCAATATATTAAATTTATTACAATGGGTATTATTAAAAGTATTATTAAAAGAAATTGTAGTACAGTCGGACCTAAATCTCGAAAAAAGTTCGCTACGCGGAAAATTCGTTAAATAGAAATTCATCTTTTAAAATACTTTATAAACCAAGTAAAACAAATTTTAAATTAATAAACACAAAAATAGTTATTCATACATTTTTGTAAATTAATATCTATTTATATTATATATCTTACCCACCGAAAAGAAATCTTCAAGGAAAACAAGAGAAAAAAAATAGTCGATGAATACATTGTATTTTAAAAATTTAAGAACAAATTATATAAAAATTAAGGAATTTTAATGACATTTTCCAATTTTACGCCTTCAAATACTTTTAAACATTCGTTATTTTAAGCATATATTACCACGTGCGTCGTTAAATTTAATTACTGATAAAATCTGCTAATTTTGTTTGAAAAGTTACACCAATTTTATTGCTCTAGGTGTAACAGGCAGCCCGTAAAACCGGTTGAGGGTCATTGATCAGCATAAAATGTGTTAAAAGAGAAAATAATTTGAAATGCTCAGAAATATTTTAAAAATAAGGAGGAAAAAAATCTAACCACAAGAGAAAAAGTTCGTTAAATAGAAAACACATTTCTCTATTCTTACGAAGAAAATAGTAAAATATTCAGTTCCAAGAAAAAGTTCACAAAATAGAGGTTCTTAAAATGGAGGTCCGACTGTACTTAAATTCTGTTAATCAACACCCTTTTATAAGATTCACTTGTATGTAACGGAATCTTTGAGCTCAATTTTTTACCATTTTAAAGGGTCCGAATAATTCGAAATTTTGCTCACTTGTCCAGGACTAATGACAATACAATAATTTAATAATTTTGTTCCATTTTCTTGATCAGGATCATCAAGACTAACTGCTTCCCATTTTCAGACCCCATACCACATCTGGCGACTATTTACAGATTTGGTGATTAAAAGATTAAGTTATAATTTAGTTCGGTTAACAATAAAAGGGTGTTTTTTAATTTTTTAAACTGTAATTTATTTTAATAATATATCTCCATTGTCTTTCAGCTTTTAGAGCGGAGAGTTCTTATTAACTAATATAAACAAATTGTGTAGTAATTATAATTTATAAATTCTGCTTTTTTTAAAACATATTTTGAACGAAATTTGCGTTTAGTATTCATAGTTACGTTCATATGATTGTAATTCACATTCATTCTTGATATATTTCTTTCAAATGTACATTTTGGAAATATTAAATTTTGGAATATACCCTCCTTCTACCTCAAGGTAGAAGGAGAGTCTTAGAAATAATGTCCTTAACTTTTATGACTTTTTTAAAATATGAGATACATTCCTCATGCAGTTTAGTTATTTCTGGTTGGAAAAAACCTACCAAAGTCTTTCCATCTCTTCAAGCGTTTGAAATATTTAAAATCCATGAAGATCATTAACTGGATATACTTACTGCAAGATTTTGAATGACATACCAGATTTTGAGCAAGGACTGATCTTTTTATAATGCAGCCGACATTGATATATTTATTTTAAGGATCTTGTATTGATTTTAATGATTGACGTAGCCTTTAGTGGTATGAATTATATTTTATTTCAAAATTTCGCTTACTCTAAAAATGGAAGCAGAAACATTAAAAATTTATTTATTAATTGAAAGAGAGATCGGATAACATTACTTCATTTCAGAAACAAAAATGATAGAATGGTTTTTATTTCAAATATGATGAGTTGCGCCTCCTTTGAATTTCCTGTATCATAAAAACAAAAATATGTCAAACATGAGGTTATATGAATTTATTGTTGAGTGATTTATACTAGAAGTAGATATTACTAACCCAACATATAAGGTTTTCAAACATACACCTGTGGATAATAGAATTAGAGGACGATCAAGACTTTGATGACTGGACTTCATTAACATTGATTTTAAGTATTGATTAATAATGGCTACTAAGACAATTGCTTGGAAAAATGTTCTGGAGAATGCCAAAGCCCATCCAGGGTTGTTGAATCAACGATTATGATTTACTAGAAGAAACCAAGAATTAAAATTTCACTTTTAAGATACACTTGAAATTACCCTTTAATTTCGTAAATTAATGTTTTTTTCAATTGTTCATGACGAAAATGTTTTCAAACTCCAATTTTTCAGAGCCTTTTTGGAAATTCTAGCGAGATTTTACCGATGATTTCGTCTTCTTAAAATAATTCGTTCAATTCATCATGCCGTTGAAAGCAGCATTATAATGGATAGTAATATTCAATTAAATTTCTAAGTAATAAAGTCAAAGCAAAAAAAAATTGAATTAATTACATAATGAAGACAAATAATAAACTTCTTTTGATTCTTAAGATTTCTCTATTTCAGCTTTTTTATTTCAGACAATAATCATTCCTTCCTACAAAAAAATTCTATCATGCTATTTTTTTTTTCAAAACAAAAATTGTACTTTGAAGCTTAACCAATAATTAAAAATATTTTCAATTATTTTTAAAAATTTAATCAGCAAATGAAATACTTAGAACAGTTTTTACAGCTCTAAAAATATTTTTAAAACTAAGAAGTTTGTCTAACTAAAACATCAAAACATATTTACAAACATTTATCATAGTCTTCTACAATATTAAGTTAACTTCTGCGGAAACTTATGATTCAAAATGGATGATGTGTAAGATATAATTTTGATCCCAGAAAAAGTTCTAAATCCTTTAATTTCAATAATGATTACATAAATAATTTTTTAAGAACAAAAGTTTCGATTAGAAAGTAAGATATTTTAAAAAATGTGAATATAAAATCCTTAGAGATCAGATATAAAGAGTGCTACTTAAATTGTCTACCATAATAAGAGTTTTACACTTTGACTCATATGCAGAATAGGATTTTCTGGTCTTAAATACTTTCACATAGAATTATATATTAAATAAATATATTTAGTGAAAGAAGGACTCTTAATGAAGTAATTCTTGTGAAAACCTAGTTATTAGAGACTCTTTTCTCGAGCCATAGGAAAAATATTTAAATATTATATACAAATAAAGCACATTCAAAATAAAGCCTAGAGATTGGGTTAGTTTTGAAATTTTGAGCAGAACTAGAAGAAAAATCATAAAATAAATGAATTCATCGTTCTTGGCTAGAGATTGTTTCAAAATTGGCAACTGGGAGGATCTATAATTTGGAAAATACTAAACAATAAGGTTCAGAGATTATTCATCAAATGAAACATTAGATGCAATTCCAGAACGTTGGAGAATTTATCAAAGGTACTTCTTTTTCGAAAATGACTATTAAGTTATACACACACCCTACAGGGAAATAATTGATTATAAATGTATTCTTTAATGTAATCAGCAACATTTTACACTTCAGAAATAAGAAAACAAAGTTAAAATATTTTTTTAGAGAGAAAGTATAGAAATCAGAGTAAAAAATGTAATAAAACCAGATAATAATCAAAAAAATTTAAGTAATGCACGGCATAGAAATTCTGATAACAGCATATATTTGGTTGTAGGCTAGTTTAAATTTCCCCTGCAAAGACTTCAAATTATACATCACCTATGAAAGCATCTTACTTTTAAATTTGTTGACAAAAGTTCCTCATTTTTTTAAAAATGAGTTGTTATTGATAGCTGAAAATAGTTTGTAGCTTTACTTTTCTTACTGAGCTCATGTATCAGTAGAGAAACAACATTTACAGAAAGTGCACTCGTTACTGTGAGTTCTGTTATTCCCCAAGGGTGAATATTTTACAAAAACACTTCATTCAGTCTCTCACTCTCGGTTTTCATTTGTTTCTGATAATAATTAACTGAATACGAATATGCAAGTTTTTTCTAGAAATACATTTGACTCTTTCTGATGTAAAATTAGTTATCGGCTGAGGGAGAGAAAAGTCTTCACGAAATTAAAAACATTTTTTATTTGAAAATTATGTGTAATAAAATAAAGAGGGTGAGTAATAATTTTAGAAAAATAGAATTATTCTTAAACTGATGGAAATTTAACAGTAACAGAATCATTTTTAATAGAAAATAAAACAATTGTTTAATATTATTAATATTATTTCGGAAATTTAGTTAGATTTTACTGCAGATTTAACAAAAAATTATCAAATAATTCATGTCATTGTAGATTTAATAGTAAAAAAATAATTGAGTTTATAAAATCACGTAAAATAAAATCTTTGTCAAAGTAAAGGGTGTTTTTTTAGAGGTATAGAACTTTAAATTGCAATAAAACAACGATGTATAATTCGATTGACATGATTTTTTTATTCGAAAGATAATCTTGTGGCGTTACATTTTAAATATGATTTCTGGCATAGGACTGCCAAGGCTGGCTCGGATGTAGTCCAATCTGGACGTCCAATTTTCGATGACTTTTTCCAACATTTGTGGCCGTATATCGGCAATAACACGGCGAATGTTGTCTTCCAAATGGTCAAGCGTTTGTGGCTTATCCGCACAGACCAATGACTTCACATAGCCCCACAGAAAATAGTCTAGCGGTGTTAAATCACAAAATCTTGGAGGCCAATTCACAAGTCCAAAACGTGAAATTAGGCGGTCACCAAACGTGTCTTTCAATAAATCGATTGTATCACGAGCTGTGTGACATGTTGCGCCGTCTTGTTGGAACCACAGCTCCTGGACATCATGATTGTTCAATTCAGGAATGAAAAAGTTAGTAATCATGGCTCTATACCGATCACCGTTGACTGTAACGTTGTGGCCTTCATCGTTTTTGAAGAAGTACGGATCAATGATTCCACCAGCCCATATAGCGCACCAAACAGTCAGTTTTTCTGGATGTAACGGTGTTTCGACATACACTTGTGGATTAGCTTCACTCCAAATGCGGCAGTTTTGTTTGTTGACGTAGCCATTCAACCAGAAGTGCACTTCATCTCTAAACAAAATTCGCTTATGAAAATCGGGAATAACGGCAATCTCGTTTTGGGCTCATTCGACGAATCTACGCCTTGCTTGATGATCGTTTTGATGAATTGCCAAACCAAACTGAGAATAAATCACTTGACAGCTGTTAAATCGGTCGCCATCTTGGAAAGTAATGCCAACTTAAACTTCTATACCTGGAAAAAAAACACTCTTTATAACATATTTCGAGAAATTTAAGCTAACTTATTTCGATAAAAGATTCTTATAAAATCTTCAAAAAAGTTATTTTAGATTTGTATAATCGGTATTTTTTTACAATGTTATTAATTTTATTTGCCTTTTTGTAAACAGAATCTTTTGAAGGAAAAAAAAACTTTTTCGTTACAAACTTTGTTATAAAAAATTTACTAAGAATATTTTGATCGTTATATTCCCAGTTTGTCTTTTAAAAACATTATAAACAATATGCAACTTTTAAGGAAAAAAAATAATAATTCTTAATTGTATATTTAAATTATTTTTACAATTCTATTAAATGTTTTTTTTAATAAAGCAAACTTGAAATACATACATACATATATATATATATATGAGCGTGCTTGTGAATGTGTATATAACTTAAATAAGATTAAACAATAATTCATTTAAGAAATACAATATACCTCTATGCATTGCAAAAAGGTTTGCTAAAGAAGCTATATCTACCCAAGGGAAGTATAGGTCCATGTAAGGCTTCAACGACACCCATAACAATTACTGGAAACACATTCTGAGCTTATTGAGTATCATTTTCCTATGAAAGCGGAAACTTTTACCCTTTTGGTTGAAAGGGTCACAACAACATAAGGCTTCACGCTCATTGAATTTAATAATGTATCATCCCGTCACTGAAGTTAGGTATTAGACTAAGTTAGTTCCATGCACGAAAGAGATGTATTTTTTAAGCAAATAAATACTTTATTTTATGCTTAAAAATTTTTATTCTTAAAGAGGTGTGAATGTAATTCAATTCGATAAATTCATAAGAAAAAACTAAAAGATAAATAAATTCGAACTTTGTACTCTGATGTGACTTAAGAAGTTGACTGTAACTTAAAATACCATACAACTCATGGAATCAGTATTTTTAGTCATATTTTACTGGAAGCAAGAAAAAGATTTAGCTACAATGGAATAATATCTTACGGTAATGATTTCAGTACTATTTCCAAACGATTTGGACTTATTAGTTTAATAAAAAATAATATACTTAAAATAATAGAATGACCGTCCCTATTAAACTGAATAACTATGAAAAATATAGCAGAACTATTATTAAATAGTTAAGTAGAATAACTTTAATCAAATCTCTGAAATTTTTCAATTCTTCATTGACTCGTTTTTATTTTGTATATGACGATCAAAAATGAGAAATAAACAGTACAGTTCTAAAATATAGTTTAAAGGACTCAAAGAGAATTAATGTGATATAAAAACTCACAGATGAGGAAAAAATACTTTTTTTTATATCTTAAACATGGAGTAAAAATAATTTTAATGTGTAATGTACCCTTAGAATAAGGTCCATTTATTAAAAGAGCACATTGTACATAAATTATAGTATTTTTTTGCTTCAAAAAATAGATTGCTTATATTTTTTAAAAGGACTTTGTATTGAAAATCAATATGAAACATTTACATCATAATAGTATTTATTTAACCCTTTATGGCAGGGGTGGCAGCATTTTTGGTAATAGATCCACTATATGATATTAAATCATTATGCGTGCCACTTCCAACTTTTCCAACAAACAAAATAAAAATGTAAAGGTAAAGAAGTGTTACTATTGGCTTATGGGATTTTCACGCAAATAGTATATTTTTCTTATGCAAGTCTAAGTAATGAAAATTTAAAAATAATATATTGAATAATTAGGTTTTATTTTTAATAAATTTTTAACTATTGTTAAATAGACTTTTAACTTAAACTTTTTTTAGGTATACAATAAAAATGAGTAATTTTAAATATTTAATTCTAATTTAATATTAAACTGTTAGTACTTGCTTTATGTGGCTTTTGAATTAGCAGCTTTTTTACCAATTCATCTATATTAGGATTAGTCCTTGAAGATGTTAACAAATTATGCTGTTTTCGGTGTATATCAGTTAATTTTGAGCATTATTATACTTATATATAGTGTTACGAATTTTGTGTGAATAGTGTAAATAATTTGTATTTGAGTGTTTAATGCATTTATATTACTCTATGTTATATTTATTTCATGTTAAAATTGTACTATTCACAAGCAATGCCGCCCCTTACGTTATAATGGCAATTCAATGAGAACTTGGCGAAATCTTGTTGGTAGAGCCAAGTTGGCATCATTTTTGGCGACTATTTTGGCGAGTTCGGAGAACCCTCTGGAATCTTCTAGAAAGTAGTGGATTTCTCCACTAATGTCACGCTAATGACACGAGTGGTTATATTTCTGGAAGTTTCTGTGGCACTTATAAATAAAGATGCTCGCCGGTACGGCAATCAGTCTAGATTAAACCCGCGAGTAGTGAGGATTGCTTTGACAAGCGATTAGCTCGGCTGTGCTGGTGAATAATCTTTACGTACGTGTATTTTTAAACACTGATTATTGTATTTGATTGCTGTTGAAGGTGTGAAGACCTTCGGATATTTACCCTATGAATATTGCCACTGAATCCTGTGTTGAAAGGATTGGATTTTCGATAATAAATTCGCATCGCTCTTAAAGAACTGTTTAATTTCTTTGTGATTGTTTTGCATAAAATCCACGAACTTGGATCTACGTAACAATATATTTAGTTCGTTATAGAAAACATTTGTTCACAAACTTATGTTGATCCAAAACTACAACAATAGCTGACAGCCAGATCGTGCACATTTGGAAAATTGCTCGTCGGCTAAATTTTCCAATATTCAATATAATTTGGATCACTTGAGTTGAAATAAATTTCTTATATATTTATTTTTAAGTCTAGTATGGTGCTCTAGGTTAATAATTTCAATTTGGATTTCCGGCGAGTAACAGTTAATGACTTGTGGAGAAATTGAAAAAAGATTCATGGAAAGATATTTTTACCGTTTTGAAAATCATCCAACCTAGCACTGAAGGAATCCTGCAAAATGAATATTAAATTTAATATTGAATCTATTATAGCTCAGAGCATTATTAACTGTGATAGTTAATAATGCTCGACCTGTTTTTTTCCTTCAAAATAAAGGTAAATATACAAAGGCTTTTTTACAAAAGATATATGACCAACTAGGTTTGGAGAAATACAGTTTTTTCCTGCAAGCTGAAATTTAAATTATTTAAGAGTGCCCCCCACTACATTGGTATGAAAAGCTTAATTACATAGTCAGTCTTCATTCTTGAGTAGCAAGCACTCACCAGGGTGTTCATTATTTTCTTCCAGATATTTTAAAACACGCTCTCTCAAATTCCAAAATCTTGCGAGGAAAGCTAGCGCACACAACAAGGAAAGAGTATTCTCTATATGATAATTTTCTATTGTAATTAAATTTTGTTTAAAATAAATTTTGAGGGTGTTTGTCTGAGACAAACGCATTTGAATAAAATTGTAAAAAAAATGTGTTTTTTTTAATTATATTTTCAAATATTTCAATAAATCTTCGCATGCCATTGTTACAATTCTGCTGTCCCACGGGTTGGCCACTCCTGATTTAAACGGTAAATAAATTTTTTTTGCCCAAAATGTTTAAGAAAAAAAAACAGGCACATTTTTTTATTCCATGTAACTAAGCATAATACTTAACAGAATGCGAAAATGGAAGAATTTCATTTTAATTTTCAATTTTAAAATTTTTCCACCAGTTTTTATTTTATAATTGTCGAACACAAATACCTTAATATTTGCATTTTATAAGTACACTCTGCATGCTATGACGAATGTTTAATATATATTTTAATAGAATTTGTCTCATACTTCCAAAAAATATCAAGTTCGAACCTTTGTCTCAAATGGTCGAGGATTATGTGTGCGTATATATACACACCCAATTTGAAACATTTAATAAGACAGAATTTCGTATTTAATATCTGTAAAGATTATATACTCTATTTTCATATTCTACATTTACATTTATATTAAGCATAGTTTTTTGCCATTCTCCTCAATAATTCTAAGTCCAAAAAAATCACAAGCATTCATTGCAATATAAATTCATTTAAAACAGCAATTAAATATTTAATTGAGCTAATATCTGGCATCATATCGTAGAATAATTCCCAGTTTGTGCGTAATATTGAGAAAATCGATTTCTTTTTCAATAACTTTTCCCGTCTGACTACAACTGATCATAAAAATCTAAATATACACATTCATTACAAAATGAACACGCATTCAAGGCAAAAATAAATGTGGTCACTAACCAAACAAACAAATGACACCACTTTATCAAAGAATTCACAGTTCTCTTATAAAAATATACATCAGCGAAAAAGCCTTCACCAGAACTTGCCCCCAAATCTCTTTCCCCATCTAATATCCAAGAGAGAAAAATAAGTTCTTCGCTAGACCATAAATCTAACCGCCTTGGATAAAACCGAAGACGCAAATGTCTCAAGAGGGCTTATCCGATGATCAACAACACAGTCTTGTGGAAGACACCAAAAAAACAGCCAAGCATACTCTTTGGCATCGATCGTAAAAAAGGCGCCCTGTCTCTCTGCCACAAACAAAACTGAAGCACTTTGCTTCTGAAATGTCCAGAACTCATCTTCGAGATGGGTGTTGGACGCTCTTTGTCCGACGCGTCGCGTTTTATGAAGGAGCACTTTCTGCAAATGCGGTGATTGTTGGAGATTTATTAAGCAAGTTTTGTGAGGATGGATGACAGGAGGATTGGAGGAGATTGTTAAAGTCGTTTATGTCGCCAAGAATTCACTCTGGTTGTTAAGTTTGATTTTCTTTTTTGGGTGGCATGAAGGAATGGGATTTATGGTATGCAAAGTTGGTCAAAGAATATTGTCTTCCTAAAGTTAAAGTTCACAGGGTTCGAAGTTAAGTTAAAGTGTACATTTCATTCTAAGTGAAGGCAATAAGTTTTAAGATTAACCCTTGCAGATCCATAAGGTTGCAAAGAGTAACTGTTTATTTTAGTTTATTTAGACCTAAAATAAATAAAAATCTTTAGAACAAGTAGTATAAAACTTTTTTAAAGTCAATTCCTACTTAGATCAACAAAGAAAAATTTTGTATTTTAGCTACTTTTTATTAAATAGTTACTTTGAATGTAAATATGTATATGCATATGACAGAATCACAACATTAAGTCGTAATGAATTTTTATTAATTATCATTGAAGTTTCATATTGTCAACCAAAACAGTCGTGAAAAAAAATTCAGTTCAACTGAATGCTTTAAACCGTGAGCAAAAAAATCTTTTAAAGTTTTGACCCAAGTCGCTAAAAATGAAACCAACGTGGCTGTATCTGTAATTCTTTAAATATTTAATTTCATTCCATTAATTTTAATTAATTATAATTAAATTATCGTATTTTTACCCTAAAACAATACTGTATAAAAAATTTCAGTTCAAATGAGTGCTTTAAAATGTGAGAAAAAAAAACCTTTTCAAGTTTTGACACAAGTCGCCAAAAGGGTCGCTAAGTCACCAAAAAGGATTCCAACGTAGCTGTATTTGTAATTCTTTGAATAATTAGTTTTATTCAATTAATTTTTATTAATTATAATTAAATTACTGTATTATCATCCAAAATAATCCTGTATATAAAATTTCAGCTCAATTGAGAGCTTTAAAATGTATTTTATTAACGATTGAAAGCTCCACCAAGATAAATAAATATATAGAGAGTGTGAACTAATAGTAGGAATTGAAAAATACAAAGTAATGCATAGTTTGATTTTTTTATCTATGTGTCAATTTCATTTGGATCTATGTGTAGTTTTATCAGGCATTTGTTTTTATTTGTTCAAATATACGTTATTATTGCACAAAATTATACTTACCAAACGACATAAAAGATGTGTAAAAAACGCAGCAATATCATATTACACTACACAGTAAACTGAAATCAGTCATAAAAATAAGAATTTAATCTGCGAATGTTTTATCATTGGCGTTAACTGTTTTGATCAGGGGCGTAGCTATCGTTGTATCAGCCATATCAATGATACGGGGTCCCTAAGCTGCAGGGGCCCCAACATGTGTAACTGCAGTTCACTAACAAGACTCGTATATCTAAAAAGGAATTTTGATACAGGGCCCCGCTCAAAGCTTGCTAAGCCAGTGGATTTGACATTCCTTTTTTTAAATGTTCGGCCAGCCTTCTTTTTTTGACATTATGTATAAAATGTGCAGATAAGAGGTTATGAATAAATTAAATAATTAATCTCCAATTTTAAACTGAGGAAAAATGTTTTCCTTAGTCATGAAAGAGTTTAAACTTAAGGAAAAAACTTTATTACTCAAACTTAAATCTGAATACAAACCTACAAAATCCTTCGTCATTCCCGTTTTAGTCTTCGATTTTCTTTTAACATAGTTTGGTTAATCTGATATCAAACTCAAGCTCAGAGGCGCAACAGCCCATGAGGGCCAGGGACTACTGTGCCCATCCCAGTATACGTGGCCATTGGGTGCTGAGGTGCATGAGCAGATGTCCTGATCAGGCGGTCTGCTTTAAGTTCCCAAGAAAGCTTGGTACTCATTTATCGACCCACTGCAGGAGGGATGGAAAGGCTGAGTCAACCTTTCTAAGCCCGGGATTAATCTGATATCACCTAATAAAAAATATTTAAATAAAGAAATTCACTAAACCAGTCGTTATATAACGAAGCATTGTTTCTATCCCCTTAGAGCCTGAGCCATATATTGTAAGTTATCTTTGCCATTTCAGTTGTCGGGGGAACCATGGTCAAGTAAATTAACTACCACACCACACCAACGGGAACTAGAAAAACGAGGGGTATTTGTACTAGAACAGATCTCAGACGGACATTAGAAATAAAATAACGCGAGATACCAGATCATCCAAGTGAGACATGCGTTAAGGGGTTAATATATATATAATAAAGGTATCAGTATTTTTCTCTTAAATTTTGGTAAAATGGCTCAGTGTTGTTAGCTTTTTAAACTTTATTACTTTCTGTTAGTTTTAATGAATACTGCTACCCCAATGAGTATTAAAATTTTCAATTACGACATAAATAAATAATATAATATATAACGCAAGTGAAAGATTAAAGCATCCCACATGGGTTCTCATTGGATACTATATAGCGGACTTAAGGCATTTTTGTTTGTAATGCTTTCATTTTGCTCCACAATTTTATATATTAACTATTTAGTATTGGGTATAGCATAGGAAACACAAAATATGAAATCATGTGTATACCAGACAAAGTAGATGGATCAAGAAATAATTTTAAAAAATGCTTATACTTCCCGTATGTTATTGAAATCACAATACGAAATTAATTATTGGGATATTTTCCATATGGAAAAGATTTCAAAATTCGGTTCTTATTTTTTAACATTAATCGAAAAAACGGCTTTAAAATCTATTTCAAATATTGTCAAAATATATACTATTTCCCGGAAATATTCTGATAATTTTCCTTTTTTCCGTCGACGAAAGTCAACATCAGATTATTTGTTACTTATCTTGACACTAAATAAAAGCAACTGGTGGAAATTAGTAGGAGTACTCGATTTCCCTCAACAATTAACAATTCAATTGTGAAAAATAACTGGAACTCTAAGCGACATCGCAGCTAAACGCTTTAAGTGTGCAAATCCACTTTGAAATAACGCCAAAATTTGGGAAAAGGGTACACCCCTCGGAACATTAATTCTCCACCCCAACGATTAATATGAGCACCGGGAAATAACATGAAGAGGGGGGAGGGGAGGGACTGAAGAAGATCAAAAAAATTGAAGTAGGGAGGAGGATGTTAGCCATTTAACTAACAGCATATTATCGCAGTACTTTCCAATATCGGATGCTTGGACAAGCACCCTTCCAAATTGTATGAAAACGTCACGCGTTCACAATAAGGCTGTGGTGGGTTCGAATCATGTCATACTTTGGTGACGTGTCAAACGCCTCTGACAAATTGTCCGAAACACGACCGAATGAGCAGAATATTGGGCAAGAGAGCGGCAAATCAGAAAAGAGAGGGGGTCGACCAGGGAGGGTTGAAACTCTACAAAGAGGGGGAGGACCTTGTTTGCGAAGGCTTATGGAAGCATACTGTTCGATCCTGGTTTCAGAGGGGGTAGGGGTGGGTGGAAATATTGTTGAGGATGGAAAATGACATCGTTCTAGCAATTTTTTAAAAGAGGGTAGAGAGAGATATGGGGGAAAGGGGTTATTGATGGTGAGTTGACGGGACGTTTTAGGATTTTGTTTCTGAAAGTCATGTCGACGTTGGATTTTTCAGAGACATGCCTCGGAAGGATATTATTCTTTTGGGCCCTCTATTGATATTATGATATATATGTATATATATATATATATATATATATATATATATATATATATATATATATATATATATATATACAGTGGCTCACACAAGGGGGGCCTGGGGGTCCGGATCCCCCTAAAGCCCTTGATTTTTTTTCCGATTGATTATAATTCTAAGTACATAGTACGTAAAATTTAATTAAGTATTTGTTATTAATGATTAATTTCATTAATTAATGCTAATTATTTATTCAATAATTAGTTTTTTACTGTGTTTTGTTTCCGAAAATCGACAAAATCAAAAGGAGCATGATACAAGAATGGTGAACTTTCGACCCCGGACACCCCTTGAAAAATTCCTGTGTGCACCACTGTGTATATTATATATATGTATATATTATATATATATATATATATAACATATATATATGTATATATATATATATATATATATATATACATATATATATATATATATATATACATATATATATATATATATATATATATATATATATATATATATATATATATATATATATATATATATGTAACACACACATATATATAAATAATACGTTGCCATTAAAGTGTGAAATCCGTTACTTCATAGAATATCTAGGTACTTCATGAAATAGCTAGACAAGTCAGTTAAAGTATATAAAATTATTAAATTCTAGGATTTACTAGGTATTCTATAGAATAACGATTATTTGATCCTTAAATTATGAAAAAGGGAACTTGAAAGTTCTTTTAACCAGTTCCAGCTGCCTTGGGAAGTATTAATGCGATTAGGAACTAGAGATGGACTAATAAAAAACAAATTGTACTCTAGATATCAGTTCACTATATGTCAGCGAGGATTAATTTCCATTGAAAAAGTTCCAAATATTGACACAACGCTTCGAACTTTTGTGATAATTTAAAAGTTGCGGTACTGGACAAGGATTTAAAAAGTGCTCGTGTAAAAAAAAAAATGTAATATAGTAAAAAATGCGCTTGTTCCAAAAATAATAAGTAGTGCAATCCAAAGTGTCATCACAACAATCTTTGCTCTAATAAATCATGAAAAGTAAAATAAAGGTATCTCATAAAATTTAAGTTAATATTCTCTTACATTTTTGTTTTAAAAAGTTTACATATAATGTTTTTATGAAGCAACAGATTTTCGTTCTAGCTTATGTTTTGGTTGATAATATTTAAATATAACCTATATTTTTGCAACGTATTATTTTTTCCCCTTTTTGTTTAACTAATGTTAGCAATATGAGCAATAATAAATTATATTATTTGTTTTCCCTTATTATTTATCAATTATTCTTCCTCAAAAGGGATAAAATGTGTTTTTTGAGAGATTTTAGCTATTTATGATCAATTATCTTATAAAATATCTTTTACATTGTTTACTTTTCACTTTAACGGTCTCTCCTTAGTTATTTCATAAAATACCTAGTTATTTCACAGAATAAACTAGGTAAAGTATGAAGTTTTTTATCTATAATTTACTTTAACTGACTTGTCTAGTTATTTCATGAAATACGCAGTTATTCTATGAAATCACTGAATTATACACTTTAACGGTAGCATATAATATATGCGCGCGCTACCGTTAAAGTCGTATTTTTCGTAACAAAGGAATTATCATATAAAATTATTTCTTACTGACTGTTAAGCAGTTATTTGGTTGCAGAAGAGTTTAATCAAAAAGAAATGCATAAATGCTTATATATTTTACATACTCTGTTTCTTAAAAAACTTACCTATTTACTACGATTAAGAATTGGTGAAAAACGACTCGAAATATTTATAAATCTTGAAATATTAGTAGTTGATGTTGTCTTGTATAAAATAATCATAAAGCACCTTGGATGCGCATAGACTAAATTCACAAATAAAGCTGTGTTATTAAAAACGAATAGACATTAATTTTTAAGTGGAAAATTAAAAATTCAATATTTTTTTAATTATTTTTTAAATATAATTTTTGGAAGTTTTTATCATGTAATCTGAAAGTTATAATCTACGTATCTATTAATTACGTTCATATATATATATATATATATAATATATATACACTATATGGATATAATTGCACTGCTGGACAATTGCTTAGACGGATCACAAATTGCTATCTAGCATAACATTAAGCGAGACATGAGGCCTAGTAGGATAAAACATAGTTGCCACACTGTTCAGACATTAGAATAAAGAATATTTATTGTTCTGAAAGTACAAAAGCTGTGAAACATCTGAAAGAAAAAAAAAATGTTCATTTGATCTGCGTACGGAGAAATGAAACAATGCATCTGAAAGTCAGCAGGCACTTTAAAGAAAGGTATCAGTACGGGATATGTCCACCGTGGAGTGTGACGCAACATTCCACACGTCGTACCATACTTTTGCACAACATTATCCAGCAGCTGTTGAGGCAATTTATCCCATTCCTCTGTGAGTGCACGGATGAGGGTGTTCTTGTTTGTCGGAGGATAGTTTCGACCAGCAACTTGCCTCCCCAAAGCATCCCACACATTTTCAATGGGGTTTAGATCTAGAGAACGCGCTGGCCATACCAGACGTTGAATACCCTCGCTGTCTAGACAATCCTGAACAGCGAGTGTTCAATGACATGTTGCGTTGTCGTCCATAAAAACAAATTTACCACCGATAGCACCACGGAAAAGACGAACATGAGGAAGTAGAACTTCATCAATGTATCGTTGGCCCGTCATAGTCTCATTCGCAACCACATGTAGCGCGTGCGGCCATTGATCATGATGCCGGCCCACACCATGATACTGCATGTCGGATATCGGTTCTTTTCCTGGATATTTTCTGGATGATAAGCGGTACCACTCGCGACAGATCAGTTGGCATCTACAATCCGATGACAGACTGAACCTACTCATCTGAGAATAGTACGCATGCCCAGTCCTGTTCAGTCCAATTGTGAGGCTCACGACACCATTGCAAACGGGCAGTATGCTGTCTGGCCAATGGGACACACACACACAGGTCTGCGTGCGTATAGTCTTCCCCCCAAACGTCTGGCAATAGTTTTTCGGGAGATCTGCTTTTCCCTGAGGCAGCAAAACTGATTTGCCACCAGCTGAGCTGTGGTGCGCCTTTCCTTTTTGCTGATAGGACGATATATCTGTCTTCTTCAGGCGTCGTACTTCTAACACGACCTCCCCGTGCCGTCTACTTTACATTCCAGTAGTTTTAAGGTATCCGTACACCTTCGAAGAAAATTTTTTAAAACTGTAATATTTGCTATTAAAATATTTTTTACTGATGAAATATAACTTAAAACTATGAAAATACATTTAATATGTTACTTGTGGTACATAAAAAAATTTTAGGGAGTAAAGCATAGTGTAAATAGTAATTAAATTGATTATTAGAATAACGCACATAACTCAAATGTAAACAAAAATATCCCTTTTCTGTAAATTTGATGATGATCATTATAACATTTTTAGGGCTGGTACTATTTTCCTGATGATAATCAATTTATTACAATTTTTATCAAGTTTCGAGTAAAAGAACATTGAAAAATCCTTAAAAAAATTATTACGAGCATGATATATACTTTAGTTACTAAAAACATATCAACTATATAATTATGAAAGTAGTAGGGGCTTTTAAATCTATAAAACAAATATATTTATAAAATTTGAACTAATTTGGTTCACAACTTTTTCTGATATTTACGTTGTCAGATGTCAATACGTTAAACAAATTCATTTTGAGATAAATCAGAAATAAACTTTGAACTGCAAATTTTAATATTAAACACAATTTGATATACTTAAAATGCTCCTGATTTATAAATAACACATTCTTTACTCTCTAAAACATTGATTTTTTTTTTCCCCTTGTAGCTCTTAAAATTTTTCTACGCTGCTTTACATTTGGTGTTGAATGTCGTTCTGCGTCGATAATTCTATTGATGTCAAGATGTTTGTATGCTTTTTAAGTAAAATAACCAGGAGTTAAATTAAGTTTTTTAAAAATTTCAACACAACCCTTTGTATCCATCATTAAATTGGATCACAGCATCCAATGCACCAGATTTTTAAATTTTGAGGCACACGAAAACTTCCTTGGGTACTTCTGCCATATAACGCCATTTAAACACTCGTTTGAATTTTGTGTTTTGCCATGCAGGCATTTAGTAAGCAGTTCTTTGGTACACAACTCTAAATATGTAGGCTTAATCGTGTTTAGTACTTCATTTGATAAGCCTTTATATTTTTCGTTTGGCTTTTTGCCACAAGACAGTGCTCGCAGGTAGTAGCACCAACTATCTTTTTCCGATGGGACACTGCCCATGCATCGGTTTCTCGACACTCTTGATGAGCAATGAAACAAAGCCGCAATAACATTTTGCTGAAGACCGGATAGGTTTCCAACATTGCTAAGAACAGCAATCCCATAATAGTTTTGCAATCGGTCAATAAAAAAGAGTCGGTGAGTTTGCCTTTACGAGACAGATTTTTATTTTTAGACTTTAGTTTGCGCAATCTCGCACCTACTTCTTTGAACATGACCAATGCATTCATATTTTGTGACGCTCCTTCCCATAAGTATCTTTGACACTGATAAAGCCCTTAGTCCCCGTCACCATAATAATGTGCATATTTAAGGCCTTGTTTGACAATAGAACGTTGGAAGATTCTCGTAGCACCAACAGCTTCCATTTTTAACGCAGAACCTTGAAAATTGCTATGGCACACGTGATCTGCTGCAAAGTTTCCGACTCAATGCTTCTAGGCATTTTAGAAATCTTTCTGCAGGTGGGACAATATGACGACATTATTTCAATGTCTACTACTTTACCAGTGTCAACTGACAACGCTGCGACACACCCATTCATGGAAGAGTAACCTCTACGCTGCCACGTTCCATCAACTGAAATGCCACATTCAACAATTTTATTTTTAGTAGGATGTACCACTAACAGTTCAGAAGCTGCTTTTTGCATTGATAGTTCACTAACTCTGAGTTCACTAACACATGAGTTTATTCTCATGATTAGTGTACACAGTTTTACTGAGCCTGGGTAAATTTAACGTACCACATAATTTAAACCCAGCAGAAAAACATTTCCCAATTTGTCTCATACCATACACAAATCTTGTATTTACTTCAGGACAGTTTAAAGTTTTCTTTGAACTAGAAAACCCTGAGTAAAAGTCACAATGTTTACACCTGATAACAAAATTTGAGCACAAACCATATGTGGAATTCTCAGAAAGCAGGATACCTTCTTCGAAACACCTTGGGCAGCAAAGTTGTAAAAACAAATTTAAAAGGACTTCCATATCAATTATTCTGTTACCAGTAAGTGGTTTACGTTGATATTCTGCTATTTCTTCATCAAAGGCAACAGGTATTTAATTTTTGAAGAACTGGCGTTGGTAGATGTTTCGCTGCTATTTTTTGAATGTTTAATGGTAGATCCATTTACTAGAAATTGGCGTTTTCTCTTTGCACTAACTCTACGTTTAGCATTACCCATATTAAATGACAAAAATTAAAATTTTCTGCGATAAAAAAGGATTAAATAAAAGCTTATAAAGAGCTACGCAATCATAAGCAAATGTAAACAAACAGTAAAGCACTATTTTCTTGCCAGATTCTAGATAAAAATATAAATAAAAACCTGTTGCCAATTATATTCTTGATAATTCTGAAAACTCAAATTCATATTTTAAAAAGTTTAAATTTCTTACTATTGCATATTTAAACGATACTTTGAAAAATAAAATGTCAACAAACATTTTTTCTACTTCGCAATGCAGACTTGTACTTCCGGGTTCAAAAAGGTGCTATCGAATCAAACTTAAATCCCCATAACTTAAGTTCTAAATAAGATAGAAACAAAATTTAAACACCATTTTAAAGAAAAAAGTTCATATTTTCAAATAACATTTAAATTAAAAAAATCGAAAATTTGACGAAAATGACGTTTTGAAGGTGTACGGATACCTTAAATTACTTCCACAGCCGTGAAACAACGCTGTGAGCGATGTCGAACTCCCTGGCAACATCTGCTATTTTTCGCCCTTCTTCGATCTTTCCAATAATTCGGCCACGCATAAAATCATCTATGTGATGTCGGGAAGACATGCCAAAAATTCTAAGTTCGTCTATTAAATCTTTCCTGTAAAACTTTGACTTGAAACAACAACTGTCTCCACACGCGTCAAAACCTTTAAAGCTGTTATGAACGCTATCACGTGATGAACAGACGTGGAAAAAAAATTTGCATACTCATACTTCTTCTTACTAATATCCCGCACTTATTCTAATTTTCCACATTTTGCTTCCTTTCATTTTGTGGTTGCTATGGATGATAGTGTTATCCGTCCTTAGCAATTGTCCAGCAGTGTATATATATATATTCCAAAAAAATTTTTGTTTTACAAGTAAGTTTTTTTATCCTAATTTGTTTCTATAATTTTTTTATTATTATTCTCTTTGAGAGATTCCTTTTTGTTCTCTTTTCTTGATTTTTAATTTAATATATTGTTAGGTTTATCATCCACGTGGTAGAAAAAATAGGCTTAACTTTTCTCACATGACTCTTTTTTTTCCCTTTTTTTCCCTATTATGTTGAAAATTTCTGCTGTACTGGGAAGGTTGGATCCATAAGGCATTGCTAACCCTAATTCGCTGGCCTAATTCAGTGACAGCTTTAGAAATCATAATAGGTCTCCAGTTTAGTCCAAAGACTTTTTTGTATTTACATTTGTTGTGTCTAGTGTATTCCAATTTCTTCCTTCTTTAACACTTTAGGTTCTAGAACTTCTTTACTTTTATTTTATCATAGTATGCATATATGTATATATACATATTGTTAAGAACTATGAATTTAGAGACTGCGAAAAACACAAATTGCCATAATATGTTTAAGTAAAATATCTATGATTAAAAGGTTTACCAAATAGTCATACTATTAAAAAAAATCTTAATTCAACTGAAAAAATAAGAAGAGTAGAGGTGAGGCTAAACTAAATGAACTACAGAAAAAAAACCTGTTTTCGATAAAATTCCATTTGTTCGAAGTTATTAAACATATTTTAAGAGATTTACAAGACGAATTTTATTTTCGGTTTTGAATTTCGGCTTAGTAATGTATATTTATACGTATGGATTCATGATTAAATAATACACGAAACCATAGTATTTACAATTTCGTAATTTTTATGCTCCTATATATGTTATTTTATGAAAGAAATTGAATAAAAATTAGAATTCAGCTTACATTAATTACATATATAATTATTTAGTAAAATCTCATAACTGAACATTTTAGCAAATCAAGTGTTCTTGTAAAATTTTTAAAAATAGATGTAAAATTTATCCATCTTATTGTAGAAAAATAAGAACGCATTAATATTTTATTTGAAATGCGACGAAAAATCATAAGTTTAGCACTAATGTAAATCACTTGCTGCGTATATGCATGACTTAAAAAAAGTCGGAAAAAAGCATAAACTGAAATATATGGCTTCCTATTCGTTCATCAATTGTGGATGACTCACCAATAAAATTTGTATACGCTACACAACTGAACATCAAAGACATACCGAACACCACATAAAACCTTCTTTCGTTACAGAGTAGCAAATCAACGACAATATTAGTAATCACCAAGTAAATTATGGCGCTGCCACCCACTATGTTTCTGATTACTGAAGTTTACAGTAAAGTCGCAAATGGTCGCTCTAATAAGACATTTTTTTAAAAAGAAAAACAAGCTCACAAGCTATCTAGGAAACGAGCAAGTGCAATTAGTGGTCGTAAGGTTCTTGAGGGAAATGCCTTCATGTGAAACACAGCATACCTCCTTAAACAATATAATTCATCATTTAATGACCATAGAAAATGACTCTTAAACTGGTCTATTTAACTTCATGCTATGGTGAGCACAAGAAAATTAAAGAGACATTTGTTTCAGTGTAATTTTGTGCTATTTTAATGCAAAGTAAAATGACCCCAAGTGACTATGGGGACCCAGTAGACAACAAAGCCTACTTAGCAGAAAGGTATTAATTTGTTCAGAGTTGAAAAAGGGAAGACAGACTGAATTCGTTGTGATGCGTAAGAACAAAGCTGATTGTGTGTATTTTTTTGTATGGGAATTATTTTTGCGCTTCCGGAATAGTTTATTTCTAATGATGTATTATCATGCTCCAATAAATGGATATTTTGGGATATGTAATGATAATTTGACAAATTGCGAGCATAAAAAAACTTGAAACAAAAGCCTCGATAATATTTTTAAGTATAGATGACAACGATAAATTTGATTGCACTAATGTTATATTAATATTAAGAGCATATTAAATGTTGAGAAAATAACAGGAAAGACATGAAAAAAAAATGTTTGCTGTACTGAAGGAAATCAAAATGCAATTTAAAACGAGGGAGAGATTATTATTTAGCTCAAATAAATATGCTATCTTCTCTGAAGTTCATTCAACAACAAAAGAGAGTTAGTTCAGCATATATTAATAGTATTCCTTGTATTTGATTAAGCACGTCTGTTTTAATCTCTCAACTGTCGTTGGTGTATCTGTACGTCTCACTCAACCTATGCGTTAACTGCCCTTGACGTATATATATATATACGTATTTGCGAAGTATGATCCTTTTCTTTGCGCTGCTATCAATAAAACTATTCCGAAGCTTTTGGAATGCAATGAAATGACCTTGACAATGTTTGAGAAGGATTTTCTTATTTCAGAGAAAAATTTACTTATTTATACCTTTTCCTTTCACTCCAATACACCGCATGCATGTGAGAAACAGTGGCACAGGAGAACGAATCGCGTAAATTTTAGGTCGCAGATAAGGGATTAAAAGCCATTATATTTCAAGTTCTGTAATGTTTTACTGTTGTTTTCCCTCTGCGTTAAAAAATGGGAACAAATTCTTAACATTTTCGATCATAGAAAAAAAATCAGCCAAATATAGCGATCATGAAATATACATAGTTGTTTATTACACAATACGTCCCTCAAAATCTGATAGAATAAAAAAAAAATTTTTTCGCAGAAATGTTATTATTTTTTTTAATTTTAAGAGTTTGAAGTATATAGGAACAGAAACAAAACGCATTGTACACAGTAACAAAAAGGAATTGATTAAGAAGGAAATAAGTAGAGTTCATGACATAAAATATTTTGCCAATGAGATAAATAGTAAGGCAGGATTGAATGCTGAAGTTCTTGAGTAAAAGTAGTGCAATTTTAAGTTATAACTCCCAAAAAATAATTTAAGTTCGCTTAAAATTGGTTTAAAAAAAGATGTGTAATAAAGACTCCATTTATTGCACTATCTTGTTAATAAAAATATTGAAGAATGCAAAGGGAAAGGGAAAGGAAACGAGAGTGAAATAAAAAAAATAATTTTAAAAATGGAGAGTGAAAATAGTTTTGAAAAACACAAGAGTTTCAACAGTATTTGCTCCAAAATCACTTATGTCCCTTATGCCCATAATCACTCCGTAATCATTTATGTATACGGAGAAAAAAACGAAGGAATAAAATTTGTGGAATATTTTGATACGTGAATTAAAGTTTCAATTATAAACGCAATGCATCTTAATTTTTTTTTAATACGTTGAATAATATTTGAGATAAATATTATATTAGGGAAACTGATCACTTTTGAAGTACGTGAGATAAACTCTAGGGAAATTCATATATAATATATTCAACTTATCAAATATATATATATATATATATATATATATATATATATATATATATATATATATATATATATATATACATATATATATATATATATATATAATAGAAATTTGTATTATATATCAAAAACAAGAAATGATAGATAATGAACATAACAAGAAATAGCATAATAAAAATATAAAAGCTAAACATGAAGATCAAAATTATAGAAAAATAAAAAAAGAAACTACAAAAAAGAAGAACCTAGCTAGTCAGAAAGCAATTTCGGACTTAGGACCGAATAA
Organism: Trichonephila clavipes; assembly: GCA_019973935.1. Taxonomy (NCBI): domain Eukaryota; kingdom Metazoa; phylum Arthropoda; class Arachnida; order Araneae; family Nephilidae; genus Trichonephila; species Trichonephila clavipes. The sequence continues at coordinate 440,963 of BMAU01018101.1, read as the reverse complement.
GTGGGGTTAAACTAGTTTGAAGGCGCCAACCTTCCCCCTTTGCAACTCGGTAGGAAAAACCAAATAAAATAAAATAAACAAAAATTCAGAGTATGTAAAAACTCAGAGAGTATGATAAAACCACTCACTACTATTATGTAACAAACTCTCCCAAACTCTTAATGCAGAAAAATCACAAAACAATTACGTAAGAAAAGTAGGAAAATCCTAAAACAATTACATAAGAAAAGTATTTTTCAAAAAATAATTTAACAAAATTTCTTTACTCACAGAGCTTTTACGAAGAGAATCAAGCGTCTTGACATCAATTATTCACCAAGTTAAAAAATTCGAATATATATATAATATATATATATATATATATATATATACATATTTCAAATTCTGAAAATGTAACACAAAAAAGTAGCATGTTAACACAAAAATGACAAATAGATAATTTTTAACTAATATTACTCAGTTCCTCGTTAAACATTATCGAATTAATTATAGTTATTAATGTTAAATATTTCTTTAAAAATATAAATTCAATTATATTTGAGAAAATATAAGCCATTTTGTGTTTCATTGACAAAGGAGCAATTTCAATATATACGAGCGATGATCAGGAAAATGGTTACAAGCCTCAGCATTTGAAAACTACATTTTGTGGAGAAATTTTGTTTGCCCACAGTGGAGGCAAATGGTGCTTCTTATCATGCAGCTGGTTTGCGGGTAGGTTGTAAAAGTTCTCAGGTGGTTCAGGACGATTGAAATGGCAAGACTCTTAGGAAATTGGTCTCGTTTGGAAGTGCGAGCCGCGATTCGATTTCCATGGGCAAAGAATGTGTTCGCATCTGCAATGAGCAGACAACATGCTGCGAAATTGTGTCGCTCTTTTCAATCAGGCAGACAGGATGTCGAAAGCCGCAATATGAAGGGAAGTGGTCGGCCAAGTTCTTCAATGACAGAAATCACAACGGCACGAATTGGAGAAATGATTCAAAATGATTGACGGGAAACTTTGCGTGAAATCTTGTCAGAGCTGGGACAGAGCTGTCGTAGTCTGGAGCATATCGTTCCTGATGTGCTGCGATATTCCTAGACAGTACTGTGAAATAATCCGCCGAGACCTGGCTTAATGGTCAGGGACCTGATTTCTATAAGACGGGTTAAACAAATTGGTTCCGTGCTCTGATAAATGCCTAAATAGACTTGGTGGTTATGCCGAAATGTGACAGGCACGTATGCCTCTTACTTCCCTTTTGTATTTTCTGTCTATTGTTAATAAATGTTTCTTTATTCGACTTGTAACCTTTTTTTTATCACCCCTCGTAGCTTTGATATTTAAAGTTATTTTGAGATGAATTTACTCTGTAAAATATTATAATGTAATAGAACACTGTAACAAAATGTGATTTAACAGTAATTGTAATAATCACATGCAATGGCATCAGATAAAAAGTCATAATTTTTAATCAAAATTGTTTGATGTTTATTGTTTAATTAAGGCAGAATCAAATCAAAGTAAAAGAAAGTAAAATTTTATTTCTAAAAAAATTAATTTGCAATTAAACTATATTCAAGACTATCTTTGCCAAATGTATGAGGGCCTATATATATAAGCTAAACGAGAACCACATTTGACCCACATTGAGGAAAAAATGACTCAATTTTCATGAAAATTCACAACATTGTAAGTCATACATTTGTTTACAGTATAACGCTTGTAAAATTTAAAATATTCATTCCATAAATAACAAGTTTTTCATCTTAACATGTAAAAGGATATCTCATTTAGCATTACTGTATAGGAGAAAAAATGCGAAACACATTTTAAACCATACAATATGTGTCAACTTGAATAAAAATGAGTGGTATGATAAAATAGATATTCTCCACGGAAGTGATTTTCTACCTTTTTTTTCTGTTGCGGTACACTTCTAACAATTTCAAAATTTGGCGGCCCACTAATATTAAAATAAGTTTAAAAGAATTTTACTAATGTGTAATACACCATGTAAAATTATTTATGATAATAATTTCCAACGTTAATTAAATAATACATACGAAAAAGACAACAAAACGTTTATTGAGTAATTAATTACAAATTAATTATGAGAATACATTTAATACGAAATGTGAGCTTGATCATTTTTGATATTTTCTTTGATATTTGATCTTAAAAATGTTAATGCCACTCTCATTTCGTCATCTACATTTAAAAGTATCGATATTTTTTTCATTCTAATATTTGTTAAAGCTGAAAATCTGAATTCATACACATAAGATGTAGAATATATTTTTAAAGCTTTTTTGGCTCTTAGGGAACAATCACCTCTAAATTGAATTTATTGAAATGAATTTTTTGAAATTAAATCTCGTTTATTACAGGGTGCAATTAGTTTTTCCCGTTCATTTAAAGTTAAATCATTCACAGATGTATCCGTTATCACAAATGGATTAAGGCTGAGACCATTCCTGACGAGCTAAACTTCTGCGCTCTGGAAACGATCGAACAAAGATACCATCGAATGAATGCTTCCATATCTACACTGACGGTTCATACCTGCCATAAACAAACGGAACTGGTGCAGGGTGGTTCTGTCGGCTGTTTGAGGACTCATTGACCGTGGGAAAGAATGCCATCAACTACGATGGTGAGGTCTTGGCTGTTTGTGAAGCTACAACGCAATTGCTAGCTGCGGATCTAGCTTCTGCAAAAGTTGCCTTCTTCATAGACTCCCAAGATGCAATTTTAGCTTTAAGCAGTAATACACCAATACAATTCAGTGTCGAACTAAAATTGCGGAGCTCATCTAATATGGTTGCATTGGGGCCTTACAGTGGGTCCCAAGTCATGTTGGGATCTCCGGAAATGAGAGAGCAGACCTAATAGTCAAGCAGGGAGCCGAGTCGTCTCAGCCGGAAGGCCCCTTGACCCTCAGAAGAGCAAAGAGCATTATTTCCACGTACATTGACATTTGACCGGGACCCAAAAAATCAAGACCTTTGGAAATCCATGGGAAACTCTGGCCACTGTGGTCCAGTACCGAGGCAACTGGAAAGAGCTGAAGGTGTTATCCGCTTTCGCCTAACCACCTGACATTACTTTTTGGGGGTATACCTCCACGGGCTTGACCTGTCTGTTGACGAGGCCTGCCCTCTCTGTAGCCATGCCAGAATGGATGGCGACCACCTACTCCAAAGTACTGGACTCGATGAATACCCAACTGACGACGTCGTCAGTCAGTACTGGGAGGCTAGGCGTCAAATGGTCAAGAAGCCAAGCCCGCGCGTTGGATAAATCAATAAAATACAAATGGATTATAAACTCTATTAAATTTTTTATATCTAAATTTGGGAAATAATGTTAAATCAGAGTGTAACTAAGAATATTATAAAAAATTTGGAAGCACACTTTAAGAATTTGGCGGCACACAGAAGCGCCGAGGCACAGTGCTTAAGAAACACTTCTTTATAAGATAGCGATGCCCGAATGCAACATTAATCTTTAAGTACTTTTATATATGAAAAAAAAGTCGGAATGCGGGTCTTATTCATTAACATGAAGTGAAGACAAGACTGAAGAAACACAGCATTTAAGCAGTCATTTCAAAAAAATAATTCTAAGAATTAAAATTTGATTTTCTATGATTAAACAAATGATTTTTTATATAAAAAATCTCTTAATGCTATCAAATCAGCACTCAAACTGAAATCAAGTAGCTTAATAAAAACAAATCGAATGAGGTAAAGTTCCCCCTTAATCCAAAACCGCATTCGCTCTGATGAGATTCAAGTATATAGATATATATTTTTTTGTCTTAATTTGCTGTCCCAAAAGACCCATGAATCAGGAACTGTCGGGAGAAATGATAAAATGTGATTAGATAGGAATACAGAAGCTCGAGAGAGGGAAGGTAGGCAGAGCATCCCACCGCATTTGGCGGTCTATCGCTAAATTGATTTAATTTCATGAGTTCTCTCTTAAACCTCCGTAATGCTTGGTACTGTTTAAAGGTTTACACTCAAAGAGAATAAATATCTCACATTGGTTCATTTGAGATATACAGTGAAAATCACTCAACACGAAACTGAAGGGACTGAAATGTTTTTTCCTGTTGAAAGAATTTCATGTTAAAGGATATTGCAAAAAAAAATATTAACAAAATTAAGTTTATTATAATTTATTTTATTTACGTAGATATGTTTATATCCATGTATTCAATAAAAATCAATGAAACAAAAACATTCAGAACTTAATGAAATTTTTAATGCAAAATTTTAATTGATTAATTTTTTTTGAAAAACAAACAATTTATTAAGATTTTGGAAAATGGCTTCATATTCTTCTTTACATTGTCTTTTTTTAGCATCAAATTGTCAACAAATCATTTAATGTCGTACATTTTATTACTCATTTCATTATTGGAATCAGTGTGCATATAACTGCGCATTTTTTCCATAATGTTAATCCTTTCGGATGACGTGGGGACAGAAGCTCTCATTCATTTTCGTTTTCGGAATCCGTATCAATGGTATTTGCTGAGTTTTGAACAAACTCAGAATGTACACACATTATCATCATCTACTGCCACGAACTCTTCCGACGATATAGTAGGACAGTCAAATCCGACTGGCATTTTCCGTATTTTGTTCATTCTCAGACGGGAAATTTTTTCGTGTAACGCGATTTTTATTTCATTTTAATAGAAAAAAACACATGAAAATACAAATACATAGTAGTTTGTCGGGACCGTCATATTATTTCGTGTTAACCGATATTTCGTCTTAAGCATTTTCGCGTTATATAAACGTATTTCACTGTATATTAAATTTTCAAACAATGTCATTGGTTGCAATTCTAGTAATCAATTCGAATGCGGGCAGTTTATTCGGCATTTGGTAACAAATATTGTTAAACGTCGTTTTAAATAATTCTTAGATTGCTTATTTGTTAACGTAGTATTTTGAAGCGAGATACCTCACAATTTCGATCCTTTATAGAGTGATGAGAACGACACCTGAGTTGGCACCCCCCCCTTTTTCCAACTTCTACAACACGCCAACGTGAGGACTTTGATTTTGATCCGGCTAAAGCCTCTCTTTTCGATGTAAATTTTGGTGGAATTCGCTACTACGACTACTCGTCTACTACGGTCGCTGTGTAATGAAATCATTTTATTTCAACACAAAATAATAAATTACTTTTATGTAATTTTTCTGGGGAAAAAAATCAACAGATTTTTGATGCCCTCTGTGTGAAATTTATGTACAAAATGAAACTCCAACTTTAATCAACAAAGAATGGCTTCCTTTTTAGACACATTCTTAATGAATCGAAAGTTGTATAATTAATTATGATTAAAAATCAAACTACTCATCAGATTAAGACTAGAAAGAAATAAGAATGCATCTCTAAATTTAACACTCTTACTAATCGAAGTGTTTTAATAATTGATTCAAATTAAAGATTCATATTAAATTATATGATTCTATTATCATTATTTATTTGATTGTAAGAAATATAAAGTAGATACATAAAAATACTTTAAAGTATCAAAATAGCTATCAATTATAACAAAAGGGGGTATTACACTACAACAGTGGCGCACACAAGGGGGGTCCGAACCCCCCCAAAGCCCTTGATTCTTTTTCTGATTGATTAAAATTCTAAGTATATACTACCTAAAATTTAATAAAGTATTTTTATTAATGATTAAGTTTATTAATTAATGCTAATTATTTATTTAATAATTAGTTTTTTGCTGTGTTTTGTTCCCAAAAATCGACAAAATCAAAAGAAGCATAATACAAGAATGGAGAACTTTCGAACCTGGACCCCCCCTTGAAAAATTCCTGTGTGCGCTACTGCACTAGAAGTATTAATTATTATTAACAATTATTTTTAGTATTATTACTATCTTATTAATTGTATTTTATTTAAATTGCTATTAATATCGTAAAGCTCCAACAATTCATTCTCCCTGAGATTATTCATATTTCTAGTTTAATTTTTGAATTTATTACTGAAAATTGCAACCTATCGTACTTTTTCACATATTCAATTCATAATTTTTTTCTTTGTTTATTTTCCCCAAAACTTTTATTTTATTATTATTATATATTTATTTTCTTAACATATTTTCAAGATTTTGCGTAAACAGTCTCTCAAAAATCAGTGTATTTTTAAACTTAATCTTAAGGCTTCCTTTCAATCACTGAAAGGGTGTCCTAGTATCGTCACATTACAGTACTCTTATTAAAAATTAACTGTGATATTATTAAATTAATAATTAAAATATGTTAACTAGTAATTTTTACTAATTCCGGGTATGGCTTAGGAAAAAGTTCGTAAGTATCGATAGAAATCCAAATTTGAGTTAGTTTGATGTATTCAAAAAAAATCGATAAATAAATAAATGAAAGAGCTTTAGCAAAAGCAATATTTCCATAATAACGTATGGAAAAATACGATCAATTTATTCTCAAATTTATAAATAAATTTTTCAGAATAACGGTAGTTGTTAAAACTTATGGTAGTAGCAATAACTGAGAAAATACCTTATTGTATGATGTGAAAAGATCCATATGTACGAAATAATTTATTAAAAGAAAAAAAATTGTGTTAACATTCAATGAAATTTTTTAAAAAAATTTAGTGTTTTATGGAAAAATCGAATTATTAAACATATTATAACCAAAAAAAGTCTGAAGCACAACTAAAACTAAGAGTTTTGCAAAAAACGATTCTTTGCATTATAAAATTTGTTCAAAGTTAAAATTCAGAATAGTATTTAATTTTCTTCGTGTTTTTACTCTCCCCCCCCCAAAGCCCTTGATTTTTTTTCCGATTGATTACAATTCTAAGTATATAGTACGTAAAATCTAATTAAATATTTGTTATTAATGGTTAATTTTATCAATTAATGCTAATTATTTATTCAATAATTAGTTTTTCTTTGTGTTTTGATCCGGAAAATCGACAAAATCAAAAGGAGCATGATACAAAAATGGTGAACTTTCGACCCCGGACCCCACCCCCTGAAAACTTCCTGTGTGCGCTACTGAATGCAATCTATCATCAACTTAAATTTCGAAGTATATGATACCATAGTTTTATTTTAAGAAGAAATTGGGAAAAATTATTTTTATTCCAAGTTACTTTTATAATAAGATATAAAAAAGCCTGTATGAATTGTATAAAGATTAACTATTTCTTTGACCATGAGATATGAAAAAAGGAGCAAATTGTCTTACATAAATACTTAATACAAAATTAATGTTGATGGAAATAAATTACATGAAATGGCAATATAGATATAGGTCACAGTTTAAAATAAGCATAGAAAGAGAACTTCTTTCTATTTATGTTATCTAAGTTATTCGTAATTAATTTTAATAATTTTTGAAAAATATAAACCATAGCTTCTGTCTATACAATTAAAACGATGGAAAGTTGCAAAATAAAACAAGGGTAATTCTTTTAAACTAATTTAACCTTTTTTTTTAAATAAACCAGTAATCTTTATGCACCTGAAATGTTACGTAAGATGACATAAATAAAGATATTAGCAATAAAAAAATCATAAAATGAAAGACATTTATATTTTTTGTTATTACAAAACACAAAAATTGAAATAAAATGGATATTTATTGCATAGAATTTTCAAAAAAATTTGAGATTCACCAGATAGATTTAAAACATAAAAAATATACAATAAAGAGCAATCACACGTGCACATACATAATTTTCATTTTTACATCAATAAAATCTTTTAATTTAGTCATTTATCTGAATCAACTACTATTTAAGGTATCCGACTACGTTCGGAACCGTTATTTTAAAAAAGCACATAAATGAATAATTTTCGTGATATTTAGTGTCACTCAGATTAGAATACATGCATAAAATTGCTTTAAGGACATTTTGACAAGAAAAATTTATTTAAATATAATATTTTCGCAAAAAATTAACTTAGAATAATCTTTTTTCCAAATGTTCTCCTTTTGTCAAAAATGCTTCGATTAGAATAATATTTTGAATGTACATAGCTCAATATAATATAGAGTAATATTTTGAATGTATAGACCTCTGCTCAGAGGCTCAACTAGAATTTTTGAAATATATAACTTAGTAGAGGGTTTATTCATATTTTACAACAGAGGGGAGCAATTTTAAGAAAAAAATGCAAATAATTATTTCAATGGGTGGTGACTCTGAAAATACTGTGAATTTTTCAAAAATTCTAGTTGAGCCTCTGTAGAGAGGTCTGAGCTATATACAAGCAAAATATTATTATAATAGAAGCATTTTTCACAAAAGGAGAACATTTGGAAAAAAGATTATTCTAAGTTAATTTTTTGCCAAAATATTGTATTTAAATAAAAAAAATTTTGTCAAAATATTGTATTTAAATAAATTTGTTTTGTCAAAATATTGTATTTAAATAAATTTTTTTGTCGAAATATTCTTAAAACAATTTTATGCATATATTCTAATCTAAGTGACACTAAATATCATGAAAATTATCCATTTATTCGCTTTTGAAAATCACGGTTCCGAACGTAGTCGGATACCTTAAAAAACAAATGTGAAACAACATACAAAAATTAAAACAAAATTTCTTTTAAAGTAATATAATTAGTAAAGAATCTTTGATAAACCTTTTTGCCTTTAAATTGCTCAAAATACATTTACTCGCATGTATTGAAGATATCGCGTCTCTTAACGTTAAAACATTTTTCTTTCAAAATACTAGATTTTGTATGTTGACTTAATTGTTAAGTTTCTTTTTAATAAACAAGTAACACAATCTAAATTTTATAATTTTCGACTAATTTATATTTCCTTTTTCCTTCCATTTAAACATCGAAAACTTTTTTATTAAATAAAAAAATCTGCACTCTGAGTTTCAAGTTCAACAGCATTAATACTAAGTCCTGGAAGCTGAGCTAACCTAATGTTGCGTAATATTTAATTGCTGACTGTTGAAGAGCATTTTTGTTCAACATCACTAATAAGAGTAAAATTAAGCTGCCTAGCCTACCATTCTTTCACTTTGTTTCATAAGGACTCAAAAATAATTATTCTATAATGATTGTTTATAGCAAGAATTTGGAATCACCGGAATATTTATTCTAATAAGTAGTGCTCAAATTTGCATTTTTTGAATGCGATAAACTGCTCAACTTAACATCAAGCAAAAAGAGGGGAAAAAATCTTCATTGATATTTCGAGCCAAATTGGCTCCATTTGGCGAAGGCTCCTAACCGAACCATCTCAATTACGTAATTCGGAAAATCTGATTCATTCTCTTAACTTCGTAGAAGAAAAATAAAAGCCAAAATAAAACAATACATAAAAAACAATTAGAAAAATTGAGAATGGAAAGAAATGGGGGTGAATTTAAAGTAGTTTTTCAAACAAGACCTAGTCCTAATGGTCTTTTGTTTCATTTGGACTTTTTCTTCTCCCATTTTTTTTATCTTCCTTTTCTCTTACCGTATATTTTTTACTTACGTCTTTTTAACTCCAATTTAAAGTAATGGTTCCGAGGAGTATCTGCATAAGCTAATTTTCTCCGACTATTTTTTGCTGAACTTTTTATTTCTTCTTTTTGTGTGTGTGTGTTTCTTCTTTACTTTTTACTTTCTTACAATTTGCCCATAGACGAATTGAAAGGTTCGGGAAAAAATTAAACTGCAAATAAGAAGAAAAAGTTGAATTAGGGGAAAAAACCCATTGTGTTCTGACTTTTGTTTCTCCCTCCAATCTGCAAATTTCTTCAAGAATGGTAATGAAAAAAAGTAAGCTTCTTTTTTTTTAACTCTTGAGCTATAATCTAATGAAAGCTTAAGTAAATCCAACAAATATATCTGCACTTGAGCCAGTCCACTTAAGAATCGCTTCGAATTAATTGGACGCAAGAGGGAAAGGAAATCAAATAAAAGAACGAGTAATTTGTATAAAAGATTGCAGTGTAGAATATTTTTAATCACTTCTTTTTCGTTCTTTTCTTAAGCTTAATTTGCATGCAATTTGTGGAACCTATAACCAAGTAATGAAATAACGTAGATATAAAATTAGAATTTTTATGAATCGAGGGGAAGTCTTTTTAAAATCATTTTGGAATTTTTATGTCTCAAACAAACCTTCTTTAAATGGAATCTTAACAATATCTTAGAATATAATAAAGCAAAAGAAATCAACCTTAAAATTTAATTCATGGTTTTTTATCGGAGTTGATTTCAATTCAGTTTTTGGAAGAAAATAATAAATTGTTATGTTATACGATAAGAATTACTTAAATTCTCATATGTATTCCTGAATTGTTTTGAAGTTTATTGGTTAACTAATGCATGTGCGAATCTTTAAAAGTGTAGAGAGAATAATTTTAAAGGATACTTAAGTTGCTTGCTTATTATCTTTTTTACTTATTTATAAAATGAAGTCTGAAGCACACATTAAGGAGTTCGTCCCTTTGTTATGGTCAAAACGATTTCAAATGTCCTCCCAAAAAATTACATATTTAATAAAGATTACCGTAAAATCTACAATATAACGCTCACCTGCACTTTCAGGCCCCATTTTTTTATTTTTTAGGTATATTCCCCGGATAACGCACCATCCTCTTTTTACGAAGGAACCTGAAATGTATGTGTGAAATGCTTTTATGTTTTTAAGTAATATACGCTCATGGACAAAAAAATTAGTGCACCAAAAAGGAATCGTCGAAATGAAACGAAATTTTACATACGTAATGACTACTTTAATATAAGCAAATGATTAGAAAATCAAACAAAACGGATCATTTATTTCTCTCTCTCAGAGAAAAAGGCAAAAGAACGGGGAATTTAACATCCTGTTGAACCCCCTCTAGCGCAAATGCACGATGCGATATGATCAGGCTTTGATGCATACAAGTTCTGTACGATGTCTTGAGACATTTCGTTCAATGTTAGCTGTGACTTTGCCTCTGGTTCGTTCAAACTCGTGGGGTGCCCAACTCGCCGTCCCAAATGATTCCAGATAGGCTCGAATGGAGACAAATCTGGGGATCGGATAGGCTAAGGAAGGGTAGTAACAGTACGGAAACAGACTTGTGACACCCTTGCCGTGTGAGACTGAGCATTGTTTTGTTGAAAAATGGCTCCTGGGAACCGTTGCATGAGTGGCAACATATGCGGTTGCAGGATGTCATGGACATACAGTTGGGCTATCATGGTGCCACGGATCAATACTAGGGGTGACCGACTATTGTAGGCAATGTCACACCATACCATCACACCATCTGTGGGAGCGGTGTGTTGCTGTAAAGCAAAGGCAGGATTGAGGCGTTCACCACGGAGTCTCCACATATGAACACGATTGTCATCACTGCTGAGATTGAATCTGGATTCATCGCTAAAGGCGACATGGTTCCATTCCGCTGTAGTTCAGTTTCCTCGTGCGCGGCACTATTCCAAACGGAGGCATCGATGAGTAGGCGTCAAGGGCAGCACATGTAATGGGCGCCGCAATCCCAAATGTCCTTCAGCCAGGCGGCTTCGTATGGTTCTAGAGGACACAAGCTAGTGAAGGTGCTACCTGTGCCTGGATGGCAGTCGATGAAGCTGTTGGCCGTACGCGTGCATTTCTTAAGATGTGGCGGTCTTCTCGACGAGGGTGTCCTGAGCCTGGTCTTCATTTAAGTAACATCTCTCGGATCCACTGGTCCCAACACTTCCTCGCAACACAATCAGAGGGACTCAATTGACGAGCTACTAGCCTCATTGACCACCCAGCTTCCATCATGCCGATGATTCTTCCACTCTCAAACTGCGACAGCTGCCTTTATTGTCTTCAAAAACAGTGTAATGGCATTTTTACTTCAGCTCTTTCTTTGTAAGCGATTCAGCACACTCAAACAAGCTTTGGTTACATGTTTTATTCTCCACGGAGAACGACGTTAACCGCCTTCTACCGGCTATAAGTAATGCGCAATCACGCTGTTTTTTTCCTCATCATTTGCATATCTCCCCAACATGTATGTACCTTCATGCCAAGTTTCGTTACGATCTCGCAATTATTTCTTGGGGCACTAATTTTTTTGTCCATGAGTGTATTTGATGTTTTATCCTAGACTTTTTGAAAAAAACAGTATATTGATAGAACTACAACCCTTTAAATTCCTTAGGTATGTCATTTCTTTTATATATAAATCAGCAGTATTCCTATCTACGTAGAAGTATTAATTTTTAATTAAGAATTAATTTAGAAGCTGTCAGTTTTATATTCGGCGTATAAAAGCGTACCTTTAAATTTCGATCTTATTTTTGGTGTTACAAGTATATGTGCTTTACACTGGATTTTACGGTAGTTAGAATCAGTTCTTTCTAGATTAAATATTAAAAAAAAGACTAATTTAATATTGTTGTGCTGATCGGGGGCTCGAGGATTTTATGCAAATCAGTCTCAAAGAACAAAACAGTTCTATAAGAGCGATGAGAATTTACTGTCGAAAATCCAATCCATGAAATACACGATTCAGCAGCAATATTAGTAGAATAAATCTCAGAAGGTTTTCACACCTTCAACAGCACTCAGACACAATTATCAGTGTCTAAAATACACGTATGTAAAATATTATTCACAAGCTCAGTTCGTTCTATTCAACAGCCGAGCTAATCGATAATCACAGTCAAAGCAAATCTACTAATCGCTAGTCAAAACTATACTGACTAATCGCTGGTCAAAACCATACTGACTCATTTTCAGAGAGAATTTCTCTATTTATAGGTCTCGAGGATTTTTCGAGAAAGAACCGCTTGCGTCATAGGTCTTGAAATTAGTCCATTTCTCCACAAATTTCCTGAAGGATCCACAGATTCCAGAAATTACCAAAAAAATGGTCACCAAAAAGAATGCCAACTTGACTCTAGCTCCAAGATTTCGCCAAGTTCCACTTGAATCGATATTATAACGTAAGGAATGGCGTTGCTTGTGCGCGAATATTACAATTTTAACATAAAATAAATACAAGAGAAAGTAATATAAATGCAATACACATTCAAATACAGACTATTTACACTATTTTACACAAAATTCGTAACAATTTAAAAGAGTTATACTTTATATGTCATCATATCCAGGGAAGTTTTAAGACAAGGGCCAAATGGGTCCGGCAAATGGGTCCGGTCTCAAGGCCTCGATAAGATCATCTCGATAAGACCAAATAATTTTAATCGTCAATTGTTATTCCCGGACTTATTGTCCAAAAACAGGTACTTTCGATCTATATGCCAACTGATAACAGCAGCAAGACTGCATTATTATGTCAGGTCTGTCGTACATGTCTAGACCTAGCCCAAACTCCTTACACCATCATTACTCCTTTAGTCGAAAGGCGGCAGGCAGTGGAGTCATTTTGTGCGTAAGACTGTAAATCACGTATATTTATTTGATACAGGTTACCTTTTGTTCGAGTATTTGACGACATATGATATTTACTGTCTACTTAAAAGGATCGCAGGAGGGTCTACTTTTACCTAGGGTCCTAGGGTCTCAAGAAAAGATGTCACTGATCATATCTTATATATTTTCAAAACATTTACAATCTTTGTACATTAAATGGTTGGTGGAAACTTTCTAAGTATAATAAAAAAGGTGGGCTAAGAAAAATTTAAGTTGTTTGCAATAAAATTTTCATAATATTTCTGAGGTGAGTAGACGACTCAGAAATTTTTTTTACAAAATGTGCTTGGTAAAAAAAAGTGATTTCTTAATCCTAGCAAAATTTTTATGAAAAGGAGATTTCATGTACAAACATTTCTGCCCATGTCATTTTATATATATATATTCCTAAAATCCTGAAATCGAAGAAAAATTGGCACAATGTTTATCATTACACATTTAAATAAAAAGGATTCAATTTTAGATATTATACTTGAAAATAACATATTTAATATTACAAAAAAACATTTAAATTTTAAAGATTTCTTTTATTTGCTGAATTAAAAGGGATTTTAGACAAGAGGAAAGGTCGTTTGAAATGATCGTGAAAAAAAAATATCTATCATTATGTGGCAAGGAGATACAAAAAACATCAGCCGAATTAAATCATCAGTGAAGAAAATTAAAAGATTTTTTCCCCATGACTCAGTGCTTCTCAAACCTTCAATACTTGCGACCCAATATTCAATCATAATTTTCATCGCGACCCTCTTCCATACAATAACTATGTATTAAATTCAATAATACTATACTTTGATGCTAAATTTACTATGCGACTGTAACCTCAAGTGCGTATATAAACGACTCGCTCAGCCTATGTGTTGTTTGCCCCGGACGTATATATACGTCTTTCCAAAGTACGATCTTTTCTCTGAACTGCTATCCATAAAAATTATTCCGAAGGCATTTGGAATGCAATAAAATGATCTTGAAAATGTTTGTGAAGGATTTACTTTTTTCGAATGTAGAAACTTACTTAGTATGTAGAAACTTACTTTTACTTCGAATGTAGAAACCAGCAAGCATTGATTTGTGCTCATTAACTCCTTTTCTACCCCACCCCCCAAACACCACATACGCTCGCCCTGTGTTATCCGGTGGCATTGGGGAGTGAATCACGTGATTTTTAATCGGCATTTTAGAGACTAATTATAAACCGTACAAATTATTAAGATAAGTGTTAATGTTTGCATACAATTTTATATATGACAAGCCCATGGGATCACTGGTAATTATTAATCTGGCTCTAACTTATTATTGTTATAAATTAAACATAAAAGGCATGGCACAGTAATATATTTATTTATAAGTGTATTATATCAGGGTAAGAAAGTAATTTATTTTTATTATATATATACATGCCAGAATTTTATTTTTTTTACTTTCAGTAAATTAATAATTTTTTTTTAAAATAATCTTTTGTTTTCGACTTTTCAATATGCTCGTGCCCCCCTCATAGGGTTATCATGCCCCCTAGAGGGCGCGCCCCACGGTTTGAGAAACACTGCCATAAGGGTAAAGATCCTTCTAAATTATTCAATCAAATCAAAATTTTAGAAAAAAATGTTTTACTTAGTAGATATTATCTACTGAATTTGTACCCAATGTGTACTATGATTCTTTATAGAATTCAAATTGGTAAATATTTAAAAAGCATTATCGATGGAATATTTAATTATTGAAATTGTATATTAAACATTTATCTTGCTTCGAGACAAACACATCATAAATGTCTCATATATTTAGTTTAAAAATTATTATTTTTTTTTGTTTATTTAATCATCAAATTTGTTGAAATCCTCTCAAGTTCCTTTGAATTAAGAAACAAACAAATTCGCGTCGATTCTGTGAGGTTTATCAGGATTGGAGAAATTTGGAGATCAGTTTCATTGCTCATCAGTATGTTGATGTGAAAAGTCTTCAAGTTCTCACTTGTTAAGAACCCTGCCATATAATATCTATTACTTACGAATTCAGTTTTAATTTAAGCATAGTATTGTTTATTATAACTCGTTTGGAGTTCAGTGATGGATTATTATACATGTTGTTCAGAAAAAATAGAAATGAAACTTATAATATTTGAATTAAAGAACGAAGTATGTTGGAAAATCAAAGTACTAAGAAGGCCTACAACTTGAAGAACAATGTTCCCCCTGAGGAAACTTTGCATAATAATTCACCAAACTTCATACCTAAACATCATTATTTCCTGCTTTTTTGCCGAATGTTTAATCAAATACTTTTCCACGGATACGTGCGCATTCGCTTACGCACCGTATCGGAAAAAAGAAAAATAACAATAAAAAAAAACTATATTAATCTCTTCCAACAAATTCCCTGGAACCTTTCCTGGGAAAAAAAATAACAATACACACAGAGTTCGATACCACACACACTTCTTCCACCTCCCCCTCCCCCATCCGACGAAGTCCCGTGCAGAACGAGTGGGTGGGGAGGGCGAGAACTGCCACTGCAACACTCCCTCCGAAACTCAACCCCGATCAATATAGCTCCCCCCGCAACCATCCTTCAACTACCCACTTCCGAAAAAGATTCTGAAACTGACAACCAATCAAACACCAAGAGTTAGGAAAAGTGTACGCGGCGGAAAATTCCATCAAGCGTAGAATGTCACGATTTGTTTATGCATCTATATATATATACACACATAGACGTGAAGGGTGGGTGTGCCTAGCACTGCACATAGAGGGGAGGATAGGAAGTGAACGTGTCGCCTGAGCACGGAAAGGTCGCATTATACAACAGGCTGAGAAAGCTCCACATGCTCCTTCATCTTCCCGATTCCTGATGGGAGAATCATCGCTTATATCTCCTCCTTTCTGATGAAGCATCCCACATATGAGCCTCTCCTGTATCACGCGATTTGGTCGTTTAACGGAATTTCCGGAGCGCACTATTGGAACATCAATAACTCTTCCTATATGCAGAACAGGGCGTAATCTATCGGGGGACGGCCAAGGAATGAGGGGGTGCTTGCAGTGTAACACGCGACCAAGTTCAAAGGGTTGGAAGGTGGGTCTCGTCACGGGAGGTATTATAAAGTAGAATCATCAGATGGAAGATTGTCCTAATGGAATTCGGCGTGTACCGATATTTTTTGGAAATGGGAGTGGGGGTGGGGGTGTAATGGTGCACGCTGTTCTTTCGATGTTGGTTTCTAAGAAATGTATGTCTTCTTTGCATGCTTTGTAAAAGGTAATATGTACCTCAGAAACGTCTGGGAGTGAGCTTGTACATTCTAATTTTCATTGTTAAAATAACGATATGTACTTTCTCCTAACAAAGAAATGTATATTTCATGAAGCTATAGAAGGGAGGAAAAAAAAAAAATGTATCCTTATTTTCCAAATATTTTTCTAAGCAATACGTGTATTCTTTAGAAATTGTTTGGAATCTCTGAGTTGATATTACATGCCTATCAAACAGTATAATAATTTTAAAACATAGCATTTCCTTATTTTTTTAGGTAGTACACATATATGGTACTTGCCTATTGAATTATATATATATATATATATATATATATATATATCTGAGTAATGTCTTTATTATAGCAGACATCTAAAAGCACATTTTGAATAAAATAGTTTTTATCGATCTGGAAAATAATAATAAAAATAATAATAAAATGACTCGAAAATATTCTTCGGTATAATATATATTTTACGAAAAGTACAAGTACGAGTTTTGTTATTTATCCTTATTATTATATGTTCTGTAAGGTACTTTTCGTATATGGGAATTAGTTTATTTGTTTTTTTAAAAAATGTTATTTCTATTTATATCTAACCAGAAGTAATTACATGGTTTTTAAACATATACTGGACTATAAATTTATGAAAGACAGCTTTAGCTCACATTAAGAACAACAAATTAAATACATATATGCTAAAAGTATATATATATATATTTATTTAAATATATGCATATATTTACTTACATGTGAGCCTCTGAATAAAATTATTTTTTATCATTACACATAATATCAATATTAAAACAGTTAAGAAAGCAAAATTTACAAAAAAAATGTACTTATTACATATGTATTATACACTCAACCAATAACACCAATTTAAAAGCCGTCACCAATTTAGAAAATATTACCAAATGTGGTTAATATTGTATTTTAACATGCATGGGAACGGTTTTCTACTACTGGCTGTATATCGCTGTATTAAGTGACGCATTTGAATTAGAAGAAATCGGTTAACGGAATAATAAGTACCAAAAACAGAAAAACTGAAATTTATTTTTCTCTCAAAATGTTTAGTCTAAAACGAAGATTGTTTTTTTTTAAATATATATACCTAACACAAAAATTTTGTCCTGAAAAATTGGAAAGAAAATTTTTTGACTGGAATTATATTGGTAAATGTGTAACATTTATAAAACAATACTTTTGAATACAGAAATGAATTTCCTATTTTCACAAAAAGATACACAGAGAAAACAAAAACAATGCGGAATGGCTGAATATAAAAGCAGAAGTTCTATAAAATGATATTTCTGTTCAACATCCGTTAATAAAGAGGAAAGGTAGGCAGTAAATACATACGTACATAAAAATGAAAGAAGGTAAATTAATATTTCATAACAATAATAATACCAATAAAAGTGAATAATATTGACTTTCTTATTCATGTAGTTATACACAAGACAGAATTATACGAAATTATGAACGTTGTGTATATCATCTAACGCAGTGCTCTGTAACCTTTTTATCGCCGCGGACCGGTCAACGTTTTATAATTTTACCTCGGCCCGTTTAATGGTGGGATACGTTGATCGTTTATATTTTAGATTGTTTTGATTTAACAATTTTAATTTAGTTACATTTAAATATGCCTTCAAAATAAAATATACTTACACCAAAAATGAATAAAAGTGATTTAATGTGGAATATTAAGTAATTTCCGTGGATTGATTGATTGATTGAATATTAACGTCGCACTGTTCAGCTGCAAACGGACCACGTAATTCGTGATTTCCGTGGAAAGTTGCACAAATCCGAGAGAAATGCACCACTTTAAATAAAATGACAATAGTTTAATGTTCTTTAGGCGGCCTGGCACCATTTGATCCACCGACCGGTACTGGTCCACGGACCGGGGGTTGCGGTTCACTGATCTAACGGACACACACGTTTCAATGCCTTTATACAACAAGGTGGGAAATTTAGGAGAAAGAATACCATCTCAGGAATTTTCTCATCTAACCGTGGATCAACGTTATAAGCTTCTTTTCTATAAAGAGTATTTTCGGATGTAAAACTTTTCCAGTTATTAATTTTTATCTTATTTAAAATATTCAATAGGCTTCGTAATTTTGAGTTAGTCAGATGAAGTAGTTAACATCTGAATAAGATATTTGTCCACGCCCAGTGGCGTAACGTACACCCCCCGCCCAGGGATTTTAAGGGGCCCAAAACCTGACTTGGTCGGTGAGCCCTAATATTCTTCGTTACGCCTCTGTCTACGCCAATGTGAACCACTAAAGAATAAATAAGCATCAACCCACTACGCGATGATTTGGGGGAATACTAAGATTGAATTTGCAGCTCATTGATTACGAGTCAGATACTCTAGCAACCAAACTATTATGGTTTCTCTAATAATCCGCTATGTTGTACTGTGGTATTAGTTTATTGAAACACTATTTATAAAATTTTATTAACTTTGTTTGATAAAATCTTTCGCGCATTTCGATATATCGGGATAAAAAATAAAACACTATAATTAATAACGCTTTCTAAGTTTTAATAAACCTCAAAATTTTCCTTTTAATGATATTAATGTCGCAATTTCGAAAGGAAAGTATGGCAGTTTGGGTTTTTCATTGGTTGGGTAGCATGGTTCGTAATTACGATTTCTGATCTTAACTGATCTATCGTTATGTCATAGTACAAAGATAATTAAATCCATATTTTATCACTATGGTAGTGTAAAAGCAGTTGAGTTTGATATTTTGCTTAAATATTGTTCCTTTTTCGAAAATATTAAACACAACATAAACATATTTAATCCTGCTGAAAGGATGCTTTATATGATCTTTTCAAGCAATGTAAAGAAATGTATGTATATATAGTTGTTCTATAACATATTACTAATGTTTATTTCTTGAACAATAGGAAAACATAAGATGTATAACTTCACTTTGCAAAAACAAAGTTTTCACTGATATCATTAAAATATAAAGATAATATAATTCACCGTATCTCTAAAACTGCAGTTTTGACTTAAAAAATTCAGTATTTGATCGCAGTAAAGGTAGTATTTGAACACAGTAATCCAAATATTTAAGATAGTTCCAAATATGATTTTTTCTCGATTTTCTAAGAAACACAAGTGATTGTGAAATAATTCAATTAAAATAATGAATCTACACTCTCAAAGGGAAAAAAATCGTGTCTGAGAGTTAGAAGTGATAAATGGATTATAGATTCAGGAGGTAATAAATAACCTATGGAAATATGTAAATGAGAACAGCTAAATAGTTTTCTATTAAAATGCCCTGTGCGTGTTTCCTTAGTATGTCCATACCACCTTTATTATCAATCAAATATACAATATGTTTTATGAAAATTCTGTGTATAAACATCACGGAAATAAAGTCGAACTTCGTTCTTTGTCTAACGTTCACGTCGGAAAATCCCGATTTCAGGGCGGTTAATGCTCCCCCACAATGTTGACAGAACTTACCAAGCAAACCTCCCCTCGATCAAAACCACAATCGATCCGCAAACCATTCCGTGATCAAACTCATTCTACAAGCGAGCTCCGAAAAGACAGCAACACAGGAAAAACTCTTTTCTACTTTCTGGAAAAGGGGAGGGGGAAGATGAAAGGAGCAAAAAAAAAAAAAAAAAAATGCAACATGCGCAATCAATACGCTGTCAAACAACGCCGAGAACCAAGAATGGTCTCAAAAAATGGAAAATAAGGTGAAAAAAGTTCCAAAATCAATACAGGAGTGGAAAAACAGAAAGAAATTTTCATTTACCAAAAACTCTCATCAAAAATCGTTTATTTCTCATACCAAACCCATCAAAAGGAGTGTATGGCTCAAATTTAATCTGAGCATAGGGAATTGGGAAGCATTTTTATCCACTTTAAAGATCAACGGGACCTTATGTGGAGGCGTCTTCTAATCAATTAAGTTTTTACGTTATTGTTACATTATGGTCGTAAGCCTACTGTGTTTACAGGGTAGGCGTTGCCCAGGGTGACATTATTAACAAGGTGGTTCGCACGCCATCAAACCTCGTTACCCCTAGCAACCGTTCACGCATCGAAAGAATTATTCGTTTAACGCTTGATGGAAGAATGAATAGTTGTAGAGAAAGAATAGGAAGGGATATATTAGATAAATTTATAAATGTTCAAGAAAAAAGCACCTGGGAATTTAGTATATCTGCACATTAGTTGCTCTACCGGAAATCAGGATAATTAAACGGGTTGTTAATCTTCTGTTTCTAGGCAAGTTTGTTAAAATAATTAGATAAGTTATGATTTAAAGGGTTTATAAACACGTAAGGAGTGAAAAAATAATTGTACACGTTTCCATCTATATACGAAACAGTTAATTACCGTATGATTCGGCGCAAAATGCGCATTTCCAACACAAAAAATAAATTGAAATTTACGGATGAGCGTTATGCGCAGGGTATGAAAAAGTTAGTTTAAAAAATAAAGAAAAAATGAACATATAAAAATTAGATTTCTACATATGAAACTGGCCTCCTTTTTGAACACACACACACAGACACAGACACACACACACACACACACATATATATATATCAGTAGCGCACACAGGAATTTTTCAAGGGGGTCCGGGGTCGAAAGTTCACCATTCTTGTATCATGCTCCTTTTGATTTTGTCGATTTTTGGGATCAAAACGCAGTAAAAAACTGATTTTTGAAAAAATAATTAGCATTAATTAATAAAATTAATCATTAATAACAAGTAATTAATTAAATTTTGCGTACTATATACTTAGAATTATAATCAATCTGAAAAAAATCAAGGGTTTTGGGGGGTCCGGACCCCCAGGACCCCCTTTGTGTGCGCCACTGATTTATATATATATATATATATATATATATATATATATATATATATATATATATATATATATATATATATATATATGTTCACTATAAATATTGCTTAATTCAAAAATATCCAATTAATTTTATTAATAGTTATTTGAATAAAGAAATTCTAAATAGTAAGGATTACAATTCCTTAGTGTATTAATAGTTTATTATTATCAATTTATCATTTTTCCTAGAAAAATATAGTGGCCTCCATATTCTAATATTAGATAAAATTACTTATTCTCTTAGCTTTATTTTAACCGTAGTAATTTTGTTTTTTATTCTTTTAAATATTTATGAACATTTATAATCCTAGCATCCTTAAAGTAATGGTAGTATGTATCTACACAATTTTTAATTTTTTATTTATATTCTTTTTATTATTTTATTAAGTGCTACTATTCTGCCATTCTTATGCTTTGAATTTGCAATTGGGTCCAGAATCTGGCAATAAGTTGTTAATTGTACTCAGGTTTAGCACGGACTATGCATTTTTGAATGCAATTTTTAGGTAAATTACCTTTTTCTTGTAATGGATTTAGATATTCTCTCCATTATTTTCAATAGGTTTTTGTTCAGTATGATTAACAGAAAAGGGGAAGGTTGGCTAACCCCACAAAAAACATGTTCAGTCTCACTTTTATATAAATTATTTTATATATAAGAACTGTCCAAAATCAGCAATGTTTATAATACTGCAGCATGTATATTTTACATTTTAAATTCTGTTATTTTAATTTCTAATCTTTCCTTTCTAAAATCTGATGTCTGGTTATCTAGCAATTTCAACTTTTTTCAGGTTTGATAATTGTCGTTTATTCATCTCTCTATAGTAGAGAATTTTGACTATAAATAAATATATATATATATGTGTGTGTGTGCGTGTGTGTGTGTGTGTGTGTGTATGTATAAATAAACATATTACCTCTTAACATCTAGAGAGTTCCCTATTATTTAGCATTTTAAATTAGCTTTGAATAGTTAATTCATATGTTACATCTAAAGGCTGAACTATTGACATTCATCTACATGTTTCTTTGTATTATCCTTTAGATGGAATATGAAAATGTTCCAAGCTCAAAGGCTTTCAGCGTTCATTAAAATACCAGGACGCTTTCGCCAAAAATTTTTCATCCACAATTTTTTACACCGTTTTCGTACATCAATCCTTCTCATGAACTTGAATGAAAATATTTTTCGAGAAATTAGACTTCACGTCACATCGGCTTTATTTTAAAAATAACCTTGAATTTTAATGTTGTTCTGTCTGCTAAGCAGAAATCAGTTACACTTGTACATTTCAGGTTTCTTCATAAAAAAAGGGGGGCGGGGTAGGGGTGCACTTTATACGGGCGGATACACCTAAAAATTAAAAACTGCAGTTTGAAAAAATTGGTGCGCGTAATATGCAGGAATATACGTTATATATGAATCAAACTTTCCAACAACTTATGCACTATTTATAAAAATGAATCACACACACAGAGAAAAAAGGTTCAATATAAAATAAAATGATTCAGAATCAAGAACTGATTAATTATTAACGTCACTATATGAAGCAATATTTAGCAATATTGATTGATTGATTGAATATTAACGTCGCACTGTTCAGCTACACGAGGGCTTTTGGCGACGGACCACGTAATTTTGAACCATGGTCAAGTGACGTGGACGACACCTGAGCTGGCACCCCCCTCTCCTAACTACCACACCACACCAACGGGAGGACGTTTCAGCTCTCGACAGATTTAACGTGCATCGCTGCCCTACACGGCGGGTCTTTAGTGGTACTGGGCTCGAACCTGTGACAAAGCAAGCCACAGTCCGATACCTATACCACTCTGCTACCGCGGCCCTTAGCAATATTGAAGACTGTCCTTAAAAAGCATAATTTTGAACCATGGTCAAGTTACAAAATGACATCTGTACTCCTCTTAAATGTAAGAATTAATCATGCTGATTTTTTAATAATTGCTGGGAACTTATTTTTCAAGGTTGTGATGATCTCCTTGGACCTCACTTTGAGAACGAGAATAAATAGGAGTCAGATAAGAAATAGTAGCCATTTTTATAAACAACTTTCTTTATTGGTTATCTTATCCAAATAGAATCAAAGACTTATTAACAAATATATCCAACTAGTATTATGAGGTTTTAAAGGTAATATCCTTTAAATTAACTTAAATAATTAATGATCCAATTAATTAATAATTAGAATATCGATCACGCAGAGACTACCACGATAAGAGATCCCAGAATTATATTCAATGTTCTTATGGAACATTTAATTTTAATTTCACTCGTAATAATAAACTGTAATGAGACTTTAATTAATATTTACCACACTGCAATTCAACTCAGCTTTTCTCTGAGATTAAATTAGCCAACAAGAAATCTTCAATTTAACTTCACTATAACTTTCTGCCTCAATCTCTCTCTCCTACTGCTCTAACTTTACTATTACGTTTGACTTAAATACTTTATCTAATCTGCATATATAACAAGGAATCCTGTCCTCTTTTTGGAGTTGATTGGAAATAGGTAGGGAATTAAATTTCCCTAAAAAGGACGACTCAGAAGGTTAGTGATAAAGTTCCGTATAGATTTGTCACAAGGTTATCGAAAGTATCAGTAAAAGAAAAAAGTTTATTACAAAATTTTATTTATAATGTGGTACATTTTAAAATAAGTAGTACATTTATAACGTTTGATTTTGGAAATATTTGAATTCTTAAATTATTTGTATGTGTTTATATAAGAAACCATCTTAAAACATTTGAAATATTTTGATATTCCAATATAAATTAATGTTAAGTTACCTTCGCGTCACAATAATGTACTCCTGGCTGGGCACAACAGGAATGAATTCTTGTGGAAAGAGAAAGTTGTAAAACTTGTTCATTTAAACTTTCTTTATAGGGTTTTTCTTTAATTTATGACAGTCTTGAATCCTCCAAGAAATCTCGCGATAGAGAGTTAATTCTTTTCTTTTACCTTTATAAGGATCTCGAATCCACGCCCAAAGATGTTGGAGAAAGGGAAGGAAGACTAGCCATGTTCAAAATCACTTAGTTTATTTGCAACACAAACAACAACACAAGTTTGATCAATCGAAACTAAGACATGCATCCAATTGAAGCAATATGAAGACAATTAACGAGGTACGCGAAGTATGAGAAGATTTTAATTACCAATGCACTTACTTCTGGTTCGAGTACACTGTCTTCCTAGCTATCTAATCTAAATTCAATCTCCAGTGACAAATCGTCACCTTAATTATTACAATTATCAAATAGGAAATATCTGCGTTGTACTATAAATTTGGTTAATCACTGTTCCGCTAGCAATCTATCCTATATATGTTTCTCTCTAACTTGAAATCCTAGATTTTATATAGAAAACTTAATTCACATGTTCACCAGGGACGTAGCTCCCACAGTATCACTCCTATCAGTGATACGGAGCCCCTGAGCTACATGGTCCCAACTTGCATGAGGAAAAATTGTTAATAAATCAAGGGGTCCGCAAAAGGGGTTTGCAAGAAATTTTGATACGGGGCCCACTCATAAAAGGCTACGCCAGTGATGTTCATGCTCTCTTCTTCAGAGGGTGCGTTCTAATAAAATAGTTTTTAAGGACCAAAGATTCCCCAAGAGGATTTGTTAATGAGAATGACGTGGACCATGAAATATCACGTTCATTGTGAAGATGTAATATGGCATCCGGAAATATAAAAATGTAGAAAAGGCTGAGGTTTTTGAAAAGAGAATTGAGAAGTGCCTTCGTCTTTTGTCGTTTCTCTGTGTGCGTTTATACTATTGCTCTTTGCCACGTATGCCTTAGTGTAGTAAAATGTAAGCGTTAAAAAGTTTTATTTAATTTTCCAATCATGTTCCTTTTTAAAAGCTATCTGATTTAAAATCAGCTAACATGATTAAGAAATTAACCTCTGAATTTAATGTGGATGAATATCCAGACTCATTACGATAACAACCCGCATTTATAACAAAAATGTAATATGAGACTTAAAATTAAGTTCCAAAGAAAAAATTCTAATAACCAATATAAAATTGTTGTACAAAGTTGATATAAACGACTTATTAAATTACAAACAAATTCAAATCAAAACAAATTTTATGTTACCATTGCAAATAAAATTAGAATATAAATTTTCGATGTATTCTAAAAATATTTTTATAATGTTTCAATGCATAAGTTTTCTTTGTACTTAATGGGTGTTATTTTGTATCTACAACACTAGTTTCAATGAAATTTGTTCACTTAAGACAACATAGTTTGAAATGAGTAAATTTGAAAACAAAAAGACAACTCTTGATTTAAAAAAAAAAATTACTTAAATGTTACGCGTATGATAAAGAATACCATTTAAAATCATTTGTGATAATTTACGACAGAAGAGATAAATATGATGAACAATGCGGATGTATTTATTTGCATAAGCAAAATTAAAAGTGTTCATTCGAATCGATTATTAAGAGATTTTTTTCTGTAATTGGGCTGCTTATTGGTATTTCTACCTTTGCAGACCTAGTACATTTCTCAGGAGCTGGTATCACTTTTTAGTACGGCACCACATTTAGGCGATACCAATTACCGCAAGTAATTTTTACTCCCAATTTCTTCCCCAGAGAGAGAGGCATCTGAGCTCTGCCGATGCGAAATTTGTACTTAGGAATTTAATTTTGCTGAGAACATCCAAACCAAACGGATACTCAAGGGATGTGCTTTCTTTTTTTCTTTCTTTCATGCTGTATGATTTCATTCTGTATAATCATACAGCATGAATAATGTCGATATTCTGCATCAGAAAAATCCGCCGATTTCAGCCGGGGTCGAACCCGTAACTTTGGGTACAGAAGACCAGCGACAAACCAACTACGCCTACCAGCCAGCGAATACTAAGAGGTTATTTTCCCTTTATTGTATCCGACTACCCTAAAATCATGATTTTTTAAAAAATGACAATTTTTATTTTATATTATTTTATATGCTATTTTATTAGCTTTATAAAAAATATCAAGTTTTTTATTTTCTATTGACTAAAACAAAAACTGCAAGAGTTTTAGTAAAAACAGATGCCTTAACTTTAAATAAGATGTCAAACTTTAAAATGCGTTTTACTCGAAACGTGTTTTTTCGAAAAGTTCAAACTGGAACAGCGATTGCTAAAATTCTTTATGTATGTTCTGTTTAACAGTAGAAGTGTTTTAACCTTCAGATTTATCAATAACTGTTTTATAACAAAATTTAAAGTTCTTTATGTGAATATAATCACTGCTTTTTTTAAGCAATTTTATATATTAACTAAGATAATGTGTTCTAGTTTTCGTAAAAATTAAAATATCTCTTATCCTGAAGATTATTTCAAAAAGGAATAGCAAAGTAATACATCAAAATCGAAAAATTGAGAATTTGTTCATTTGCTATTTGTACAGAACGGGCCCCGTTTATGTCATTTTTTGTCAATTTTTACCCATTTTTTCCCATTTTAGTACTAATAATTTATTTTTCTCTTCTTAACTTTAGAATTTTTTCTTAAAATTTACTAAATAAATCTAAAAACCACAAAAAAAAATCTCCGTATCTCCATTTTTTTAAAAAAAAAAGTTGTTGCATGTAGTCGAATACCTTAAGGTAGATAATCACAATAAGTTCAGGCATGGAAGGAATGAAAGGAAATCCCCCCATTCCACTTGTAAATAGTCTTGCAACCTTTGCATATGATGACGGTGATGTTGTGTCATCTTCCTGTCAAGAAATTTCCAAATATTCTTAATAAGAAAGAAATCTACACTTGCTGCTAACCAGTGCAAAATAGACACATTACAGCATTGTTAGATTCGCCGCATGGGAGGTTTTCCTAATGTTGTTGGAATTGTATAATTTTCTGTGAAAAACACACACACACACAATTTCTGCACTAATGGGCATTTTACATCTGAAACCGCACAAGTATTCAAATTCCCAACATCATTCGCTGCCATGTATTTCCTCACAATCACAGAACTTGCTTTAATAAACATGCATTAATAACATAATGGATTTTGCTTTGATCAATTTTCTATGTGAAAAATTTCGAATATTAACTTATATGTCCACAGTACAACTTTTTCCAATAAAACGGATTTAGGTTAATAGACTTGTTCGATACTGTGAAAAATAGTTTTCATCAGCTTTATAGAATACATAGCCGTATTTTTGTACGTACTCGTACGTGGGTGTGTTATTACCTCAGAAATGTCGTTTTCAGATATCTGCCTTGACTGATGGACATTCAATGCATATTGTGTAAAATGAGAAAGATGACTACTTGTACAAATATGTCGACGAAACTGGTGCATTTTCCGTTCAGTTAAGACTAACATTGAACTGGGAAACTTACCATGATGAAAATGGCGTGAGAAACCTTTCATAAGACTGGACATTATGCATTAACGTTTTAAGGTAGGGGCCAATAGGCCCGAGTCCAGGGGGCCTCACCCTCGATGGGGGCCTCGTTTTGTTCTCGGCTCTGTCTTAATAAGATCGTGATTTGGATAGTTTTAATGGTCAAATATTATTCAAGTACATATTCCCTGAAAAACAGGGATATTCAAACTGCAAGTTAACTGTTAAGTCTGTATTACTAATTAATGACCGATGTCCATGTCTAGGCCTAGGCCCAATACCATTAACAATCATTCAACTCATTTAGTCGAAATGCGGCCATGGGTCGAGCTGGTTTGTGCCTAGGTTTTTGAGATTGTGGGTCATGTACATTTATTTGTTTCAAGCTACCGTTTGAACGAATATGTGACAATGCATGGTCTACTGTCTTCTTTTAAAGATCTCGGGTAGAGCTTACTTTTGAAAAGGGCCCAGGGCCTTAAAAATTTTAAGGTTTCTCTGGGTCCAGGGCCTCTAAGAGTCTTAAAATGTATCTGACATTGTGGACTATTTCAAAGCTACGTTTTTGGCTTACTTGTTGTTGAGAAGTACTATTTTGGTGCTTTATATGACCGATTGCATAACGTACGTTAAGACCCTTGAGCCGTATTTCTATAGTAATGATTATAAGGATCACGAATCGCTTTGTCTCAAATAAGCTTAACAAGGGGAAGGCTTGGGAGTATAAACTTCTCTTAAAGACGATTTTTAACATAAGGATTACGCTCCCGAGCGTAAGTCTACGCGTTCTTCAAAATATAGCTCCTTCCATAAAAAATTTGCGTACGCTGGTGTGCGGTTTGTTTCCTCTGACCTCACTGTGTCAAAATTTGAAGCAAAATCGCAGGAATATTCCCTCTTTGCATAATGTGCTGAGATAAACCTTTTAGTACATGTTTAAATTTTTTCCTTCGTGTTTTCATTGTTTCCGTGTCCAGACCTGTTTATGGTTCATGTTCATTCACGAAGTAAATATGACCATCCACACATAAATAATTTGAAAAAGTGAATGAACTTCATTGATTTTAGAGATGTAAATGCAACATGTCTGTATTTTTAAGTTTGCTATGTATTTTTTCCTCACATTGAGAAGGGATTTTGCAGATTTCAATGGGTAATTTATACCACCATAAATTGTACAATATCTATCTGACAATATATAATCTTAAAATAAGGACTATAAAAAATGAAATGTTTCAGTGATATGGATTTTTATATCGAAAAGTATTATTTTTAATTACATATAAAACAAAAATAATCTTATCCTCCTTCCAAATGGAAAACTATGTTTGAATTCTTCGTAGGATTGATTTGGTTAAGTGGGAAAAAATTAAAGGCCTTTCTCCAGTGGCGCACACAAGGGAGGGGTCACCGGGTATGGACCCCCCATAGCCCTTGAATTTCTTTTGATTGATGATAATCCTACATATATAATACGTAAAATTTAATTTCGTAAGTTTATAATTTTTTTAAGTAATGCTAATTATTAATTCAATAATTTATTTTTTACTGTTTTTTGTTCTCCAAACCGAAAAAATCAACGAATACGCTTGGTGTCTTATTGAGGCAAGATACGAGACTGGTGGACTTTTGACCCCCACCCCTCCCCTTGAAAATTTTTGTTTGCGCTATGCCTGTCCCTATGTATAATTTCTTATCCTCAGTATTTTTTCAGTTGTAGGTTGCTTAACAGATATAAAACAATTGCAAGCCTTCGATTACATATAAAGATTAACATGGGCCTGTTTTTGTAACATGTTTTATTTTGATATTGGGAAATTTACCTCTGAAGAGTCAAAACATATATGCATGTTACACTCCTAAAATATTTTAATTTCTCACCTGGCAAAGCATTGTGTTCATGAAAACGGAAATGAATTTGTAATAAACATGACATGCTATTCTTCTATGATTAACTTACACCAAATTATTTAGACCTAGAAGCCAGAAAAGTACTGATTTATTACAAGTCAAGTGACTTTGAAAAAAAACCCGTATTCGAGCCCAAAAAGCATTGCAGCGCACAAGGTCAATTTCCAAATATACTTCCTTGAATAAGATAATAAGATTTTTTCCATCCTTTTTTTTCCAGATTGACACAAAAGCGTTCTTATATCGTGCCAGAGAACAATAATTATTAAGTAATTTATCGCGAGAAATGAGCTGGGTGCTTTTTTCGGTTGAACTAACCTATTGAAAAGAAACATGCGGTGCCTTTTTCTGTTGGGGACAATTTGTAAAAAAGAAGCGGCCACAGCCAGCAGTGACAACAACTCACATCGGCCGCGGTTTCGAACTGTCAGACCTGTCTAATTCTTTTAAATTACCGATTCTTTTTTCCTTTTTCAAAAGAGAATCCGCGTTCAGTGAGTGTGCATAAATAAGCAGGGGTGAACAGCGTGATGCAGCCTTTTGGAACAGAAGCCTTGTGAAGAGAAGCAAAAAAAAGGGCAAGATATTATTTATTGTTAATTCGTGTGGTGTAATTCAGGGAGCTTGCCTATTCTTCCGGCTTCTGTGTAGGGCCGCATTTGTTTACCTTATTATTTATTGATGTTATTTATGCCAGCCTTCCTTTGTATTTATGTGTTTGTTCTAGCGGCAAGGGAATTCGCAGTTGACAAATTCTGTGTAAAACTGCTCAAGAGCAGGCTAAGCCAGTTCTCGGTGTCTGATCAAATGGGACTTCTTATTTATTTCCTCGATATCTCAATAAGTTATGATAACTCCTTTTCTTTCTTTGAATTATTTAGGAAACACGCTGAATAAATACTAGTTTTTCTGGCACTCGCTTCTGGGCATAGATATGAATGAGACAAGGACATCTCTGAAATTCTATGAAAACTCCGAATAGAATTTTTTAATTTATGATGAAAGCGTGTTTGGCACGTCCATTGCATCTACTCAGAAACACTTATTGCAGTCAGAACTGTTTATATTTCTTAATGTAATTAATTCTTTCTGTTTTTAAAATTTATTGTATAAAAATGACTCATTCATATAAAACGTAAGAGATCAGTGGTTTCTTATTAAAAGCAAAGGTAGACTAAATCTGTAATTGTTGATAAGAATTAAAACAAATATATTATTTCAGGAATTTTATTTAATAAATTAATTTTTTTATTAATAAATGTGTAACAACTCTATGAATACCTTTAGCCGTATAGTTTTCATGTGCTTCAAAAAGGGAATGAATAAGTTTTATTATAAAGCTGTCTTTGCTTAACGTTAAAGGATAGAACTTAAATTTGGAATATTTTTTCATAAATAAAAGAACTGAAACTTTAATATTATATTATGGCTTCACTATCCCATTGACAGAAACATATTTTAACGTACTCCTTATATTTATCCGAGTTATATCGTTTTACCTGTTATATAAAATGTGTTTCGCATTTTTTTCTCTTATGCTGTGTAATGTTAAATGAGCTATCCCTGTAAATGTTCAAATGAAAAAATAAGTATTTATGGACAATTTTGTAATTTTAAAAACGCTGTATTATAAACAGAGATGTTTCAAATTTTCACGAAAATCGAGTCATTTTTCCGTCTGAAAATGTGCTCCGTGTTCAGTTAAGGCTCTCGCACATTTGGCGAAGACAGCCTTAAATATACCGTATTGAGGGTGCAAATGTATTTATTAAACGATTATCTGGCTCTATGAAATTAAAGAAAGGTTTGTCGCAACCCGGAGGTTGCAGGTGTAAGAGGGCTCGGGGAAGAAGCAGACATTGTTTTAAAAATAATTACTTTTATTTATTCCTTGTAACTAATTCAATAACCTTGAAAGCAATCTTAATCTAAAAGCTTTTAATCTAACTTATAAGATTATATATATATATATATATATATATATATATATATATATATATATATATAAAAAAAAATAACTTATCTCTGAATCCACTTGTAAATCATTTGACAATTTCTTCCTAAATTGCAATAGCTTTGTTCAAACCAGCTACTATATAACTTCTAATGCTCGGAATGGACATTATAATTTGAATACTAGCTTTAGTACGAGCGACTCACTATTCACAACTCAAGCTCTACGATGAACTGAACACACCCATTGCTAAGGTTTAAATAGCATTTACATTAGCATGAAACCAAATAAAAATCATGCTTAAAAAATAGTTTCCCCAAGAGGATTAGTCGAAGACCTGCAGCTAGAAACCGTCATAATTTTGTTTTGTTTTTTTTATCTTTTAATTTTTTTTAAAAAAATAAAATAATAATAATATGAGAGTATTATTTTTAAAACTTAAATGCACTTTATGAACACACATAAAGCGTGTTTTTTTTCTAGGTATAGAAGTTTAAGTTGGCATTACTTCCCAAGATGGCGACCGATTTAACAGCTGTCAAGTGATTTATTCTCAGTTTGGTTTGGCAATTCACCATGAATAGACTCACGCCTGAACAACGCTTTCAAATTGTGCAATTTTATTTCGAAAATAATGGTCGATTTTCATAAGCGAATTTTGTTTAGCGATGAAGCGCACTTCTGGTTGAATGGCTACGTCAACAAACAAAACTGCCGCATTTGGAGTGAAGCTAATCCACAAGTGTATGTCGAAACACCGTTACATCCAGAAAAACTGACTGTTTGGTGCGCTTTATGGGCTGGTGGAATCCTTCTTCAAAAACGATGAAGGCCACAACGTTACAGTCAATGGTGATCGGTATAGAGTAATGATTAACTTTTTCATTCCTGAATTGAACAATCATGATGTCCAGGAGCTGTGGTTCCAACAAGACGGCGCAACATGTCACACAGCTCGTGCCACAATCAATTTATTGAAAGACACGTTTGGTGACCGCCTAATTTCACGTTTTGGACCTGTGAATTGGCCTCCGAGATCTTGTGATTTAACACTGCTAGACTATTTTTCTGTGGGGCTATGTAAAGTCATTGGTCTATGCGGATAAGCCACAAACGCTTGACCATTTGGAAGACAACATTCGCCGTGTTATTGCCAATATACGGCCACAAATGTTGGAAAAAGTCATCGAAAATTGGACGTCCAGATTGGAGTACATCCGAGCCAGCCGTGGCAGTCATATGCCAAAAATCATATTTAAAATGCAATGCCACAAGGTTATCTTTCGAATAAAAAAAAATTCATGTCAATCGAATAATACATCGTTGTTGTATTGCAATCGTTGCAATACATCGTTGTTTTATTGCAAGTTCTATACCTCTAAAAAACACCCTTTATGTACCCAAATTCTATTTTTACACAATAGGTACATTCCCGAAAAATGCGTGTAAAGAAATTCACGTGAAAAATATATTGCATCTATGAGAAAAGAAGACTGGTTTCGGTCCTAAGAAATCGGCTCAAATAGTAATATTAGTGATGAGTTTTCCTGATAGGATCTTAAGCATTTTATTTCATAAAGTTTGTACATGCATTATTGAACACAAAAATTAGATAAAATAATATGAGGTACACATAAAAATTTTATTCACTATCTCTTTCTTTTAATAAACGCATATGTTTCTATAAGACTGCAATATTATTGCTGTCACCAGTAATATATTGGTTATCGTATTCGTGCTTAAATGGAGAACTTTTGCTGTAATCGTTTGAACAAGATCAGGATTGCCTTCCTGTGGTGCTGATATTTCAGTGTATTTAAAAACGAATAAAGATAAAATAGAGGTTTAAAATCGTTGCCTCTTTCTCCATTGCTAGTTTAGGCTCATTTCGGGCCTCAGGCGCAGAAGATCTACAGGCTGCGTGTCACTGGTGGATTCAAGGAAAATATGGTTCAGTACAGCTTATACGGGCCCTTCTGAGCGCTCTAATCGCCCAATAGATACACCTGCCCGCACTCTCACTTCCATCGTGTTTGGGGAAAACTGTTTGTTTAAATATAGTTCTTCTGAACCTTGTTTTGATATATATCTGAAATGTTTTAGCCATATCAAAAGAAATATCGCAGGAGGCTTCCGGGAACAAAGTATTAAACATAAATTTTATTTTAATTTTTGTTAAATTTTATAAGCATTGAAATATTACTTTCCACCTTCAACATTAAACTCAAAATACAGACAAAACAGATAAAATTCCATACTAAGATGATAAAATTTGGAGGAATTCTCAAAAATGAAGATTGCATCACATTCCTCGTTACCAATATCGTAGTTATAAAAATAAAAGTAAAGCAAATTTTTCCTTTTACAATTTGGGTCGATTGTGCTTATTAAATAAGTCAGGCAAAATGAAAATTCAGTTGTTGTTTTTTTGGCTAATTTGTGTTTATCAAATTCGTGTAAATAAGTTCGCGTGCAAACAGAATTGAGTGTGTGTGTGTGTATGCATATCATATTAGGTTAAACAGATAAATGTGTTACTAAATTTAACATAAATCTTAAAATTTTATTTGCATAAAAATGAAAATTTATGCTATCGAAGTGGTTGCGTTTATGTAGAGGTTATGATCACGAACTCATGGTTCATGAGACTAATACTTGGTGCTACTGAAAAACCTGTAGTTAAAAGTCACTGATGCAAGTTAAATCTGTTTAGTATTAAGGCATCCGACAAGGTTGGGACTCCAATTTTTCAAAAATTGATTTTTAAAAGAATTTTATTGTTTTAAGGTATCCAACTACGTTCAGAACCGTGATTTTGCAAAAGCTTATAAAAGGGTAATAAAGGGTGTTTTTTTGAGAGGTATAGAACTTTAAATTGCAATAAAACAACGATGTATCATTCGATAGACATGATTTTTTTTATTCGAAAGATAATCTTGTGGCATTACATTTTAAATATGATTTCTGGCATAGGACTGCCACGGCTGGCTCGGATGTAGTCCAATCTAGACGTTCAATTTTCGATGACTTTTTCCAACATTTGTGGCCGTATATCGGCAATAACACGGTGAATGTTATCTTCCAAATGGTCAAGCGTTTGTGGCTTGCCCGCATAGACCAATGACTTTACATAGCCTCACAAAAAATAGTCTAGCGGTGTTAAATCACAAGATCTTGGAGGCCAATCCACAGGTCCAAAACGTGAAATTAGGCGGTCACCAAACGTGTCTTTCAATAAATTGATTGTGGCACGAGCTGTGTGACATGTTGCGCCGTCTTGTTGGAACCACAGCTCCTGGACATCATGATTGTTCAATTCAGGAATGAAAAAGTTAATCATTACTCTATACCGATCACCATTGACTGTAACGTTGTGGCCTTCATCGTTTTTGAAGAAGGATTCCACCAGCCCATAAAGCGCACCAAACAGTCAGTTTTTCTGGATGTAACGGTGTTTCGACATACACTTGTGGATTAGCTTCACTCCAAATGCGGCAGTTTTGTTTGTTGACGTAGCCATTCAACCAGAAGTGCGCTTCATCGCTAAACAAAATTCGCTTATGAAAATCGACCATTATTTTCGAAATAAAATTGCACAATTTGAAAGCGTTGTTCAGGCGTGAGTCTATTCATGGTGAATTGCCAAACCAAACTGAGAATAAATCACTTGACAGCTGTTAAATCGGTCGCCATCTTGGAAAGTAATGCCAACTTAAACTTCTATACCTGGAAAAAAAACACTCTGTATTTATGATATTTAGATTAGAAAATGTATATAAAATTGTTTTAAGAATAGTATTACAATATAAAATTATTTAAGTACAATATTTTGACAAAAAATGAGCATAGAATGCCCAATTTTTAAAACATTCTTCTTTTATGACAAAAGCTTCTATTATAATAATATTTTGCCTGTATATATATATATCAGACCTCTGTACAAAGGCTGAACTGGAATTTTTCAAATATATAACTTAGAAGTGGGTTTATCCATATTTCACTACAACAGAAAGGAGAAATTTTAAGTGATAAACGTCGATAATGATTTCAATTGGTGTTAAGTCTGGAAATAATATGAATTTTTTTCCAAAATTCTAGTTCAGACTCTCTGGAGAAGTCTTTACTTAAGCAAAATATTATTATTATGAAAACACTTTTTATAAAAGGAGAGCGTTTTGAGAAAAAAGTTAATTTTTTGCCAAAATATTGTATTTAAATAATTTTTTTGTCATGATGTCCTTGAAACAATTTTATACATGTTTTCTAATCTAAGTGACACTAAATATCATGAAAATTATCCATTTATACGTTTTTTTTAAACCACGGTTCTGAACGTAGTCGGATACCTTAAAGAACATAAATAGACTTTAAGAGTCATAATTATTAAATAAGTAACATATATCATCCTTTGGTTTTGAAAAAAAAATTGTTTATGAAATCTTTGTAAAATTTTCAAAGTTAAGAAAAATGCGATAAATAAAAATGTTTTGGACATAATGCAATTTTAATTTCCTTGATATACTTTTAGATCCATTTCAAGTGTCACAAACCGTGGAGTTAAAAATATTTTAAGAAATAAATATTTTATAAGAATTTTTGTTTTATTTTAATGATTTTTCGTCAGAACTACTGTATGTTCTAAGCTGAAAATGGCTGTAAAATGTGATTAAATGTAACTGACGGTTTGTGACACTTTAATGGGCTCATTACATATACGTTGTAAATTTCATTGAATTTCATAGGATTGTTTTGGAGATATATCCCGTTTTTCGTGTTCAAATATCTGAAAAATTTAATTCTTCAAAAAACACATTAAAAATATTCATATACATGAATAAGATAAAATAAATGCTATAAAAACAACTTGAAAAACTCTCTAGTTTTACACATAGATTATTCTTTTTTCCTCAATATTTATATATTTCTTTTTTTTTTCCTTCCTATTGGCCCTAGCATCAAACTTTTGTTACCTGGTACCTGTTACATGTATAAAAACTTTTTCAACCTAGTCGGATAGTCCTCATTTTGGTGTAGACTGGAGGCTTAGATAGAGTGCCAGCTCAAGTTCTCGTCACTTGGTCATGGTTCAAAATTACGAGATCCGTTGCCAATAGCCATCAGGCAGCAGCAAAGGGCTATCTTAGTAAAACAAAATTATATGAAATTATACTATTGTTTATGAACTAATGTCGTTATAAAACAATAAAGGATGAAGGAGATTTCAGATTAATAGTTTCGCAATTTTTAACCGTAAATAACTGTCGAGGACTACACAGTCAACTTCAATTTCACTATTGAGGATATTAAGGCTCTCTTTTTTTAGATATCTACACAACAGATAAACTACATATTACACAAGAATTAAAGTCTTAGAGACACAAGTCTTTAAGAATTTCAGTACGATGAGTTAAAAATTCATATTTAATAGATTTATAACACAAGGTTAAAAATATTCAAATGTTTACTTAAATGCTTTAGTGTGGTTGTCATACTTACGTTATTTCATGTTAGTGTTTTGAATCAGTAGCTAATTAATTTAACAGGAGGAAAAGAAACAAATTTTGCTGAGCAGAACGAATTTATTTTCTTATTTTTCCAGAATTTTATTTTTTCTACATGGTTTGAATGAAGAATTGTGCTCAAGAATATAATTTCCCTCGTTTAAGGGGACTTGGCACCCTTTGAGCAAACTTCTTTATTTACGTATTTAAAAATTATATTTTAACATTTTATACAATGTTTCTATTCAAGAAAATGTTTAAAAATTTAAATTTTTTGAAGAAAATTGGGAAAATTTTAAAATCCTACTAATTTTGTAAAAATTAATTTTTTGACCTGAAATTTTTTATAATATTCTTATGGATGTTCTCAACAACTTAAGGGATCGATTTTAGAATAACTTCATTCGTTTTCGAGAAAAAATTAAAATGTCGATATACAGGCTAAAAATCAACGAAAAAGCCAACATGTCTTACATTTTATTTTTTTTTAAAAAGTATTCAGTTTATAGCAAAACGGATCCCTAATTTTATTACATGCTTTATTTTTAACACGCAGGAAAAAATTGAAGTGATTGGTAAATAATTGTCGAAGGAGTAGCATTTTGAATGCACTAAGGTTTCGAAAAACACAAACTGAGAAAAACCACTTTAAAGTTTATAATTCTGAAAAATAATTATTATAAGCTTAATTAAACTTAAAATACCCCTTTAAGATATTACTTATACGTTTTTCTTTAAAATAATTGTATTTTCATATGTTTTCAACCCCCACATTTTTATAAATGATCAACTTTCAGATAGTACTAATTGCACAAGAAAACTCAAGAAAAACTTTAAAAAAAAAATTTTTTTTTCTCTCACGACAGAAATTTTAGCTGTTTTTCTTCTTATAATATTAAAGTATTACATTTGTATGAAAAATATATCAGGAATAAGAACTGAAATTATAAAATTATTAATATAAAATGCCTTAATTTAAAAATTTTACATGCACACATTTCACAAGGAAGAAAAATTACATTATTGTATTGCCTCGGAAATATTCTGTTTTTAATACTACACATTCTTTTTATAGTTATTATTTCTATTTATAAAATAGATTTTTTTTATCATAATGCATTTTTAGCTTTTTTTTTTCTAAAAAGGGTGTGTGGCTGAATTGCCTAATTTGTTTTCAAATGAAGTTTTATTCAACTTCTAACTTTCCAACATGCACAAGTGATATATCAATCGAAAGATAATAATGCAAAGAATAAGATTAAATGAAAATAAAAAAAACGATAGGTTTGTGATTTTTAGGGTACCAAGTACTCTTAACTAATTTTTCCCCTTGCGTTTAGTCGTAAAGAAAAGGTTGACAAACATTGCTATTTACAATAAAAAAACACTGTATCCATGATAGCCAATATATTTTCTTTGTAAATCGTATTCTTTTTAAATATTATTACATTTTGTAAACGTGCGAAACTCAATAAAAAAATTCTCAATCACTAGATACACATCAACTAACAAATCGAGTTGTTTCCAATCTCTTACTTGAAGGATTCTTTTCAAATTACAATATCTGATGGTGAAATTTTCCTAAGATGACGGAAATAAGGGGTCGAGAGGAGACAGGAGGGTGGTCCAGTCTCTCAAAAGTAACAGACTTTCGTCTCCGCTCAAAAGGCCTACCCAAAGGGCCCGCTCACAGCAGGGCCCCCTTGCCGCCAAAACGCAGGCGCCGACAGTGAAGAAACCAAAACCGAGCACTAATGATGACATGCTGAGTAGTTAGTCGCCAGATTTGCTTCGCCAGGTCACTTCTGCCTTTGAGGGGACGCGGCGGAAGTTGGCGATAGCGTCATGGCTTAGGATTTAATTTGAATGAATCATCCAAGGTGCAAGGAAATCACTGCGCGATGAGTTCTGGAGAATAAATTAGCATTTTTAGAATAGTTAAAGTGGAAATGTTTGTGCTCAGAAGAAATGGCACGATGAGGACTAATTGAAGACTCTTATGTCCTTACCTGAATTAGCACTGGTGTATATTGCATTGTTTTGTAATATTTGCGAAAAAAAAAGCTTCTGTAAAATTTGTTTATAAGTTGGATGATTCTAATCCAGAAGAGATTTCTGTCTTTAGAATGTGTCTTACCTCAAAATAATGAGATATTTCATACTTAAAAGGCGAGGTAAATATAGATATTATATCGAGTTCATTGAATATTTCATTTTTAAGATTCATTAAGGGTGTCTTCGCTTGATGTTAAAGGATAAGATCCGAATTTTTTTCCGAATATTTTTTCAAATATAAAAGAGCAGCATTTTTTTGTTTTTGTTTCACTATTCTATAAGAAGCAGCGAATTTTATCATACTGCCCATTTTTATCTGAATCGATCCATTTTTTCTGGTAAAAATGTTTCGTATTTTTTCTCCTATGTCTCAAAGCTAAATCTTCTCGCGTTGGTGTGGTAGTTAGGAGAGGGGGCTGCCAGTTGAGGTG
The DNA here is from genome assembly GCA_019973935.1 of Trichonephila clavipes. Taxonomy (NCBI): domain Eukaryota; kingdom Metazoa; phylum Arthropoda; class Arachnida; order Araneae; family Nephilidae; genus Trichonephila; species Trichonephila clavipes. Next base: position 401,106 of record BMAU01018101.1, on the reverse strand, counting down.
TCGTCCTTGCCACTTGAGTATAGTTCAAAATTACGAGATCCGTCTCCAAAAGCCCACGAGTAGCTGAATAGTGCGACGTTAATATTCACTCATCCACTTAATGAAAAATGAGCTATATATCTCCCATTACATGTTAAAATAAAAAATTAAGTATTCAGGGAACATTTTGAAATTTAATAAAATGTGCTATATCCCTTTAGAGGACAGTGGTTAATACGTCTAGCCACATATTAAAATTTTTTTTCTCAAAGCGGGTGTTGGATATTTAGTCTATCTAAATGCGTTAATTAAAACTAAAACACATAAAAATTAATACGGATGGCAGCAGGATACCTTTTTTTTGCATTTCGTGTCCTCTGATGGGTAGTTAAAAATAGTTTTTCTCGGTGTAAATCAACAAATTGTATTTTGATTACTATAAATAAAATTTCTGATATTTGAAAAAAGTTTCGAACATGTCTTAAGTATACTTTTCTCTCATCTAAATGAACTAAGCAATTGTACATTTAACAAAAAGGTTTTATTTAGGTTTTTGGAAACCTTTAATATGTGGATAGAGGTTCTATCCACTGCCCACCTAGAAAAGAAAAATGGCCCAGAAATTTTCGCTTCTTCTGTACTCGAGAGTTCCACAGTAAACAGCTCCTCAAATTTGAGAAATATAACTAATTAAAATTCTCAAAAATATATTATTTTATTTCTAACTTTTCATACTAAAATTAAATAAAATATAAAATGGGAATATGTACTAAGTTCAATGTATATTCTATGTATTCTATATATATTCGAAGTAAGTATTTATGTTGCACAATTATTCTATTATTATTAAATTACACTTATACTTAATATTTAATTGTTATTGAAATAGTTATTACATAAATGTTAATTTTTCTTAAAAAGTTTATTGTAATATGATTCATTATTTCTGTCCTGAAAAGTAAGTTAAATGTCCTAAATGCGCAGTGACTATAACGTCTAGCCACCACCCAGGAAAAAAACCCACGATTAGATAACTTTTTTTGTGACTAAATAATGTTTGTAGAGGATGAGAACATTACATTTATCAAGTACTTTATCACAGAAAATTGTATTTTAGCTGTGTACCCATTAAAGGGATATTTTAAATAGATGCTTGAATTATAATGTTTCAAATTTTCATGAAAATTGAAATATTTTTATGTCTAAAAATGTGCTCCGGCTTTAGTCCAGATTCTCGTACATTTAGCAAAGACAGCCTTAAGAGTCAAAATAATACTTTTGACATTTTTGTGTACATTAGATGAGTACTCTTTGGTTACGGAATGGTAGGAAGAAAAATAATTTTTTTTTATGTGAATCCAAATTATCCTAGTACCTTTCTATAGATAAAAATTCTAAATAGCATCTGCCACCTGTGTGTTTTTAATCCTTACTGCTTTTTTTTCAAAATGATAAAAACATTATAAATTTTATAAATATGTTGCTTTGTTGCACAATGCCAGGTTGAAATGGAATAGTGCCAAATGAAGGGGAAAAAAATTATGTTTTTCTGTTAACCCTTTATCTACCGCATTATGATTTACTGCAGTTTTTTCCATGCAACATATTTTTTTTAATCACTGCATTAAAAATTAAGGAATATACATTAACAAAATACTCAACTTTAGGAAATTTAATCCGTTAGAGCTAATAAATTAATTAAAGATATTAAACTTTTAAATTAATTATATACACTGTTCACTTAAAATAAATAGTCAAGTCGGTTTCTAAGGTCTTCATTAAGAACAGTCAGTAGGGTAGACCCCTTTTAAAAATCGATTTTGACATTTTGATATTTCTATAAACCCCTAATCGGGAGCTTTCCATTGATATAACATACAAGCCATTATATGAATTAGAAGTACTTTAAAATGATTTTTAAAAAATAATCAGCTTATGAACCACGCCCATCTGACAGATAGAAATGTAAACATTGTCTTTTTAAACCTGGAGCAAAGTTGCAAAGCCTCAATTTATTTTTATTAATACGCGATACATACCTGTATAGTAACTGCAAATTTAACTGTGTTAGATATGCAAAAAAATGTTCTGGGAAATTTGGAAGCGTGGTTTTAATTTGAATGTTATATTTAATATTTAGTGATTTTACCTAAATTTAAACCTGATCTTCACTTTAAATTTAGTTTAAATAATTAGTAATAATAACTAAATAAAACTTTAAAAGGCTTAGAAAAACGCTAAAAATATTTCAAAAATACTTGAAGTTTTTGGATACTTGAAATACTTGAAAAATTTGGATTAAATTCAATACAAAGGTAAGATTTTTTTAATAAAAATTTCTGTTTTCAAAAACTTATTTTTTTAAATTTGTGTAAATTTACTGTATGCATGTTTAAAATTTATGTTTTTAAAATTGTGTAAATTTGCTGTGTGTATGTTTCTTAAATGCAATTGTGTATACTGAAGTGACATTTTTGAAATATCCTTGAAACATTTAAATATAAAGCAGTTATCATAATAAAAAAATTATAATTTTTAATAAATTCATAATAATAATTGTTCGGTGAACTAAAAGTTTGTCTTAGAAAAAAATAATTATTATATTTAAAAAAAATTCACTTCAGTATAAATATAATGTCTAATTAATATAAATAAAAATTTGAGTCTTTATGTTTAATAGTTTTTTTGTTGTCTTTGCGAGAAGCTTGTTACATACATAAAAATACATAAATTTCATGTTTAAGAACATAGAAACAGTTTTATTTTGTCTGTTTTAGGAATCATTTGTCCAGTTTAAAGTAACTTTTGAAGTTTTAAACTTAGAAACTGTCTGCAACAACAAGACCTAATGATAATGTTACGAAAACCTAACGAAAACGCAAGAAACGTCGTATAATCAGGTATTTTTAAATACCATCTCAAATTCACACCAAAACCATATTGATACATGTTCACATTATATTTATGATGCTTTCTGTTCAAATTTGATATCTGTAATGTATGAAAGCTACAAATCATTTAAAAATTGATTCAGTATTTGAGAAAATTTTGATGTTTCCTCGTTAAAAAAAACTGAAAATTGCTGTTCTGGGCAATTTAAGACTTTTTTGTTTACTATTTTATGCAAAATAAATTGCAAAGATGCTAATGTTTAATAAAATGGGACAAATACATGCTGTAATTCATGATTTTTGTTATAAAATGGCACTTTATAGTAAAAATTCAATTTTTTCAAAAATGATGTTTTTAAAACTGTATTCATCTTTTTCTCCGAATATAAGGTATAAATGTACATAAAATTTTTTTCTCTCATGTTACTGATATGTAACTATATATATTCCTGTGAGTTTTTTTAAGAGTTTCCCAAAATATATTTAACTGGAGTCCATATATCTCGTGACAAAAAATGTCAATTTTTTAAAAAATTCATAGTGATATTTTTATGTTACATGTTTTTGAGGAAACTAAACAATATATTTTAAATATTTCACTTCATTGCAAATATTATTGTTTATTTATTGTTTAGACTAGTTTTAAAGCTTTAATATTCAAAGGTTTTTCAATAGTAGATAACTAATTATAACTCAGATGTGTAATGCTTTTTCTCGTTGCGAGAAGCTTGTTGCATGCATAAAAATACACAAATTTCATGTTTAAAAACATAAAAATAGTTTTATTTTTGAGTTTTTTAAAATCTTTTGTACAGTTTAGAGAAAATTTTGAATTTTGAAACTTTTAGAACTTGTGTTTGCATGGAAAGTTACAAATCCATTGTTAGATTTTTCGAGCGTCGTAAAATCACATATTCCCAAATCATGACTTTTACATATTGATACATGTTTACTATATATTTATGATATTATAAGGTCAAATTTGACATTTGTAATGCATTGAAGCTAAAAATTCTTCACAGATTGTTACATAATTTGTGAAAATTGATGCAAAATGCTAAAAAGATCTCGTTGAACAAAAACTGAAAATTACTACATATGTATTTTCTGAACATTTTAAGGCTTTTTTGTTTCCTATTTTATGCTTAAAAATTAAGAAGATACTAATGTTTAATAAAATAGGGCAAATACATGTTGTAGTTCATTATTTTTGTAATTAAGTGCCTTTTTACACTTAAAATGCAATTATCTCAGAATGATTGTTTTCAAACTACGTGTACCTTTTTCAAAGAATCTAAAAAATCAATATACTTGCAATTTTTACTGCACATAAATAATATGTAGCTATATATAATAGAGCTACTTTCTCGGATATTTTCCCAAAATATTTTGCTCAGAAGCAGTTATCGAAAAAAAAATGACAATTTTCACAAATTTCAAAGCGATACTTTTACGATGAATTTTTTTTGAAAAAAGTAAACAATATATTTGAAACATTTTACTGTTATTTAAATAAAAAAGCCTAATTATTATACAGCCAAAATTTGAAGTTTTTATTTTCAACAATTTCTGAGAAACAGGTTCCTAAAATGGCTCAATTTAACATTGTCGGTATAGGCCCTACCGACTATTCTTAACGTACAAAAAAATAATAAATAAATAAATAAAAAAAAAAATAAGACACTCATCTTTTGACATTAACCGTCTTTTCGGAACAAAAATGACAATCTTCACATTACGCTGAAAACACCGTCAGCAGAAAACGCAATTTCTGCTATAAAACTATTCACCTTCCCCGCTAAAATATTTATTATAGAACCCGTGCTGCCATATATCTTGGAAGAGTGGATTTAAAAAAATATTCCTGCTAAGTATCGTCAAATTATTCGTAAAAATGGTTATTCTATGTGGTTTTAAAGTGAGTGGTACTTATAAGTACCGTCGGTAGATAAAGTTTTAAACAGGCTGAAATCTCGCCAATTTAGTACTTTGGATGCTGAAACTCAAACTATGTACACCTAAGTGTTATTTAGGTCAAGCGGATAGAACCAATTTTTAATCATTTAACTGTTAATTGTTAGTCTGAAGACATTGGGATCAAACGGGGCTGTGCATTCAATCGTCTCAATACTTGCTTTTTGGCAAATCAAAAGCAGAATTATTGATTCTCAGTATTATGTACACAGCTGTAGGCTGGTGCCCTCTTACACTCGATTTACAGTTTTTAATAATAGAAATTGATTTAAGAAATTCATTTTTTTCCTCTTCAACTTGGTGTACTTAAATTCTGAGATCAATGAAACTTCATTGGATAATGTGAATATAATTCTGCTGAAAAAATTACAAATCATTTTTACTAAGTATCTTTCTTGAAATAAAAAAGAAAAAGAGTCTGCAATCCATTCATTTGCTTAACTTTGAGCACCTGCATATTTTACTAAAACCATCTGCTCATTATATAATACTTAAAAAGCTTTATGGATATTTCTTCAGATTGGTGTGTAACGCGTGGAAAATGTCATTTATTAATCTATCACTGATTATAGGATATAAGCATTTCTTTTTATTAGTCTTAATTTTATCCTCCATTTACAACAAAACTCAATCAAGTATTTTTCTATTGAAGGCACGTGAACAGTAACCATCAATTATAAACGCACTCCTCACACCTAAACATTTTAATTGAAGTAAAATCGCAATGCGTGCACAACTTTGCTGCATAGTTGAGAAGTATAATTTATTGTATGAGCTTAACCTTACCACAGTTATTACTTTTTGCTGAATTACTACTGAGTGAGTGAATATTAACGTCGCACTGTTAAGTTACACGAGGGCTTTTGGCGACGGTCCTCGTAAGTTTGAACCATGATCAAGTTGTGACAGGGCTTTATCGCGCCTTCTCACTATTCCTCTTGAAGAGTCTTTGGAGCCAGAATGGCACTTCAATCCTACCTTCTCAAGAAGAAACCACGATATGCAGATTAATGTGAACAGATATATATATAAGTGAGCTTTAGCATTCGTGAGTTAGTGGAATAGAAGCCGGAAAGTTGAATAAGAGCGGAATAGAGGCCGGATAGTAATAGAATAATAGTGGAAGAATGGAATACAAGAAGAGACATAAAGCTGAGGGCTGCTCGCCGTGAGATATCGGTAAGAGATTAATTTTAGAACGACCTTTAGCTTATTAAGGAACCTACAATAGATAAAGATTCTGTGGTTAATTCCTCATAAAGATAGTAAATAGGATTTCAGGCGCTATTTTACTTAGAATTAATAATTGCGTAGTATCATTCCTGATCTAGTAGACTCTGGTAAGACTTGTGCTGCGTTGCTCAATATATATTTAGACATAATAAATTAAATTTATTATGGAGAATTTGAGTGGTTAATCATTTATTCCTACAAATCCAGGTCGCGTGGATGAAGAGATGATACCCCGGGCCGCGGGGGTATCATTTGACCTCTTGACAGATTTAACGTGCATCGCTCCCCTACATGGTGAGTCTTTCGAAGGCAGGGTTTTGTGGTTTCATGCTAGCCACGATCCAATATCTTGACTACTAGGCTACCACGACCACAAGCACCATTTCAAAGTACCTGAATAATTAGCAGTTATTATTTTGATGAAAAATACTTTTCATGAATTTTGTTCTGTGTTGAAATAAAGCAGCTGTCACAGGATGTTGCTTGTAACATGCCTCCTTAAAACTTGACTATCAAACTCCGGGATTCCCATTCTCGAGAGATTATAACTCGACCCAAGGAGTAGTTACCATGACGCAAAATACAGGAATAATCACTAACAAAAATAATAATAAAAATAATTTTATTGAACTAACTGTTCCTAATCAAGAATTACGAAGAATGTCAGCTAATAATTGAATAATTAAGAGATCACTTATTTGAAATACAGTCGAATCTCTACATAACGAACCTCTATATTGCGAATTTTTCTATACAGTGAACTTTTTCCTAGAACCTTCAACATTTCACGATTTTCTTCGTAAAATAACCTCTCTATGGCGAAGTGCATTTTCTATACAACGAACTTTTTTTTGTGATTCAATTTTTGTTCTCCATTTTTTAAGGTATTTCTGAAAAAATTGAAGTTATTCTCTTTTTAACACATTTTATGGTGGTCTCTAAATCTTGAACTGGTTTAGATCCCGACTCTCCCAGAGCATTAGAGTTCTGCACGCGTTTCATCTAAGAAGTGCAACCTTTAACCCGCATTGCCCATTTCACTAGAAACATCTTCGATATCCTCTTTCTCCCTCAGTGGAGTTGACCCGTGTCCCCGTGCTTCAATTTTAAAATAATGTATGTTTAATATTACTTATATGCTTTAAATTAGAGAAAATGTCCTTAAAATTCATTAATTTTAGTATAAAATTATTTTCTTAATGTTAAAAATACACAGTGAATTCTTCGGCATTCTTTTCTCTTTGTTTTCCTTGCAGTTTTTCTTTCTCTCTTTCTTTCTTTTTTGATCAGCAAGATACATAAATTAAACATATATTAATTTTAAAAAAAAAAAGATGTGAATAATTACCTTTTTTAGTATATAGTGTTTATGAATTTAAAATTTGTTTTATGTGGTTTATAAAGTACATTAAAAGATGAACCTCTATATAACTTTTTTTTGGGATTTAGTGGCTTCGTTGTATAGAGATCCAATTGTATTTGTAGACATCCAGAACTGCAGCTCTCACAAAATACGGAGTCCGTGGTAACCTAATGGTCATGGTCACGAGCTTGTGGCCGGAATTTCATACGTTCAGGCCCTAGGGCCACTAAAGACGCGCTGTGTGTAGAAAGCTGGATGCACGTTAAATCTGCCGTGGTTGGCATAATGTATTTTGAAGATGGGGTGCCACTCAGGTGTCATCCTCTTTACTTAACCGACATTCAAAATTATGAGGGCCGTCACCAATAACCCTGGTGTTCCTTCATAGTACGGCGCTAATAAACACTCACTCTCCCACAAAATGACTGAAATTCCTGTATTTATGTTGAGGCCTCAGACTCAACGTTCAGTAAGACTTTCCAGAACTTTTCAAAGTGAGTGAATATTAACGTCGCACTGTTCAACTACACGAGGGCTTTTGGCGACGGACCACGTAATCTTGAACCATGGTCAAGTGACGCAGAACTTTTCAAAATGGACTGCACTATCACAGTTTATAATTGCCTGGGTTTGGGCAATGAAATACTCCTTTTTTCCTCAGTGGCTCGACAGCCCAGGGTGAGTCTTGGCCTTCTCAAGAAACATTTTCCTTGCCAGCCTTCTTCCTGCTAGGGTTCTCCGATTCTTAGTTCTCAAAACTAGGAGATCTTTTTCTAGGACATAAATCCATCTAAGATTTGACCTCTCCCTTCTTCGTGGCCAATTTTTGGGCGTTGAAGACATTTTTAGTGGTGCGGTTTTCGTCCATTCTGACAACGTGACCTGCCCATTTAATTCGTTGTATTTTGATGAAGTTAACAATGTCAGATTCTTTGTGTGATTGATAAAGCTCTAAATTTGATCTTCTTCGCGACGTTCCATTTTTCTGAATTCCTCCAAAAATAAATCTTAAAAATCTTCCTTTCGCAGATACTTATCATGATCTCATCTGTTCGAGACATGGACCAAGTTTCACGTGCACAAGTTAATACTGATCTTAAAAGACTTTCATATAATAAAACCTTTGTATTTCTTTTGATGTCAAAGTTTATAATTGCCTGGGTTTAGGCTATGAAGTACGCATTAGTTGATAAATCTAATTTTCAAAATGAAAATATCTGCACTGCTAATTGCTAAGTTATTAATTAACTAGCAGTTATGTATCTATAGTTATCTACTCGCTTTTATTACTAAGAGTCAAACTGCATAATATATTTCCACTGTAAGGATGAGGTAATTAAACTATAAATAAAACTTTGGAGAATATTACCCCATGCCAGTTTAACAGGGAATCCTAACGAGATTCTCCACAACAACTTTTCACTTCCGAATAATAATTGATCCCTACTACAATGAAATCTGTGTAATTATACATAAAAAGAACTATTAACCTCTACATTTACTCAAGACTCATTTAATACTTTACCATATAAATCATTTTGTACCAGTACCAATCAATGCTTTCACAGACCGGTTAGAGCATCTTCAAAATATTAAATGAAACTAAAGGGGGGAGATAATACGCACAATTTATATTTGGGCCATAAAAGTCTAATTTTTTTGCTCTCCATGAAGCAAATCTTATTTCCGTCTAATGCATTTTAAATTTAAACCACTAATCGTGAATGCTTGAAAAAGTGCCATTAGTGTACACGGATCCACTTAGACTCTCACGTATTAGCTATTAAGCTAAAACAGCGTGAGTATGGCTATATTTTTTTCCCTTTCGAGTTTTTGGACTTCGCATCCTATTCAGTCCAAATAGCTTTAGCGTGGAGGTCGGGTCACGACATGTAAGCCCACAAAAATTGTCTCATGAACGTAATGATATTTCTGTCTCATTGAATAAAAAGTACTTATGAAACACAGAATGACATCATCTCTTCACTGGAAGGGAGAAGACGTGAACTCAATTATTTCCTACTATTTCACATGGCGGAAATCACAATTGACTTGATCTCAGATCTAGTAAATAATTATCTCTGTTCAGAAATGCATTGTGTGTATTATATTGCATATGCCATCCAAGTACAAAAGAGGGTTAAATTAGTGATTATTTGCATAAAATTAAGAAAGTAAAGTAAGAATTATATTCAATTAAATGTCATTTTTTGCTGTTATTGCAATAATTATAATCAATGAATCTTAACGATGATGAATGGAATTTTAAACATTGAAAGGGAAAAAAACTCATCTTTATATGTATTTTTTTATCATAAACTTAACATCCCTTTTGAGATAAAGAGAAAAATATGCTTCCATTGACTCCATAAGGCTACAGCTTAGTTGGGGAAGGCTTTTTAAGTGTTAAACGAAGAGTACACATAATTATATTTAGCGAATAATTGTTTTCGTGAGATAATATTTTATTCCCCTTATAAATTATTATTTAAACTTATTTTTTAAGATTAGCTCCTTGATGAAAGAGAAAGAGATATGTCAGCCTCTCTAAAATAGGACTTTTGATAGAATGGGGTGAGCATTCGCTTTCCTTATTATAAGTATGTGTCCTCGGCTATTATAACACTAATAACACTGCCATGCTCTTGCACTCGAGAGAATAGAAAAATTGTTTCTTACAGATATATATTCTTTCAAAACGATACAATGAGTTATCGTATATTCCTGCATATAACCCGCACTTTTAACCCAAAAAATAAGATCAAATTTTACAGGCGTATGTTATACGCTGGATATAAAAGAAATAGCCTTAAAAATAAAAAAAAAATGAGCATAAAAATTTAGATCTCTACATATATCTAAATACTGTTCAATTAAAAGAAATGTCATACCTCATAAGCTTCAAACAACGAAATACTTCATAAATGTTCTCACCCTCCCTCTCTTTCCTTCTGCTTTAAAGTTGTAGTTTTATAAGTATACCATTGTTCAAAACAGTGGCGTAACGTACACACCTGCAACCAGCGCGTCGCTGGGGGCACAGTTGTTCTAAGAGGCCCAAGGCCTGACTGATATCATGTACGCATTTGAGATTGGGACCCAAAACTTTATTTTGAAGGGGGCTCTAGTATTCTTTGTTGCACCACTGGTTTAAGACCCAAAACTTGATTTTGAAGGGGGCTCTAGTATTCTTCGTTACGCCACTGATTCAAGACCCAAAACTTGATTTTGAAGGGGGCTCTAGTATTCTTTGTTACACCACTGGTTTAAGACCCAAAACTTGATTTTGAAGGGGCTCTAGTATTCTTCGTTACGCCACTGGTTCAAAGGCCTAGGATAACACTTCAAATAATTGACTTCAAAAGATCGTAAATGTACATCAAAATGTAAATGTTTTTCAGGTTTCTTTGTAAAAAAGGGTTGCACGATCCGGCTGATGTAACTAAAAATTTAAAAAAATGTAGTTTGAATGTGTAGGTACACGATATACACTGGAATATACGGAAGTTACTTCCATTGTTTTATTCCTAAAAATCTTTCTTTTTTTTCAGAAAAGAGCCATGGCAATTTAAAGGTAACTGTAACGATCGTCATGGCGATAATGTTCAAGTCAAGCCTGGAGAATGAGCCCCTTATTTCACCAGAGATCCATCTTATGAAATAATGGGGGATGTCACATGGTACATAACGAAAGATCAAAGATATCGCGTGGTGTTTGGGCGGAAGTTAAGAAAATAATTGTCAACTTAGGTGTCATCTTTATTTAACTGAGGCTAAAAATTATGAAATAATTCGCCAATATCCATCGTACTCCTCAAGTCCATCAAATTTATAAAATTTATTTCGGATATTTCTTTCCGGGTTGGATAGATAAAAATGGAAATGCAGGATTGCATGACATTTTAAATTAACGTCATCTAAGATACACGATTATGGAAAAGTGACCTTGCGAGTTTTAATTTCGGTCACGTGACGAAGCCATCCAAAGTATTTTTCCCCTCTTAGTATCACCAGGACGTGGAAATTTATGGCTGTGTTTAAATTAAACGTGTATGTAATCGCTTATTGTTCACAAATAATTCTCTGGTAGAGCCTAGTTTGAATACATGACACGTAAGTATCTGATCATTAGAAATGCTTAAATAAACTCGCTTATATACTCTGATGCAGGGGGGGAATAGTGACTACAGTCATAAAATCGTAGTTAACGTTATTTCTGTTAAGTCCTGGAGCTAAAAAGAATTCGTCACTTAGATGGGTAATGTATTTTGATTCCATTGAAGTTCTCACATTAATGTGGAGTGAAAATTTGGAGAGAGGAGTGTCAGCTCAGGTGTCGTCATCTTCACTTGACCGTGGTTCAAACTTATATGGGATTCAGTAGCAATAATATTTACGATGTTTTAAAGTGCAACGTTTATAAACAATTAGTCAATCTTGTACAGGAAAAAATTGAAATGGGTCTGAAAATTATCCTTTACACTTTTTAAACATCTATTTCTGAGTTTTGATATTAATTCGTCGTCACTTTTAAGGTATCCGACTACATTCGGAACCACGATTTTTAAAAAGCTCATAAATAATTAATTTTCTTGATATTTAGTGTCACTTAGACTAGAATAAATGTATAAAATTGTTTTAAGGACATTTTGACAAAAAAAATTATTTAAATACAAAATTTCGGCAGAAAATGAAAGAATAACCTTTTTTCAAAATGTTCTCCTTTTGTGAAAAATGCTTCTATTATAATAATATTTTGTCTGTATATAGCTCAGATCTCTGTACAAATGCTTAACTGTGATTTTTGAAAAATTCGCATTATTTTCAGAGTTACAACCAATGAAATAATTATCGGTGTTTTTTTTTTCTTCAAATTTCTCCCCTCTGTTGTCGTAAAACATGGATAAACCCACTTCTAAGTTATATATTTCAAAAATTTTAGTTAAATCTCTGTACAGAGGTATGAGCTATATACAGGTAAAATATTATTATAATAGAAGCATTTTTCACAAAAGGAGATTATTTTGAAAATGGGTCATTTTATGTTCATTTTTTGTCAAAATATTCTACTTAAATAGTTTTTTATTGTAATACTATTCTTGAAACAATTTTATATACATTTTCTAACCTAAGTGACACTGAATATCGTAAATATTATCTATTTATATGTTTTAGCAAAATTACGGTTCCAAGCTTATTCGGATACCTTAAATATTTTTCTTTTTTATTGGATGTGATAACGAAATATAGTATTGTATTATCTCATGGAATTGTTTTTTTATAAATTAGGAATTAATTTGATACTCCTCTTTCATTTGTTATTTTCTAGAAATAATTGAATATATTTGAGTTATTTGTAAGTTATTATAAGAGGAACGAGAGCAATAAATGTTTAATTTATTGTTTACAAATGAAAAATTCCAACTTAAGAGATATTTAAAAGAAGAAAATGTATTGAAATTACTCATCTTAAAACAAAATATTTAACTGAAGGACATTTTTAAAACAAACAACAACTAAATCAACCCTCGCATTGTAGATTCCTAAATAAGTTAGTATATAAATCGCAAATTAGAAATTTTATAAATTTATAAACATGAAAATTTTTTTAAGAATGTTTTGTACTTCCCGTTAAATAAAAGATATAAATAATTTCAATTAAGATATTTTTTTCAAGCACAATTAAAAATTGCATTAGTTAATCCAGATAAATATATGAACCTTTTTTTAAAGATGTTTTAAAAAATTACCTCTTTTAAAGTGCCAAGTTTTTTTTAATATTATTCCAACTTTAACATTCTTAATTATTTATAATTGCTATTTTAGATCAAATATTTTTTACTCTCTTTTTCTTCTATTTAATCTAATTATAGTTTCTTGCCTTCTTATTTTACCTGTTAAGTTGTTTGTAATCCCATACAGGGTTTCTTCTTTTATTTCTTGTTTATTTTTTCTAGTTGTTTTTATTTATTAGCTCTACTTTTTATTATTTTTCGTTAATTTTTTAATTAGAATCTTAAAAGTGTCTGTGTATAGAAGAGTGTAAATAGGCAAATTAAACATTTTTGTCGTAAGTTTATTTAAAATAACCCATTTTTCAAAATGTTTAACTAAGAATTTTCAAATTATTATAAATCTTTTAACTATATATATTTGTTTTATTAATAATGAAGAAATAAAAAGTGAATAGACGTAAGTATTTTAGACTCTTTAATACATACACACACATATATATATAGTAATAAAATGCATAAGGGGATCGGTATTAAAAATCAGTTCAAGAGCCAAAGACTTTATGAGAAAGAAAAATACTTTCCTATTCGAATATGATGAAATAACCCTTTTTCGTCTAAGCCTATGTATGTAAAATTAAAGTTAAAATAAAAATGACAGTATTAATAGCGAAAACATTCCTATTTGTGCGTAAAACCAACCTTTCAAAAAATTTTATGGCCAACATTACATAGTAAAGAAATAGATTTAATACAGAAAAGATTGATATATATATATTCTCTCTTGCATTAGTCATTATAAATTGAATGTTAAAAAATTGTTGTATAATTATTGTTAAGTAATGAAAGAGAATAATGATAATTAGTTCATGATGTCTCTGTGTGTAAAAAAAAAAATTTATTTTGTTAATGTTAATTAAAAGCTCAGAACATATTTTTGCAGACATTTGTAATTTTTTTAAATGATAAAAGATTAATTGTGTGTGTGTGTGTGTGATTTATCATTGCTTTAAAAATACTCCGATTTCAGATTGAAACAAAAGTTTTACTACTTGGAACTAGGACCGTAGTACTACTCATTTACATATCTAATTTATTTATTATTTTCATCACAAATTTCTATAAATATACGTTTTCTAATAAATTCTAAATATAAATACTACAAACTCAATCATCTGCATATTTCATATATATATACCATATTCATATTGTTTGAGGGGAAAAATATGAACATGAAATTTTGGCCATTTCCTATTTTTTTACAAAAATAATTGGAAGAAATAATCATAACTATAAGACAGGGGTGCCCAACCCAAATCGGTTGGTGGGCCACGTAAAAATTTACTAAACTGAGGTGGGCCGCACATATCAAAATAAAAAAAAATATTCAAAATATTTTACTATCGAACAGCATTCAAAATATATGATCAACATTCAATTATTGATATGATCAAAATACACCAAGTTTACCTTTTACTGGATCACAATCACAACAAAGTTGAAAGTCGACCGATTGCACTTGTTGGTGGAAGAATATCTCTTAACCTACAAGGTTCTTATCTACAGTAGATTTATGCTGCCATCTGAGGTTACGTAGTATAACAACTATGTGCGTAACATCTTCACATTTTATGCTTGTGTTACAGTATGTTTGCATAAAATTGATTTAGATTTTCAAAAATTTTATTTCAAATGCAAAAAAGCAATTAAGTAAAGAAGAACAGTTTTGTAATTATTACACTGTTTGTCAAAAAAATTTTTTTTTCTGCCCGATAGATGTTTAGTTTCTTATTGTATGGTATTAATTATTGCACCGTGATTAAATATATATCATAAAATGAAAAAGTTATATAATTTCAGAAGGTTAAAATATTAAACATTTTTATTCTGCTGCCGTAATTATCTTACATTTGTACTAGCTAGTCTGACAGTCCTGAGGCAACTCATTAAATCCATCATCGGATTCTTTCATTGCCAAATAAAACAAAAAAAAGACTACTAATCTGAACTTTAAAATATAGACATAAATTATTTCATAAATTAACATACTCACTCTCAAGGAAGTTCTCGTTGAAAGAGGAATAACACACTGAAGCTCATCTGTTTTCCTTCATCCATCAACACCTGTTATTACAATTGCTTGGAATTCAAATGAAGGAAAAAATTATTTCGGTAAAAACTGCACGGGGAGAGGTGGGGGTGGGTCAAAACACGATATTTTCGATTCAACCGTCTGTAGTCAAAATGTCTAAAATAATGTATACAGAAACTTCAATTGGGCCGCAAAAATTCTCCAAATGGGCCGCAGGTTGGGCATGCCTGCTATAAGATGTAATATGTCTGTGTATACTCTTGAAGCATTTTACAATCCTTTGCTGGATATTTTTTATCTGATGTGCGGTTTTACTATGAAATAAAATAGTTTCGTATCAGTGGCGCACACAAAGAGGGGGTCCAGGGTCCGGACCCCCTTAACCTTTGATTTTTTCCCGATTGTTTATAATCCTATGTATATAGGATTGTAAGTATTTGTTATTAATAATTAATGTTATTGATTAATGCTAATTATTTATTCAGTATTTTATTTTTCATTGTTTTTTGTTCCCAACAATCGACAAAATCAGAAAAATATTTTCTCTTCGTGTTGTGGTATGATACGAGAATGGTGGACTTTCGACCCTGAACACCCCCTCCCCTTCCCCTCTGAAAAATTCCTTTGCACCCCAATGTTTCGAATTATTCAGTTTTCATTTCTTGACTGAGCGTTTCCTATAATTGCAATGTATGTCTACAGATAACACAAAAGTTTCGGTTTTTGACAAATAATCTTCGACTCGTGCGTAAACATAGAACAATTTATTTAACCTTTGTTTATAACAAGAAAAATAATGCATAATGAACTATTAGAACAATAAGATTAAAAAGAATTAAGTCCAGAATCCTTTTCTGGAACACTACCGGTTAAGTTCTGGTAATTGAATTACTGATAATTAGTTGAAGCGTACCTTTCATGTTCCATACAGAAACATTTTTTTATAGAGAATTCTGGCTTCTCTTGAACACAGAATGGTATGAATACTTTCAAAAATAATATCGATTTAAAGAGATGGTCTATTTAGAAGTTTTACAGTATATCATTATTCATAACACACTTTTCCGTTTCATTTTAATCTGACAATGTAAATACAGAAGAATTTATCACAATAGTAAAAAACTAAAATAATGATAATGAAATATGGAAAAATTTTCTTTTTTAAGAAAGAAAATTTTTTCATAAACTAAAATTTATTAAACTATTTAAAACAGTAAATATCCCATTTCCTTAAAAAGGATTTCTTTAAAAAGCATTCCTTCTTTAATTCGTATGTTATTTTTTTAAGGTTTAATTTTCAAACGCCGATGAAAATTAACACAATCTCTCAATGCTAAGTAAGTCAAGATTAATCAAATCGATTTAGAGTTATGAAATTAGTTTTTCTCCCGTAATTATTAATTAAATTAATTTATACAAATTTGTTTTTATTTTATTTAAATATAATTTTGTTTTGTAATTACTTATCTGTAATATTATTTAACTTCTCTAAATGCTATTAAGTATTGGTTGAAAAATTTTCAAATTAAGATTAAGGTATCCGAACACGTTCAGAGTACTTTTTGACAACATAACATATTTAAACATATAAAGGCTTTTTTAGGATTCAATACCAATAAATACTAATATTTAAAATAAACTGCCGGAATTTCATAAAAATCACAATTATATATGAAATTTTAGCAATATTTTTGTAAGACTTCAAAGCAATTAGAGAAAAAAGTAATAAACTTATATTAGTAAAAGAATTACCAAAACATTCTAGAGGCATTTATCTAGAGAATGTACTAAAATTTTAATGTTTTATTAAAATTTAAAACTTTTAGAGATGATTGAGTAAACATTATAAGAAAAATAACGCTTTTATGAGACCATTATTTAAATTACATGCTCTAACTCAAATAATATTCATACTATAAGTATTTTAGTACATTCTCTAGAAAATAGCATAAATATCAGGTGCAAAAAGTTTTATAGAAATACATTTGTAATATTTTGTGTGATCAGACTCGCCATGATAGATTTCGAACAATTTAAATGCCCACTTCTGGTAGATCAAAGACCCCCTTCCGGTTTTTCTAACTTAATAAAATTGATTGTAACTTAGCCTCTAAGAAGCATAAAATCAAAACAAAGTATGTTTTGTAAAGCCAAAATATAGCTTTTATAGCTTTTCGCTTTTTTAGTTTTTGTGAGATAATGATTTTAATATTTTTATATTGCATTTTTAAATTCTTACTATTAGTTCACTCTCTCTCTATATATATATCTTGTTCAAATTTTCAATTGCTCTAATAAAATACTTTCTATTTATCTCCAAGTTCAAATACATTTTTTAAACTCGTAGTGGATGACACTTGATGTTAATGCAGTTTTTTCAAATATTAATTCATTAATTAAACTAAAAAATGTATAAATAGTAACAAACATAAAAATAGTCCAACAGCATATATAGAAAGGAAAATTGGTCATTGTGTTCCTATAACGCAATATATATATATAGATAGCACTTCTAATCCGAAGGTCGTGGGTTTGAATCCCAACCGGGTTGGTCTAATTTCTGAGAATGTGATTTCTTTTTTACTGTACTATTTTATTAGAATAATTAAATTTAATTAATGAATAAATAGTAACAAACAAACAAAAATATCCCAACACTCTATACCGAAAGGAAAATGGATATTTTGCGAGTAAAATCGCTTTCTCTATTTTGTCACTTAATATTGTGATTCTGTCATATGTATATACATATTTATATTAATTGTAATTATTTAATAAAATGTAACTAATTTAAAATTTTTGTTTGTTGATTTATGTTGAAATTGACTTAGGTTTTTTTCCTCCCGATATTATTTGTTTAATTTAACGTTCAGTTTTAATCCATTTATTAGTCATTTTTCTTCTAAATAGTTAACTTCCTTTGAAAAAAATTATATAACGTAAGTCACGCTATCTATAAACCTTGTTAACGTAATAGCACACATCAATATTTATTTTATTTTGCTAAGTTGCTTAAGACCATGTCTACTGAGGGAAATGAAGAATGTTTTTTATCCTCTCTTCTATCGATGTAATCAATTCTGCTTGTTCATTTCCTGGAAAGTTTTTCACACATAAATAAATATATGTTGTAATCTTTTTACGGTTGTTTCAGAAAGTTTTACAAGTAACTTAAGCATTTAATCATTCGTTTGCATAATCTAGATATGAAATGAGATATAAATATTCTACATAATTGTAAAATGTTGAATTTTACCCAATAAGTAAACAATATACTGTGAAAGTCGTTTAATACGGAATTGAAGGGACTGAAATATTTTTTCGTGTAAAAAAAACTCATGTTAAAGAATGTTGTAAAAAAAACCCTATAAATTCAACAAAATTAAACTTATTGGAGTACATTTTACTTGCACAGATATGTATACATGGATGTATTTAATAAAGATCAATGAAATAAAAACTTAATGAAATTTATATAATACAAAAGTTTCAAGTACTTTAAAAAACAAAACATTTATTGAGTTTTTAGAAAATAATCTGATGTTTTTCATTGTATCGTATCGTCTTTTTTAGCATCAAATTGTTTAGTGTCGTTCATTTTTTTGTTCACTTCATCATTGGAATGTTCGTCTAAATAACTGCGTATCATTTTCATGATGTTCCCCACTTCAGATGACGTGTAAACAGGAGCTGCATATTTTAATTCATTTGGTTGTAAATCTAAAAATTATGTGAATTTTTCAAAAATCATAGTTGAACCTCTGTACAGAGGTCTGAGCTATATACAGGCAAAATATTATTATAATAGAAGCATTTATCACAAAAGGAGAACATTTTGAAAAAAGATTATTTTAAGTTAATTCTTTACCAAAATATTGTATTTAAATAATTTTGTTGTCAAAATGTCCTTAAAACAATTTTATACGTGTATTCTAATCTAAGTGACTCTAAATATCATGAAAATTATCCATTTATGCGGTTTTTTAAAATCATGGTTCCGAATATAGTCGGATACCTTAAACGTATTTTACTGTATTTAAAGTTGATGATCTTTAATTTTAATTATTAATTCAAATTTTCATTTTTACGTGATACCATTTTTGTATTAGTTTTGAAAACAAACGTAAATGCAAGTTTATTTTCAAAATGCTTCATGCAATATGCAACAACTGTAACGCTAGTACACCCTAATTTTTCAGTATACATTTTAAAAAATTTTAAGGAAATGTTAAATTTTTTAAATTGTAAATCTATATATATATAAAGGAGAAAAAAACGACTCACTCACTCACTGACTGACTCACTGACTAATCACGATATCTCCGGAACTATTACACCTACAGACTTGAAATTTGATAGGTAGGTTCCCTTCATGGAGTAGACATCAGCTAAGAACGGATTTTGCAAAGTTCGAACCCAAGGGGCGTTATGGGGTTTTAAGGGGCGTTATAGATAATTATTTCCATTACTAAACTATTAGATGTACAGTTGTGAAACTTGGTACACAGATTTCTTTTATAAAGTAGAGATTCCCTACATAATAATTTTTACAAAAATCGACCTCCAAGGGGCGTTGAAGACGCTTAAGTGGCGTTATAGGCAATTAACTCCTTTTTTAAACTGTTAGACGTAAAATCTTGAAATTTAGTAAGCTGATTCCATTCATTAAGTAGAGTTCTGTCATAAGATGGGTTTTGTGAAAATCCTTTTTTAAGTGACGTTGCGGGGGCTTAAGGGGCGTTATAGATAATTATTTCCATTTTTAAACTATTAGACGTACAGTCTTGAAATTTCGTATATAAGTGGATTCCTTTCATGGTGTAGAGATCCGCTACAAAATAGTTTTGGGGAAAATTGATCCCCAAGGGTCACTGAGGGGGATTAAGGGGCGTAATAGATAAATATTTCCGCTTTTCAACTAATAAAACCACCTGCTTGAAAATTAAAAGGTATGTTCCGTTCATGGAATAAAGTTCCGGTTACAAATATTTTTGTGAAAACGGACCCCCAAAGGAGTGGGGTTGCGAGGGATTAAGGCGTGTTATAGAAAAATTCCTGTTTTTGAATTTAACTCATTTACTTGAAATTTGTTGAGCACTTTTCTTCAGTTGAATAGAGTTCCACTAATAATGGATTTTACGGAAATCTACTCCAGGGGGAAGCAGGGAGAGTTATTGGGGCGTATTGATAGACAAAATTCCCGTTTTTGAACTGCTAAGACTATAATAATAAAATTTGGTTTGCATGCTTCTTTTGTTGAATCGGAATCCGCTAAGAATGCTGTTTACGAGGTATTGATGATAAAAATTCCGTTTTTGCTCTGTTAGATTTAGACTTGATATTTAGCACGCATGTTTATTTTATGGAGTAGAGATCCACTGAAAGTTGCTTTGGTGGAAATCCACTTGATTATTAGGTTAAGTGAGCGCAAAAAATCTTTCTACTTCTATTTTAGCTATAAATAGAAATTAGATATTATAATTTATGTTCTTTTTATATTATGGGTCGAGAGTGTAACAGCTATAAATATATTTTTCAATACAATCGAATTCTTAATGCTAGATATCAATAATTAATATATATGTAAACAGTATACATATATACAACATCGTGAAATACCCACTGAAGCGGGCGGGTAACGGCTAGTAATATATAAAGAAATAGATGAAAAAAATGAGCACAGAGATTTATTAAATTATAACTATACTCTTTAAAAAAATGAGTATGCATTTATTTTCTGTCATGAAAAAAATATTTAGGAATATACAATTTGAAAAGTTGGGACTATATACATTAACTTGAAAAAAATGTATTTATTTAAAAAAAATCTTAAATATTTTTGTTGAGTTATTAATGAAGTGAAATTGATTAATTTCTTTTATTTTAAACTCTATTGGAAAATTAAGAGTGAAGATACTTAAAACTAAAATAAAACATTTAGAGAATTATACAAGTAAGTCTTTTTTGAATGAAAGTTTTCATTATATTTTGAAATATCATCATATATTATTTTACTTGATATTTTTAATCCATTGACTACATTAAATTTTTAAAGATTTAACTGATATTAATTATTTCTCTTATATCTTATAAACCGTGATTGGAATTGATTTAAAAAACTCAATAAAACATTTCAATTTATGTATAACTTAACCTTTATATTTATTTATTAATTTTCTTTTTAAAATTTTATTAATAAATTTTTATCAATTTTAGTAATTATAGCAATTTTAGAGCACATTAGCTTAGCTGTTTATCAAAGTTAGAAGAGATGTAATTCAATATTCTAAATTTTCCTTCAAAATAAATGCTTAATCGTCCACGGAATAGATATCAATTCCATAATTATTCAAATTATTGATCTATTATAAAGCGAGTGTGTAAATTAATGGTATTTAAATGTTGAAAATTTAATGCATCTTTACACATTTTATAATTCCATCTCCTTTTAATAATTTCAGTGGATTTTGGCACCATTGATATTGACACTTCAATACTCATTAAGAAACTTGTTCTGTTGATTTTCTTCAAAACTGACTAATTTAGGGCTTTAAATTCTTTCAGTTATAATTAAAAATGACTAATTGACCATTTATTTATTATTTTGAATAATTATTTAATTGATTTATTATTCCAATGAATTTTAATTTTTGTTTATAAGCTTTGTTGGCCTACAAAAATATTTGTGTTTCTATATGAAATTATAATAGTTTACACACTATTTCAACGTGTTTCATAATTCAAAAAATCATTTTAATTGATTATTACCCTCACAATGAAACTTAAGTTATTCCATTATTTATTGCAACCTAAATGAATGTAAAGAAGATATTGAAAGGAAAATTAATTAAAAACAGATATATAGGTTTAATTTTTTTATAATGATCAAGGGCAACAAAAAGTAGTTTATGACTTTGATAATTAAAATAATTAGTCTCCTAAAAAGAAATGATCTCTCGTATTTTACAACTTATTAATAATATGTTATTAAGAAAGTATACATTTTTTTTTTTTTGTTCTTCTATGTATACTTTGTAATTCGTCAAATAACCCTCTGATCAATGTTCCAACATTTCGAGGGGAAGAAAGGTTTATTTAAGGTTTTTAAAATAATTACTTTGATGCATCAAAAATATAGAGATGGTTCAAAAGATTTCAAAGTAATTAAAAGTACCTAAAAATACACGTTTTAAAAAAAGATATCTTAAATTATATATTTGTGTCATAAAAATTTAGATGGTAGAATATATTTCAAGCTCTTTTAGTGGTGATTTTTCAACTAAAAATATTACAGTAATATTATTAAAATTCTTATTTTATTTTTACGAAAAATATTCCAATGAAGTATACTTATGATCATCAACATAACCCATACAATTTTTCCTAAATGTCACATCAATATCGCACACAGGAATTTTTCAAGGGGAGGGCAAGGGTCGACAGTCCACCATTCTTGTATCACACTCTTTTTGATTTTGTCGACTTTCCGGAACAAAAAACAGTAAAAAACTAATTATTGAATAACTAATTAGCATTAATTAATAAAACTCATCAATAATAACAAATATTTAATTAAATTTTACATACTATATACTTAGAATTATAATCAATCGAAAAAAAAATCAAGGGCTTTGGGGGCGGACCCCTATGATACCCCCCTTGTGTGTGCCACTGAGTCATATTAATTAATTCAAATAATTAAATCCGACATACTTGAAACAGTTTTTACAGCACTACGTAGCAACAGAGTCGAGAAGATTTAAAATGTACGCGTAGCTGAAAACTTTTACTGAGCCGGCTTTTTACTGAGACATTTTCAACTGTCTATAAAACATATTCTATAGCTAAACACATTTTTTTGCATCTTTCAGTTATAAAAAATGTGCAGAACTCTTAGAAATGTGAAAAAATTTAGGAAATTCTTGCATCATGAAAAATTTATGAATGCTAGTTATTTATAAAGAAAATCAAGAATTATAAGTAATTGCGAAGAAACTAAGAATTGTAGAGCTAATTCTGTGTGAAATTATCGTTGATTAGAAAAGCAAGAAAGCATGATTGTAAGCGCAACTGAATCAGATCTTCATGTCGTCATAGTAACCACATCCGAGTTGCGAATGTAATCGAAAGGAAATTCAACGAGCAGTAGTCCTTTTTTTCTCGGAATCTTACACTACAATGAGTAAGGATTTGAAGAAAATCCTGTTCATTATCATTGGAAAATTTAAGTTGAAGGAATAAAATAGTTGTAATCTTTTTCTTCTTCTTACAGTTAGTTTTTGATATATGAAAGAACCATTAAATTTTTTGTTCGATATTTTTTTCAATGAAATTAATAAAAAAAAAATTCAAATATATATAATAGAGCCCGCATTGCTTGTAATTTTTCTTGTATTCTTTTTAATTTTAATTTTTGTTCATGAATATTAATAAATTATTTATCGTTATCTCAATTACATTTTTCTCTTAATTTTCAACCAATATTTATCTTAAATATTATCTGTGAAATTTAATTTAAACCACAAAATTCCAAATTATAAGTTTCGAATTATTATTAAATTATACAATCCCAATTATAATGATTTAATAGCAATAATAAATAATTAATAATATGTTATGTTTCCAAAAAATTTAGTAATTACAGTTAAATAGCTTTAAAAGAATTCAGAATTCTGAAAAATTATCTTAGCTATTATTATGGACAATGTACTTTTAAACTCGTCAAAATTATAAAGTAAATATTAAAATTTTAAGTAAATATGTTAATATTTATTCTACTATTACTACTATTACTAAAAATAAATAAATCTTTTAAAATTAACAATTTTAAGCCCCAAATATAAAATTTTTCACTGTAGTTAATAATAGATTGATTCCAACATTAAATACCAAGTACCTATTTAACATTTAATATGCATGAAGTAGTATATATTGGCATTTTTTAAAAATACATAAAAAAAGGTAATAAGGTATATTAGATGAAGTTCACAAATTCATACTAATTTGATATTTTGACGTCATATCTTTAAGTAAAAATTTATTTTATTGAAATATCTACTTAATCGCTTGCAAATCCTTAGATTAACGTGAATACAGTACTTGTTTTTGATAAAGTGTTTCTACAGCGTAGGTGTGAAATATAATTGGAAAATTATATTTACATACGCTTACAAAAGCAAAATTACAATCTGATATTTTTCATTAATTTTACAAGTACTCTGAGATGATTAACAAACTAGTTGTTGTTTAAAAGTTTGTATTGTAAGTATATGAACAAAATAAGATGTAGTATACGTAATATTTGAAATAAAACAAAATGAGAATAAAAAAAAAAAATCTGAAATAAAGCCAAACGGTGTGAGTGTGTGGCCCATAATTTTATAAAATATAATTTAATATGAAATATCACAAAAGGGTACAAATAATTTTGAGTGTTACATTCTGAGCTGAAAAATTATTAAATAACTTTGAAATATGCTCACATTTCTACTTTATATTTTAAAGATAAAAATATTCTCATAATCAAAATACGGTTAAATTCATTAGAGATTCGTATCAATTGCAAAATTATTAGAAGAATTCAAATATATTTTCATTTTTAGTAGATATTTTTATTACAGAAAAAGTGATTTCGTCAGAATCCTGTCACAGATTAAAGGTCAAAGACACACAAACTAAAACAATGTTTTGAGGAAAACATCTTAAAAAATCAAGTGTTGTTGATCAGATGATGAAGTTGCAAAAGCGGAAGAAATTGCGCACGACTTTCCAATTACCTTAATTCGTGCCTCAAATGCAAAATAATTCAATGCCCGTAAATAAGGTTGGTCGTACTTCATTTAAATAAATCGTTAATTAAACTCCCGGATAATTACGCTAATCACGCTACGGCATCACTTACAAATTCTTCACTCATAAACCCCATAGCGTTGCTTTTGCTCACGAGAATTAATATTAACGCCCCAGAATCGCGGGAAAATCATATTAGAAGTTTCTTACATTTATCTGTATCCCACAACTTGGTCCTCTCTCTAATTGGCTCATTCACTACAGGTATGAGGTCGCTTATTCGTCGATGGCTTTAGTTGCAGTCACGCCTCTGTAGACACGTTGGCATCTACCTGAGAAGTGAGACTCCGCCTACCAGGTGATTCTGGGTAGGTGGTCCAGCAAAAAGGCTGGGGGACATAACTTTTGATGTCGTGGGGGGTCCACATTATCATTCCTATAGTGAACTCATGCCTCATGGGGACGTACCTTCGACTTTTAACGAGATCGTTAAGATTCCTTACAAAGCTGCGTGATAGTTAGGTTAGCCAGGTGATATCATTAAAAGGTGATATTACTCTATCCCCTCTAATGATTGATATATTAGAAGCAAGATGGTTTGGGGTGGGGTGTACGTGCTAAGTTTCTTTTTCTCTAAGGTTGCTCCATCTGACTGTTTTCGGAGGTAATTGATCGCTTGAACTGACGACTTTCACAGCCTTAATTTGTGATTTAAATTTCTTCACATTGTAATTACATAACAGTGAAGTTGTAAATTTTAATGCTTACTCCCAGAGGTATACAGTTGAAAAGGAAATTTTATGAATGGTTGCTCTCTTCATTTCATACCACATATAATTTATGTGTAAGGCTTGAATTTTAAGAGTAAGGGTAGTTTTTTTCTCTCTAAATAATATGGATTTTCACTTATTATTTAAAAATATATATGCATTATTATAGATTAAAGTGCCATATTTAATTATATAACGTTCCCTGATATTTTTGTTTAAAATATAAATAAATAAAAACATTTAATCTCTCTCCCTCTTAATTTCTCTCTTTATTTTTCTCTATAATCATAGGTAAGATTTAATTTAGAATTTTAAGTTGCATCAAAATGTTTTTTCGTTTCATAATAATCTATAAGATTATTTTTCGTTCATTATGAATCTTTAACACATACAAATAAAAAAAACTGAATCATACTCTTACAAATTGTAATAAAAAAATTGCAGCTCCTTTAAAGCAATTTGCAAAAACTTTTCAGTCTTTTCCTCTCTTATGATATACAAACTATAACCTTCTGGAATTGCCAGAATTGACTTTATTTGAATATCTGTTTAATCACAGATGCGTATTTCACGGTGTCTTAATAAACTTGAAATTAATTAGTAGTAAGTTTAATTTTCAGAGTCTTAATGATAAAAAAGAGCTATTGGTATTCTAAATGACCTCTTGACTAAAAAGTTAAAAAAAAATGAAGCTTAAATTTTTAAAGATTAGAGCAAGTATCATGAATTATTATTATTGCAAAATATCATTTAGAAACTGAAGTAAAAAGTAAATTCTACTCAATCTAGCACAACTAATCATTCAAACCATTTACTTACTACTCAGTTTAACATGAGATTGTCTCTATTTAAATAAATCAATATCAATAAAACCTTTCAAAATTCTATTCTTAGAGGCTTACTCTAAGTATTTCAGTTCTGCCTCATTTACTCTAAAATGCATTGATTTTCATGCATGGAAATTTTGAAATCTTTGGGATATATCACTAAACTTATCTTCATTTATATTTTGGAAAAAAAAAATCTCATAACTATCGTGGACAGTTGTTTTCAGTAAAAACATTTTAGGGTGGATTAGATCCCGAATATATCGCAGAGTTAAAATTATGTCTAGACAAAGCTTGAATGTTTTGAAGAAATTTATTTCTTCCCAATCTCAAAATATCAAGAATATTTATATGCGTGGAGTGATATACTTAACCGAGTGCTAAAGAAAATATAAATACTCTTTTCTTTGAATAAAATCTCTAAGCAATTATCCTGAAGAGCCTTTCTATCTTTTAGTATATTGGTTCAGGACTCTTTTCTAGGTCAATCTCTCTATGAGATTACTAATAACTCCAAAACTTTAAGGATGTTTTCGGCTAATGTTAAGAATAGGACCCAGATTCGGAATATTTTTTCATATATAAAAATACTCAAACATTATTATTATATTCTGGTTGCACTATCCTGTAGAAAATCACTTACTTTATCATACTACTCATTTTTATACGAGTTGCCCCTTTTTTTCTTTTATAAAATGTGTTTCTCATTTTTTTCTGCTATACCGTAATGCTAAATACTCTTTTACATGTTAAAAGGAAGAACTAATTATTTATGAAATCTTTTTAAATTTTAAAAACACTATCTAATAAACAAATGTATAAGTTACAATGCTACAAATTTTTATAAACATTGGGGCATTTTTTCTGTCCGAAAATGTACTCCGCGTTAAGTTCACGATCTTGGTAGTATGACAATTAATTAAATATTAACGTCACACTGTTCAGCTGCACGAGGGCTTTTTGGGGACGAACCACGTAATTTTGAACCATGGTCAAGTGACGTGGACAACACCTGAGCTGGCACCCACTCTCCTAACTGCCACACCACATCAACGGGGGGGACGTTTCAGATCTCGACAGATTTAACGTGCACCTCTCCCCTACACGAAGGGTCTTTAGTGGTACTAAGCTCGAACTCGTGACAAGGCAAGCCACAATCCGATACCTATACCACTCGGCTACCGCGGCCACTATAGTATGGCGAAAACAGCCTTAAACTAACGCTCTACAAACATCTACTGGTGTTTCATCGCATATGTTCTGGTAAATTCTCTTCCTTCTTTACTTCAGGACTGTTGAAATTGTAATATCTATTTGTGTATAATATGGTTCCATCACAAGAAGCTCTCAAATCAAACAACGTCATAAAGAATCTTCAAAGATTAATTTAAGGGTAAAATATGCGTGAGAATCCAATGCAATATAAGTTTAGTGTACAAAAAGGAAATGTGAACCTCAGAATAATCATATTCTAAATTCATTTATGTTTGAACATTGAGAGAGAACTAACTTTTTTTTCGATTTGAGTAACTAAATAAAGTGATTTAACTAAAGAAAGTGGTACAGAAAAAAAAATCAGTTCTTATAATAGTTAAATTTTGTCATTAAAATTATACATTTTCTTAAATAAGTAAAATTTTAAGAAAAATAGATAACATCGTTAAATAGAAGCAATAAAAATATAGTTATAAAAGTCTGGGATAGCATTTAAATTATTTCTCAAGTTCAAA
Organism: Trichonephila clavipes; assembly: GCA_019973935.1. Lineage (NCBI taxonomy): Eukaryota > Metazoa > Arthropoda > Arachnida > Araneae > Nephilidae > Trichonephila > Trichonephila clavipes. The sequence goes on along the minus strand of BMAU01018101.1, from coordinate 372,726 downwards.
TGTTTAAGATTTATGAAGTAAATAATATGGGAAACAAATTAAATAGGTTTCAAATTTTGTCAAAATAATAAGAAAAAACAATATTGCCAGGATTTTTTTTTGAAAAGTACAAAATATTGTTCTCTTTGTCAAACTCATGCTATGCTCATGTTATGCTCATTATAATTATTTGTATACGTTTCATTAAAACTTCTAGAGCAAGGGTGTCAAACTCAAAGGTTAACTTGGTCTAAACCAACAAGGTTTAACTTGAGGTGGGCCGCAAAAGCAATCAATATTCATAGAAACATAAGTTTATTTTGAATAATACATTAAAATAAACATAAATAAAAGAACAAGAAAAGTGTTTTTACGTCCTGACATTTGACATCCCTTTTCTGTTGCAATTTTTTCTATTTCAGGAGAAATTTTGATTTATTATTATTTATTATTGTGGGCCGATATACAGGCTGGGTCGCAAAAATGTTCGATGTGGGCCGCGGATCTGACACCCCTGTTCTAGAGAAACCTTTTTGCTTGAAACCTTTATCCTTTTGCTGGAAACAGCATCAGAATCTCACTTTCCTATTATGTTTCAAACAATCCTAAATTATCATAAGCGATGTTTTTAAGAAAAGAATAAACTTCAAAAATAAATTACATAAGTTTTAAATAAAAATCCATTCAATTAAAATCATCCAGTTCTGCTAAATAAATAAAAAAATAATTTTTTAAAAGCTCATATTTTTATAAGTTTTACAAATTATTTCCTCTTTTTAAGTATTTTGATCTGCATCTCAGAACAATAGAAAGGAGACATCATTATAAATTAAAAACAATCCAATTACAAAATAATAGCAATGTCGTTTTCTGGAATGACTAGTGATTTACTTTGTTAGCATATATTTGAGCGATAATTGGAAAGATTTGGACAGCTTCTTAGGGCACAGCTGTGGAAACCAATGACGCAAACTGATTCGTGATGCTAAAGGTTTAAGAGGCAGATGTAACATTTGCTCAATGGAAGGAGGTTTTATAGAGCATACCAGCCTAAATTTAGTGGTTCATGACTGGAATTTTTATCTATATGAAAAGTTAATGTAATAATTAATGATTTAATGAGAATAAGGATTGTACTTCCTTCTCACAGCATTTTTTATTGCAGAATTGAAGGGCTGGTTAGATTATACTAAATTTGTTGAATTGGCAGAGAATTTGTTGAGTTCTTGGCAGAGAAATTGTTAATTTATTCAGCTCCGTAGCTGGTGATTCTTAAATCAAATGCATTTCTACCAAAAAGGGTTGGGAACTTTTATAAGGTTCGTTATAACCTTTGCTGATCCGCGTATGCAGCGTGCTGTGAAAGACAGGATAATGAAATGCCAACTCAAATTCTATTCTTAATGCTTTATCATTTTTCAAAATTATGTGGTATGTCGTTAGTAGTTAGAATGTAGGGGTTCTTAAATTTTATACCGACCTCTTTTGAAAAATGAATGCACAAAATCATAAAGGTAGCATTTTAATTAAATGAGCAGAAAATCAGAAAAAGTGGACTATTAGATTTATGTTTTATTTTCTTCAACACCATGGCATTCACTTTATATATACAGATCACACCCTATTATGCAAATATATATTATATCTATACATATTAAAACATATATTGTTACATAATATTTTGAATCTTTAATAATTAAAAGTAATTTTGAAACAGAAAAAATCGTCATCAAATCCTAAAGGATTTCAGGAATATTATAGATTCCTCTTGAAACTTCCAAAGACCCTCGAGAGGTCCAGCTGGACCCCATTGGTTATCGTTGCCTTGCAGTAACCACCCACCTTGTAAAGGAGAAAAAAATATAAAATATTTTTTTTTATCCAAACGCCTCGAATAATTGTTATACAGTTGGAAGAGTTTCATCTATATTGTTATATTTTAAATATGAATAATATAAGTCTAGAAATGTTAACAATGATCTACAAAATCTCTTAAAGAAATTTCCAAAGTGATTTTAAGAAATTTATTTAAATAATCATAATGTAATAAACAATCGTATAAAATCGGCTAACAAATGTTTTTTTGGACTAAAGAAGCAATTAAGATTGAAATTTATCAGCAGAAAAACAAAGTTAAGATTATATAAGACATTAATTTTGCCTGTGTTGCTGTATGCTAGCGAAACCTGGACGCTGAATTTGGAGACTATACGAGCTCTGGAAACTTTCGAAAGAAAAGCACTGAGAACTATATTTGAACCTGTTAAAAAGATCAAGTATGTTGGCGTACTAGATATAATTTCGAGCTATATAGGCTTTACAAAGAACCTCAAGTTACTCAAGTCATCCGAAGTAATAGATTGAGATGGCTCGGCAACATCTGGAGAAGCCCTGAAAACAACCAGACCAGAGCTTACACATTTAAGAATCCTATGGGATCTCGAACAAGAGGAAGACCACCAACAAGGTGGATAGATGATGTTGAAAATGACTTAAAAATTCTAAATATTAAAAACTGGCAGAGAGTTGCTGCGTATCGTTGAAATTGGAGGAAGCGAGCTGTGGATGCAGCCAAGACCTGTAACAGGTTGTTACGCTTATAAAGAAGAAAGAATCATAATATAACACTATATTCAATGAGATTAATAAATTAACAATAATAATTCCATTTTAAATAAAATATCAAGGGCATTTTAGCATTTTACTAGATCGAATGATCTATGCAATTTTCTTCGGACAGGAATTGAGGAACATTTTGACTGTATGTGTTTCTATATTGAGAAAAAAAATCAACTTTTTTTTTTAAAAAAAAGTCATAGAACTAGATAAAATAAAAAACACACAATTAAAAGAATCGCAGAAAACAAATGCTTTAAAATCAATTATTCGTAAAAGATACCAAAGAATAAAACGATGATAAAAATATTGCCTATTATGTATTTATTTTTTAAACTTTAAGGTGTTATAACTAAGAATTATACAATTATTATATAATAAACATGACTATGATAATATCAGAGAATTTTCTTACTCTCTTCAAAACAATTAGTATTAAGGAACACTTTTAATTTTTGTACATAATCTTGCTTTATGATTCAAATTCCCGTTCTAGGAAGATAGAGAAAGGTTATAAAATTAAGCAATTGATTTGAAAATTAAGTAAAATTTAATTAATGTCTCTTTAAGAGTAGAAAATATTTTAATTCTAAACTGAAACGCAAATGTTCATGGTGGACGAAAAAAACGTGATCTTATCTTTATTTTTAAAAATATTTATTAAAAAGGCCAATGTAGGTCTTTAAATTAAAAATAAATATAAGTTTGTTAGGGTTATTTTATCTATACATCTTGTAATTTTGTACTGAGACTTTTACATTGGTTTTCATACATCTACATTTTTAACTGGGGTATAACAAAATAATAATACAAATACCCAAAAGGGTAAATATAAGGTCAAACAGAAGCTTATAATGGGTTTTAATTAACGTTTACTTTGCAAAAAGGATGGTAAAAATTAAGCATCTTCTAATTACTAATTTGTACTTTCTTGCTTTCTCAAAGAAAATATATTATATGCACGAAAAAATACATATAATCGTAATTATTCACACGGCTTTTTGGAATCAACTTGGAATTTTAACTGGTATATACTGCCAAAGAAATATCAATGAAAATGAAAGCTGAATTTCTTCGATAAATTTCCAAGTCCTCAAGTATCTAATAACGGATTATTAAAAAATAGAAATAGCTAAAAATATTTTGAAAATTTTAAATTAAAAATTAAGTTACAATCTCTCAGTTTGGCATAACGAAATTAAGCATTTACTTTGAAAGAGTAAGATACTACGAATATAAATAAGAAGACAAGAAAAATATTATGAAGCTCACTAATTAAATTTAACTAATGTATTGAATCTGTATCCATATAACGTATCTCAAATTTAACCTCAAATATGATGCAAAAATAATTTATATCATTAAATTTTATTCAAATAACTCAACTGATCATACAAGCCTCTTTTGTGTGTTTCCTAATATCTATCTCTACTGATAAAGACAGCTTACTTACAAAACTAGAAAAATAGTTCACTTCGATTCTTAACCTCTTTGCATAACCTATTTTCGGGAAATGAATGTCGGTTCAGAGGACGAAATAAAATTCGTATTAAAGAATAAAATCATTCTTAAATACGTGATAAGAACAATCCGCATATCAAATTCTCTCGTTTTCTTCATTTGTACATTTAAATTAAGACTAATTATTAATCAAGAAGACAATAAAGTAACTTTATAACACAATACCCTTTTAACTGCTCTATGATCAACCTAATCTTAAATCTCATTTAATTATTTTGCAAAGTACAAGATTGACCTGGTGTGGAAGTTTGGAGAGGAAGCTCTTTGCTCAGGTTTCGTCCTCTTCCTTTGTCACTTGACCATGTTCCAAAATTGTAAGGTCCATCGCCAGGAGCCCTCGTGTTGCTTTAGAGTGAGAAGTACATTAAAATCAAATCAAATCAAAATTTAAAGTGCATTATCAAGTAAGGCAAAATAATTATCACTTACAGTAAAATTCGGCGTATAACGCACTATTTGAACACAAAAAATAAGATCGAAATTTACGGTTGCGTGTTATACACCGGGTATAAAAATGAGAGCTTTAAAAACAAAAAAAGGTGCGCACACAGAAAAAAAGTTAGACTTCTATATGTACCAAAATAGTGTTTATTTGAAAGAAATGACACATTCCTTATGATCTTAAAGGGTTGTAGTTTTAGACGTGTTATTTTTTTTTTTAATAAATGGAATAATACCTACAAAAAATGACTTCAAAACATAAAGCATTGCTCACGTTCATTTCTGGTTTCTTTATAAAAACGGGGTGTACGTTATACGGCGAATATACCTAAAAATGAAAAATTGCAGCTTGAAAGTATAGGTGTGCGTTATACGTCGTATTTTACGGTATATGATAAAACTATTTGCTAAAAGATATTGGAATAATTCTGATATTATAAAAAAAGTATAATAATTCAGAGTGAATCACAAATCGCATGGAAAACAATAAACAATGAGAGTATTCATTAAAATGCATGAGTAAAGCATGGGCGCGCTACTACGTCTTTGCCCAGAATAGGAAAAGAAGAGTATTTGTAATTACTTTAGAGTACAATAAATGATTCTAAAAGAAATTATCAAATGAAATAATTAATTCAAATAGTTTTAAATAGTTTTCTCAAGTACACTAATGTCATTTGAGATGCAATCGTTTTTAAATAGTTTCTTAAAGTTTATCTCGAACATTTTATGCAATGGTAGAATGTTTGTCAGTCTTTAAAAACGCAAAAAATAAACAAATTTTACAAACAAAACACTTTAAAAGAGGATTTAGGAATTTGTTTCATCAAATATAAAATAAGCATTGTGAAACGGAATATTCTAGACAAAAGCAATTTGAAAAACTCGTTCATCCTAAATTTTTTAGCGACACTTTTCAACGGTATGGCTTAATTCGAATATTATTTTTACAAAGATTATGTATATATATGTGTGTGTGTATTTGTATGTATTCACACCACGAAATTCATAACCGATGATGTTTTTGCGTCGAGTCATGTGCTCAAATATCAATTCCATTAAAGAAATAATGCTGAATACTAAGACATGCGTTATTTAAAAAAAACTGAGTACCTTGCTAAAGCGTGAAATACTACCTCAAATGTCATCTCTTCCTTTGACTGAATTCTGTGGCAACAACCCTCCAAAAGAACAGTTTATTTAAAAAACACAATTTAAGCCATTTCTGTATTTAGTTTGATGATTATACACATTTTTTGTATGATATCCTCAAACCCCTATTTCGGAGAAAGAAAGAAGAACAAAGGAATCTTGTCAAAGGAATCTCTTCATAACATACTTAGTTGAATTTGTTAACATTAATTTTGAATTACTTTTTTTAACAAAGTAAAGCTGAAAAGCGTTTTTACGATGTTTCTGTCGCCCATCCGGTATAGTGGTTAGCGTCGTTGACTGCTCTCCCGTAGGGACTGGGTTCGAATCCGGGAGAAGACATGGATGTTTGTAAATGTATAGTGCCTTCGCTGCATGGGGGTACTCCAAATAGCCGTCGAGCAACAAGTCCTCTCGAGTGGTTGGTGGAAGGGGAAGAGAGGTGGGAGACCTCTGGCCACCCTCAGAATGTTCTCCCTCTAAATTGGGGTGGAACTGAGCCAAATCGTACTGTCACCTGTATTGTGCTCAAAGCTACGGCTAACGACAGGCGTCACTTAGCCCTTTGCCATGATGAATTTCGTGGGCCTCGATCTGGCCTTTGCCGATCAGATGGCATTGGTAACAACAACGATGTTTCTTTGTTAATACTCATAATGAAATACTTATGAAAATGGAAAATATATTCGATCTAAAACTAATAAGATGCCATCTTAAGTTTTCGGGCATTCTGCTCACTGCTCAAGAAATGACATCCTTTAGCCCGTTGGATTCATATGGAAACTTTAAAGAAACTTTTAATGAGTGTTATATTCGAGGCTAAGAAAGAAAAATTATATTTCAACATCATCATTTCCACCATTTATCACAATAGCAATGATAGCACTTCATCCTTACTCAAAGCAGCTGCCTCACCCAATCCTTAGGAAACCTCGTCATAAAGACTGCAAACACATCAATGGATTTAAGAATAATGAAAAGAAAAAAAAATGTCTCACCCCTGTCTTTCCAAGAGGCCCAAAAAAGAATAATAGCCTTTGCTCGTTTCTCTGAAATGATTAGAACCGGTTCCCGCATGGCCTACGCCAATCCTCACACCCAAAAAGGCGACGAGATGATCACTCGCACAGAGAACCCAACCCTGTCGGAACCGCTAATTTGCAAAATGCTAATTTTGTCCCACGAGTGCCTAGCGATGGGTGGTGTTACACGCGCTGCGATAACACTGACAGTCTCTGGGTGCTAATTGACGCCTTCGCTGTCCCGGTGACACCCACGAATGAATACATCGGCTGCGATTTGCCAACGACTTCAGGTGCACCGTCCATCAAAATGGATCATGTCAATTGCGTGGGATGGAATGAGAGTGTCATTCCCCCTTCTTTTGTAATGAGTTCTTTTTAACCTTCCCCCCACATCATTGGTGATGAATAAGCTTCGAAATGTTTTATATCATAACAATGTAGCAAAGGCACTGGGTTGATTATGGCCTTTGGAAGATGAAACCGGAATGAATGCCGTGAATTTGAAGCAAATTGGGGACATGGACCTTTAAAGTGGCTTTTCTGAGATAAGTAGAATGAAGGAATAAGGAAACTAAGTTGCGTGAAATAGATCTGACAAATGAGTAAATTTACAAATCGGGTTGATTTTTTAACCCTCTCATGACAGCATGTATTGCTCCATTTTCATAAAAATAAATTTCTTACGCGTATTTTTTATTACAGTTATATAAGACTCCGTTTTAATGCAATACTTCGCTCCAAGATGTTATTAGCTGAAAAACAATTTTTGAAGCAGAGGGTATTTAAGTGAAAAAGAAGAAATAAGTACAGAAAAGTGCCATTAAAACAATTGAAAGTAATAAAACTTTTTTTTTTCGTTGAGAATTGAGAAGAATCATTTCAGCTACACTTTTCAAGTTCCCGTACTACAGAGACTAAGAAATACTCCATTTATTTTAAATTCCTTTTGTTTCGCAAAAAATATAAAAATGTATTTATTGAAAAAACGATGTGCACCTTTTAATAAAAAAAATGTTGCATTTTTTTGCACGCTTTTATTAGCTTCACCTGTATGTAACGGAATCTTTGTACTCGATTTTTAACCTCATTAAAAGGTCCAATTAATTCGAAATTTTGCACACTTGTCAAGGAATGTTGATAATACAATAATTTAATGATTTTGTTCCATTGTCCTGATAAGGATTATCAATTTCCTATTTCCAGATTTGGCGACTAAAAGCTTAAGTTGCAACCCTAAAGGGAAAACACTCATGGTTAATACAAATACAACAAACAAAAAAGATTAATTAAACAATGAATAAATTATAGTTTAAAAAACTGAAAAAAACGTTTTTATAGTTAATCGAACTAAAAAGTAAAAGCTAATTCTTAATATAAGAATAAAATGATTAACGAGAAAATTAATGTCATTGTGGTAAAAGCGTGAGGTGTGCTTTCTTCTACATTTTTACAATAACTCTGCATTTTGGAATAGAACTAGTACAAAATTACATTAATTTTATCGTTATTAAGTTTATTCTCATATTAAGAATTATTTTTTACAAAAATTTAAAACAAAGATTTTTGTAAGGAAAACAGTGTTACATCACTAATTCGTTTTTACGTAACCAAATTTAATGTATTATGTGAAAAAATACTAAAAATACTTAATCCTTTCAGAGGCAGTGATTTCATAGTGAAACCCTCTAATCATATATTTCTTTCATGAATAAAAATTGGTCTGGTGGTGGTAATTTTTTTTTAATTCTAAATGTGGACAATCACATTTTACCGCAAAAAAAAAATCCTCTCGGCAAATTTTCATTAAAATCTGATTTTTGTACATGAAAGAAATGTATGAATGCAACCATCGCTTCTGAAAGGGAAACACTTTTTTGTGACATTCAACCCGAGACTAAGTATTTTCGGAATTTCTATGTTCATTAGACAAAAAAGACAAACGATATTTCAACTCTAGTTGTATTTTATTACGAAAATAATACCGCTTCTAAAACCTTTCAGATGTTGAAACTCAAAACTCATTTAACGAACGAAAATGAACATAAAACAACTGAAGTTTAAAAAACTTGAAAATTGCTAGCAAGAGGATTTTGCATTTTTTTTTCACTTGACAAGACACGATTGTCTGATGCTCAGTCATGCATCATTCCATTAGCTTCTATTCAGTGAATTTAGAGAAAAAAAATGTTGGTCGCAAAGTTTGGAAATGTAAAATTAAATTTGCCCAAATATTAGATAGAGATAGATCTTTTAAAGAAATTATACTGTCTTTTATAACATCCTTTTTAGAAGTTTAAAATATGTTTAATATTACAAAATTTCGATCTTTAAGTATTTCTTCGATTGATTATTACAAGTGTCCAAGGTTCTAATATTAAACTCTATGAATTAAGAATTAAATAGTGCTTTGCATTTATACATCTGTACCACAAACATTTTTAGAAATATAACGAACTGTAAACGTTTGTTTAAGACAACAAAATAGCATTGTTTGAAAGGAAAATAAATGTGTTTCATTTCAATTCAAAATATATACCACATGAATTTATATTTGTTCCAAAGCCACATTTCGTCAGCTGCAGCTGCAAAATAAAACGAAGAGCAATAATATATGTTTCCTTAGCTATATAATCCAGTGGCAGCGTATCGCTCTTCCACATCACAGGTCCTGGGTTAAAATAGCAGCCTGGGCAAAGTCGACTCAGACCTTCAGGTCTTTAAATAAGTAGCAAGCTTGCTTGGGAACTAAACATTGGGGATTTCGCGCCAGGCCGACCAACTGACCGGAATGTCTGCTCAAACACCTCAGTGCCCAGGGTCATGAAAACTGAGATGGACACAGTAGGCCTTGGACATCATGGGCTGTTGCATCACTGAGTTTAGTTTAGTTTTTTAACTATATAAACTCCTTTTTAATCCCATGACCGAAACAGAGCAGTCAGAATCGGGAACTGCTACAACTACAATGCTGCTACAACGCTGGCCCCAAGCACGTTACCATGGCTTAACATTTTCAACGACGACCTGTCGGAAGAAAATATATTTGTGCATGTCAAAGACCATAACGAATTCTATTTAGGCATCAGCTTTTTATTTTAGAAGTCCTCGCCTTATCCTGAATGTATTGATATTTTAAATCAGAATATCCCAAATGGTGTCCATAGAAGTTTTGAAGAGGCCAAGAAAAAAAAATAGCATTTCGAGGGTCCATAATAGGAATTAATAAAATAATTTAATACTAAAAATATAATGAACTGTAAAAGTTCAGAAATGGTCAATTTGAAGATGCACATATTTTCTAGAACTTCTTCAGTAAATGGAAAAAGATTCCTCTCCATAAAAAATACCTCTATGAGGAAATAATTGTTCAAGCATCAATTAATTTGGCAAAAATCGGTCAGTCCGAGAAAATCATTTCATTATACAGTTAATGGGTATCGGTGTGTGTGTACGAATTTTTTTTATTTATTTAGAGAATGTTATGAATTGTTTCCATAAATAAATATAAACAGTAATGTCTTCTGTGGGGGAGCGAAGTGGTGTAGCTGACCTCCCTACAAAAAATAAAAGTAAATAAACGCTTTTTAGTTTATTTTTTAAATTTATATGTATTTCTTGAAACTTTTATTTTACGATTTCTTTTTCAATATTTAATCTTCGGTTCTTAAAGAAGTTGAAGATAATTACACAAATAATAAATCTATTACATATGCTTTTATGTAGATATCAAATTTAAAGTTAGTTGTCAGGGTATCTCTCTCCACGAGCCTTTGCATTTTTGCCGACTGACATTGAAAATGTGCTACACGCTTACTATTTTAACTATCACACATACAGTTCTTTTGAAATGATTTCACAATAAGCATGAGCATAAACAACAAAGGCAAATAAATAAACAAATAAAAACCACATTGGTCTTTACAAACACGATAAAGATCACATCGAAAAATTCGCCAAATTCCGACATATTTATGAAGGAGGAAGGGAAACATGTAAAAAAAAAGCGTCACTCTGAAGCGATATCTGCTATGTCCGCATTGAGCTTCAGACCCACCTTGCAGAAATGCTGCGGTTGTGTCACGAGAAATTCCCATTCGTCATTCCAAACAGTGCGAATCAACAAAGATTGGCATGATTTAAATGGAAGTGCCCGATTCCCATCGAGTCTATTTGCATAGGCTGGCCATAAATTTGCTCACTTGGCGTGCCTCGTATGCTATGAAACTTCATCTTTCCCAGTAAGATTTCTCGGATTTCGATTTATTTATGGAGCATGTTTAGTGGTAGGAATAATTGATGGCTTTGATATAGTGGTCAAGTTGCTAGGAATATAAATACACCGTGTCTGGATATGATATAGGGGTTTCAACTGAATGCCCTTTCTCCAGGTTGTCTTCAATTACAACCTTGACTTTTAATTCTATTAATACGCTGCATGTGTATGGAATCGATGACCTGTGTGGTAATCTGTACAACCGAGACGTGTCTCGTTCTATCTTAGATATATCAAAAATATTTGTTTGATTTATGGGAGACATACGATTAAGGAAATAGTGCTAATGGCAATGAATTAATCCTACATGTTTATTCTTGAGAATTTGAAATAGTGTAAAGAGTATAGTTATAAATAAATAATTTAAAGAAAATATTTTGGGTGTGATTCAGTTCATATAAAAACATGAAACGGGAGAAAATTATTATTATTATTATTGAAAACTGCTTTGGATAAAAATCATGCACAGGTGAATAACTACCATAAAATCCGGCGCGTTTTACCTCTCACTTATAACACAAAAAATAAGATTGAAATTAACGGTTCCGCGTTATACGCCGGGTATAAAAACAACTTTAAATATGAAAATAAGATGAACATATATATATATATATATATATATATATATATATATATATATATATATATATATATATATATCGAAATATTGTTCATTTAAAATAAATGACATTCTCCTTATGAATTTAAAGGATTGTAGTTTTAGAAATATACTATTTTTTTCGCAAGGGTGCTCATTATACGCCAGATTTTACGGTATTTAAAAATGTCCCAGAATTATATTAATATCATCAATTTAAAGTTACATATACGCTCATATTTTTTAAAATAATTGTTTTAGTATTTTAGTGTCTTAAGAATGCTATATTAAAATACAACAATTCAAGGGGGAGAGCAATTATCTAAATTTGTAAGGCTGTTTCTTTCTTTGAAAGGGTGCTGTCACATTTCTGTCCCTTTTTTTGAAGAATGGCAGAAATTTTAAGTTAAAATTATGAATCAAATATTTAAAACTAAGTTATTTTGAATACATCCTTTTTTATTTCACACGAAATAGTGAGTCTTCTCCCAACATAAGTCGAGAAAAAACACAAGTTTATTGATGGTAACAACAAAAATAAACAAATAAGCTATGTATGTTTACAATAAAAACTACATACAACAACTATAACCTTAATGTGTTATTGTAGGGTTGATTTATTAACAATGATGAAATTTTTATCACAGTGGAATGAATGCTTTTTAATGTCGCGCTCTAAGGCACTCCTAAGACCACTGACAACAGATCTCGTAATTTTGAAACCACGGTCAAGTGATGAAGAGGACACCTGAGTTGGCACCTCTCCCCTCTTTTAACTATCACACCCCGCAAATGGGAGGATTTTGAGCCTCGACAGAATTAACGGCCTCGACAGCACTAACCCCTCTACCCGGCAAGTCTTCAGTGGTACCAGGAGTCGAACCAGCCACTCGACAATGCCGGTCACGAGGTCGTGACCATGATCATTAAACTATTATAAGAGGTAAAGAACAAAAGTACATTTTATATTAAGAGTGAAGATTAAAAGTATCAAAACAGTCATACGTAGCAAAAAATGAATTATCGTAAAACCCGGCGTATATAACGCGTAATTTTAATACCAAAAATAAGTTAGAAATTTTCAGGTGCGTGTTATACGCCGAGTATAAAAATGAGTTTTAAAAATAAAAAAGGAGGAAATGTGAGAATAAAAAAATTAGACTTCTACATATTTCGAAATATAGTTTATAAAAGAAATGATATTCTTAATGAACTTAAAAAATGTTGTAGTTCTAAAAGTATACTATTTGCTTAAGAAAATAACTCGAATCACAAAACATAACAGAATTGCATACGCATATTTCAGTTTTTTTCGTAAAAAAGGGGGTTCACGTTATACGACAAAAAAATTCAAAAATTGTAGCTTGAAAGTATGGGTGCGCTTTAGCCAAAAGCCCTCGTGCAGCTGAACAGTGCGACGTTAATATTCAATCAATCAATCATGGGGGCGCTTTATACATCGGTGCGCTTTACACGCCGGATTTTACGGTATATATATATCTAAGTAATTTCTCTTTTTGTTATTTTTATTTCAATCGATATATTATTCAACTCATAATACGATTTATATTGGTCTCTTACAGTTAAATATATAAAATAAAAAATAAGTGTTATGCGTTTTTATGGGGGGAGGCATTTTCTTTATAATATATAAGAAATGGGGAATGTTTATGTGTTTTGAAATCATAAAAACTTGCGTTAACCTAAATGCCTTTGTTTAACAAGAAAAGTATTCTCAGTTAGGGTTACAGTTTATAAAATTAGACGAGAACTGTGTTTTATTTCGAAAGTTTTATCTAATAATATTTTAAATCTTGCAAATAATCTTCAACTACGAAAAATATGGGCAGATCTTGCGAAATATACAAGATCTTATTAAATAAGCCCAAGAATGTATTTTACATATATTATTTTGTGCTGCATATATATGAATGTTCACCTCTTATATTCTCGGATCCATCTTTAAAAATATCAAATCCAACTATATCTTACGAACGGTAATCTAACTCACTTTTTAGATCGCATGCAATACCCTAGTCTATTGTTCCCAGAACAAGTATTCCTCCCCACTCTAGGCACCAAAGTAAGAATTTCTCTTGGAATATGCTCTTTTAGAAACAAACTTCATAATTTACCAAGTATCATCCCTCCCTTCACGTTACCAACCTAGGAACAAACCCCAGGAATGGTGGGAACGCTAACAGCTGGCAAATGCATGGACAAAATTGCTCGGCGAAATATGACGAACAAGAAAGCGATAAGATACTTCATTCCTCCCCTTTTTCCCCCAGAGAAAAAATGAGTGTGTGCGTATATGAGTTGAAATGTATGCCCCTCCCCCCTTGAAAGCAGGGTGGTGTAATTCATGGACTCTGCTCCTCGATTATACGGCTACACGTAATGGTAATTTTCTTGCTGACGGTTATCATGTAAGAAAACAATGGGAAACCACGCAGGATATGTGTTAAGTGATGTGGGGCCTTTGCCCAATATTGAATGATTGGTTCTATAGATGAGATACTCAAATATTTTGCTTTAGTTGTTTCGATGGGGATTCTTTTTTTTCTCTCCTTTTTTTGGTTTGTAGTTAAATGTTTTTTTAAAAGATTGATTAAATAATGATAAAACGTATTTCTGATTTTAATTTTGTGGAAATGTAACGTATAAACTATGTAAATTGTATCGTTGGCATGAGTATCTTGTTTTCCTTTTAATGGAGTATCAATTGAAATCAACTCATAACTTATTACTCGGGTGTCAATTTCATGTGCTTCTTTTGAAATAATTTATTAAATCCTATAGCAACTTAGCAAGAGAAAAACTGCTTAAATTAAAAACTTGAATTTAAAATGAAACTCAGTCTCTGTGTGATTACGGTTGTATAAAGTCAAAGAGTAGGAATGATGAAATGTATAGTGTATTCATTCCTTGAAACAAAATGAAACATTTAAGGATAACAAATATGTTCAGATAATACTGAATTTTAAATACAAGAATGAAATTTTACAAATCAATAAAGTTTTTTTAACAGCCTTTTAAATCTATACATACTTACAATTTGTTTTCTGCTGATTTTAATGCAATTAGAAGGATTTGTGTTTTTACATGTCTCAGATATTTAGCATCCTTGCACCAAATAAGTTCTTGTATAAAATTCAAGTTTATGAAGGCGGTCCAGTTGCAACAAGAAGATTTTTATGATTCTGGTAGCAGATGAGTCATCAGAATGTATTTTGAGAAATTTTGCATTTATAGCAATTTGATTATATTCATTTCAGTACACCAAGAATATAACTTTAAACAAATATTCTAACTACAAGAAAAATTGTGTGACGATTTTTTAAAATAAGGTTTGCACTAACATTTAGATGCTAATTAAAGTGACACTAAAATTTTTGTTCAAGTTTTAACAACACACATGTGCATAAACAAAAGGTTTCTATACTTTAAAAATTGGAACTTGGCGGTGAGCAAATGTAATCTTAATAAACATATAAGATAATTTTCCCGAATTTTTTTAAATATATCCTTTTTTCCATGACAATACTAAAAAGATTTTCATAGTAATATTGAAAAAAAAATAGTAACACTTAATAATATTCCCCCCTATATGTCGAAAAAATTTAATGAAACAGTTACGATTTTTTAAAATATATCGAAAATTTTCTCATAACGTTATTTAATATTTTTCATAACCAACACTGGGGATTTATTAAGGTGCAGATTCTTAAAATTCTGGCTGGATTATGACTGGAATATTACCTTGCAGTAGCGCACACAAGAATTTTTCAAGGGCGGGGGGGATGGTCCGGGGTCGAAAGTTCACCATTCTTGTATCATGCTCCTTTTGATTTTGTCGATTTTCGGGAACAAAACACAGTAAAAAACTAATTTTTGAATAAATAATTAGCGTTAATTAATAAAATTAATCATTAATAACAAGTAATTAATTAAATTTTACGTACTATATACTTGGAATTATAATCAATCGGAAAAAAAGTCAAGGGCTTTGAGGGGTTCCGGACCTCCAGGACCCCCCTTGTGTGCGCCACTGTTACCTTGTAATCAAGAAAGCACAGGGCATAAATTCATTGCTGTATCTGATACCCATAACGAATTCAAACTTAATTTCATCTTCCTGAATTCTAAAAAGGATGCTTGGAGAAGAAATTCACTTGCTTCTAAATTTATGAACTTGTTATAAAATTCGCTTCGACTTGTTAAGAAGAAAATGCTTTCCTGTGAAATTATTATTTATTGTTGGTGCGTGTGTTAACTTTACATAATGTTTGTTTGCAGTCTGTCTTTTATTACAAAAAGAGAAAATTCCGAGCCTTATATCTACAGGTGATAAAAATCACAACATTGATATTTTAAAAAATATATAACAAGAATGTGCTTATTAATTCACTTACAACGAAGTTTTCCTTTCAAGTATTTTGACGCTTTTGTTTTCAAGATTTCAAGGGAAAACGCAGTAAAAGATATAATCAATTCATAAAATCAATATTATTAACTTTGGGAAATTTGTTTTTTTCTTTATCGGAATATATGACTTGTCATACAAATATGGGATACGTATACATATGTGAAATCTCGCGAATTTTATTTGTCCGGTTTGAGAAAAGAGGAGCTCATATCTTCTATAATGATAAGAACTATATCAACATCCTCTTAAATGCTAAGTTTTATGAGCAATTTACACTATCCAAAGTATAAAAGAACTGCAATTACTTCTTGAAATAGTCATCAAGAGCCAATAGAAGGGCTGTGTTTTTTCACGTGACATCAACATTTTCGTCAACGCCAAGGCTGTTAAGGATATTTTTCTTAACGCCGACCTAAGTTCGAGGAATTCTCGCTTAGTTTACTTTTACGAACTTCCGAATGCGCCAAGTGGGCTTGTTTATGGACTTTTAGTTGGTTTACGACGAAGTGTTTCAGAGACCTTAAAAAAAGTGATGACAGCAAGACGCGTTAGGGTGGGTTCCATTTCATCGTTTTCCACTCTAGAATCACCTTTTTGTTTTCAAATTTTGTTTTGGTGTTCTTCCTCCCTTCTGCAATTTGGCGCCAGTCGAATAAAATAAGTTGTGTTGTGGCGATAAAATTTCCTGCCATCCGTATAAAGATTCCAATTTAGTAGATGAGTGAGTTTAAAGAACAAAATGGGCTTTTTGAATGATGCCTCTTTAGCAAATTATATGTTTCGAGATAAGACGGATATCGCCACAGACCTAGCAATTTCAAACTTATGCTAGCTACATTTTAGATCAAAATGGGTTTTTACCCCAATAAATTTGACTAAAAGTAATCCCTCTTATTAATAAAATTGTGCTTTAACATTTAGATATATGTATGCCCTTGAATTATTGTTATTATAATTGTCCCAATGAATACCAATATACTCGTACTTCAAAAAGGAACTTTCAAGCAATTTTCCAAGGATTGATTGAGCCTTGACGTTGTACAGAAGCGATATTCAACCTGCAGCCCACTGGGCCTTTTTAAGTGGCCCGGTCATGTCCCATTGCTCTGAAAAATTCATTTATAAAAATATGGCGGGAAATTCCTTGTTAAAAAATCAAATACATCAATTTTGATTTTTGCTGTCGATGTCGTATGGGTGTGAATTGATACAAATTTTTTTTCTGATTAATGATAACAGACAACAGTGGTGTAGCGACCATTTTATGAGTGGAACTAATTTTTAATTATCATTCGTATCTTGCAAGCAAAAAATATACGAAAAAAATTGGTTGTTTCAAGACGATTGGGAAGTTGACTATTTTGTAGTGAAAAACAAGCATGGATCAGTAATTGTTTGATTTGTCACTAAAGTATTGTGTTTAAAAAATACCAATAAACAGGAATCGTATTCAATGACACTTTTCCTGGAAGATCTTTTTGAAGAGGTGATAAATAGGCTTTCTTGAAAAATCTTTACAACATCAAAAAAGTGTTTTGTCAGTGGTAATGTCAAAGTGGCAACAAAGGCACCCTATGATATTTGTTATATTATTGGTAATCATATGGAACCGTTTACTGATGCAGAAATTGTGAGAGAGTGATTCTTAAATACTTCCAATTTAGAGAAATTCAGTGACAAAAATAAAAAGATACAAAAAAAAATTATAATTAAAAAAACAAAAATAGGAATTTAAATATTTTGATCAATTTTCCACATTTTAAATTTTCTATGATATCTTGGTCTTAAAGCATTTCTCTCCCCCCTCCTCCATTAATCCCCATGTTGCGGCCCGCGTGAAATAGCCATCATATGTATGCGGTCCGCGTGGAAAAGCTAACATAGGTATGTGGCCCGGCAGAAAAAAGGTTGTGTGTGTGTGTGTGTGTGTGTGTACCCCTGTAGTATATACTCCGAAATAACATGAAATCTTCTGACGACGGACCTCGAAATTCTGAACAAACTGTCAAGCTACAAACATGGATCAACTGGCCTCGAAAGAGGGGAAGTGAACACGTATTATTCTCGACTCAGTCTCAATCAGATCACGATCCGAATATTTTCAATCATCATATGTTATTCTCGAACATATTAAAAACTTGATGAGTATTGAAAAGGCAATATTATTAACAGTTGATTTCGAAGACAATTAAGGATTTTTCGGGTTAAAAAAAATGCATACAAAACAATTTTTTATAAAACTTTTTTTATTAAGGATTACTTTTGTTGAACTTTATTTGTACATAGAGTAACACCCATAACTTACGCGATAGGTGGGACTGAGAGTTAGCCGCGTAAGTTGGGGTATAATTTTAGCATATGAATACAGGTAAATTATTTTCAGTTGGGGCCAGAGACGAAAGAAAATAATTTAGTAAAAGGAAATGTTTAATAAAATCTCAGATAACTCAAGTACAAAATCACAAACCGAAGTTATTTTGATGTAGAAGGTTTCATAAAATCTAACAAAGTAGTCTGCTGACTCAAATAATTTTTCCCCCTCAAAATTTTCTTGTAGCATGCTGATAATTTTTTCCCATTTGCTTTGTTGAAAAAATACGCTCTTCACTGGAGATATTTTCTAAAATTTTTGACTCTTTTACAGTTAAACTGAGTCTTTCTGACAAACTCCCAACCGTCTCATTCGATCTTCTGATTGAATTGGGTCTAAAGATTCACGTTCTATGATGTTTTGCTCTTGCTTATGCATTTCTACAAGCTCATCAGTTGTCAGCGCCTGATTGTAGCAATCCAACAGTTCTTGAATATTACCACTATCCACTTTTACATTTACTTGCCTATCAAGATCGACAATTGATTTTGTCTAAGTTTCAGTGATGGACGAAAAAAAAGGAAAAGACGAATCGACGTGATGCGAAAATTGCGTGCCTCTGGATTCGTAAGTCGGGGTAGCGTTAAGTCGAGGTATTATTGTACACCAGATTCGATAGAAGAGTTACAGTTGAGGTCTACTTTTGCGTAAAGGCCCACGGTTTTAAGATGTCTTTTAAGACGTCTTAGGTGACGAAAACAACACCTGAGTTTACACCTCCACTCTATAAATATCCGCCCTGTCAAAGTGAAGATTTCGGACCTCGGCAGAATTAACGTGCATCATCCTTTCAAAACTACAATTCTCAAATACTACCAGCGCTCGAGACTTCAAATTTACAGAAACAACACGAGTTTGGGACCATAACCTCTCAGCTACCCCCAATTTTCTTGTGAAATTTATCAAGACATTTTGAAAATCTTAAAAAATATATGTTCCTAAAGAAACTTTAGTTTTTTAAAAATAATGAACTGCAGAAAGTTACTTCAATGAAAGATTCCTCACTTTCGTATACTATTCGGACAAGTTTAACGTATTTATTTACTTGAAGAAAGGCAAAGAATTTTTTTTGTGTGTGTTTAAATTTGGGAAAGATTTATTGTGAATTATCTTTACCTTAAGTAATTCTACACTAAAGTTATTCTCTTGTCTTCTCTAACGACATTGTGGACTTCATGCTTACTACGTACATAGTCACATGGTTAAAATACCTTATTATTCATCCGATGTGTATATGAAGACGAAGAGAACAGACAGCACGCAATTTATTTGGGGATAATTCAAGAGGCAAAGAAACTGAATACTCGATAATCTTAAAACTGCGCACCATCATGAAATATATACCATTTACAAAGCAATATCAATCCTCTATCTCAACATGTATACAGTATAAATATCATTTCCGTGCGTTTGATATGCGATATTTTTCAAATTCCGCAACACTACAAAAATGTAGAAAACATGCGAACAAAAGAAGAACTCCTAATAATTTAACTCATTCACAATAGACAGATAAATACACTCTTTAGGTATTTTCCTTGTAATTCCAGCATCTAATAAATGACGCATTGTTTAAGATATTTCAATTTAGTCTTTTGTTGGTGCAAGCGATGGAGCTTGTCAAAGCATCAGATTTGAAAGTATTTATTTCTTTTGGTGAAGCATAGCGCCACTGGGGAAAAGTATGGCTTAATTGATTTACGGTCGATTGTCTTCTTTTGATGCATCTATATTACGCAAGTTAGCTTTTTTTTATAAAACTTCGGTATTTTTTGAAAAATAAAATTAACTTATTTGTACAAAAACATTTACATATCTTGTCGATTTTTTTTTATTATTATTATTTATTTAAAAGTTTTCTGTTGTTGTTTCTAATGCCACCTGTTTGACGTAGTCAGATCGAGGCCCTCGAAATTCATCGTGCCATGGGGTTAGAGATACGCCTGTCGTTGGCCTTGAGCACCATACAGGTGACAGTACGATTTAGCTCGGTGAAATTCCCCTAAGGGACGATAAATGGCGACACCGTCTCTATCTCCACCTCCACAATTTCTGCATGGAAACTGAAGGGGAGGGAAATATTCTCCTGTCCCTGCACTCGTGACTTAGCCCACAAGACTACGGACCCACTGATTCAACGAGCACGTACTCCGTGTGTACTCGGAGGGTATTTGGTGACATCGGGTATCGAACCCAGGCCTTCCGGTCTGGAGTCCGATGCTCTAACCACTAGGCTACCCACGGCTTTCTACGTAACGAAAGTCTATTAGATATATCTGAAATTGAGTAAAATGTATTAATGTATTGAATTTTGTTGATGAAATATTATATTTACCAATTACAATGACGTTAGTTTTGAAAGCTTATATGATTTCTGTTTCCTGAACGAAATATCCCCAATCGAGAATTGAAAAACAGCGCTGGGGTGAATTTAGAAACAAATCTAGAAATATTTTTGTATGTATATTTCAGCGTTTACAGGGCTGTTTCATTATGAACTTAACTCAGTGGCGAAACAGCCCATGAGGGCCAAAGCTTGCTGTGCCCATTTCAGTGTATATGACCACTGGGGTGCATGAGCAGATGTCCCGATCAGGTGGTCAGACTGAAGTGAGACCCCCATTGTTTAAGTCCCCAAGCAAGCTTGGTACTTATTTATCGACTCACTGCGGGAGGGATGAAAAGCTGAGTCGACCTTGCCCAGCCTGAGGATAGAACCTCGAACTTGTGGTGAGGAAGTACGATACGCTACCACTCGGACGCGGGGCCTTATGAATCAATTTATTCTAGATAATTCTATCTTGGCCCTTTGGGGATTTTTTTAAATGGCGTTTCCTTTCAAAATATTTGACAATCATTCATGTATCAGTATGTGTCTATTCAACCCAATCTATTGAATTATCTAACCCGTACATGACATTACCTGTTTTTCCTGACACCAAACTTTGAATTCATAACCTGATGTGATGTAAAAGAATCAAGTCTTTTACCGCCTTTAAACTTTAATTCTCACCTGTAAATGTTTTGTCCCCCCTTTTTTTGTTCTATTAAATATTTTTAAAGATATTTTGAGGGTTTAAATCATGACATATACATTTCCGTTCATTAACTGATATTTATTTGGTAAAGATTTCCTTGTTAATTGATGCAATAAGGCTTTCTTTATCACCTACGAGACTGAAAAACATGCATCTTTCTTATTCTTGCGATCTTTATTTTAGAGTTGCTGCAATCCTTACTGGTCAGCTCTACCCTCTACATCTCCACTGCTATTTCTTCAACATCATAACAAATTCGCCAAAGCCGTCGTGTAGCTGAATAGTGCGACATTAATATTCACTCATCTAATCACATCCTATAGACCTGCCACAGAAAAAGAAACTACCATATTCTCCAATATAGGTGTGTGATCTCGAAGTCTCTTTCAGAAAATACTTCTAGTTACAAATTCCTCCAAGTTCAATGTTCCATAATGAACTACTTGACAAATTTGTCAGTAAGAGATATGAAATAGATGATACTAAAATGATATTTACAAAACTCTATCAGGTGTAAATTCTGTGTTAAAACAGAATCTAATCGCCCGAGAACACGTGAACATTATTGATGCTAAAAAGTAGTATCCAATCATTTTTTATTACTGAAAAATCGCTTTCAAACGGGACGTGTCACAAGTTTGATATATACCGATATACCAATGTAGTTAGAATTTTTTAAGCTGTGATTTATTCAATAAAATATTTCTCTCTGCTAAATGACAGTATATATCAAGTTAACATAGCAAAAAATATTACCACATATTATAGTAAACCATAATACATTCTTACCATACTAAGCAAACTTCTTTCATAATTGTTTAAAAAATGAAAGTAGAGATTTTTGATCTATTCAAAACAGGTTAAAAAAGCACGCAAGAGTTTTATGATTAGGTACTAATATTTATAATTTAATATATATATATATATCGTAAAACATGATTATTATAAGAGAATACATATATGAAGCTTTATATTTACTTATTTAGTATAATAATTATTTAACACTTTAAAGTTATACCGATTTGTTTACATACATAGAAACTAACTTGTTTGAGATATAAAAATACTGTTAGCTTTAAAATTCCTATTTTTTTTATAAAATTTATTTCGAATTATTTTTCCTGAGGAATAAAAAATGAAATTCGTTTTGTATAATATAATTTGTATAATATCATTTATTGAAAGTGGTATGGAATTTATATGAACTGTGTTTTTTTTAAATCTCTTGTTAAAAATATAACAGTGTAAAAGCGTTCCTATGCAATTACTTAATAACCTGTGTAGCTAAAAATACATTAATAAACATTAAATAAATGAATATCCAATACTTTTCTAAGATCTTACAAAATAAAATTATTTCCCAATAAGATAAAACACGCACACAAGGTGAATCACATTTTTTTCCTAAATAAGAATGTTTGAAATTTAGAATTTGTTGTAAAACAAACAAATAAACAAACAAACAAAAAACAGCTGTTCGAAAACATTAGAAACAGAATAACTAAAATACAGAAAAATCGAACAAGGTCATCATTGTTGCTCTTTTTATGTCATATCTTTGAAATCATGAAATAATTCTCTACATACAGCAATGTTTTGAAACCTCAGAATTTCACAAGCATGTATTCTTTATAAAAATCGTGTACTAACCTTGTTTGAATCTTTTAACTACGGAAATGAGACACTAAGTAATTTTGTTAATTAAAATAGTGCTATCTTTTGAAGCATTGTAGAAATGAAATAGCTATTTGAGTTAAACCTTGATAGAGTTTTTATGCATAAAAAATGCAGCAATATTCATAAACATTTACTTACGTAACGTTGCAATATTAAAGGAACAGCACTCTGAATAAAGAACATGGTTACTGACTGTCAAACACAGTTCTAATTGAAGTGGTGAAAATTATGATATTTTAAGTATATTATTTATGATGATTTAAAGTATATTATTAACAAACGCAGAATAAATGACGGAAGAGATAATGGTTTAAAGAATAGCATACGAAAATAGGATTAACTTGGTTTAGTAAATGTTGAATGTTAATATAGCAGATAATGAATTGCATGCTTTTTCTTAAATAATAATTTTTTTAAAAATAAATTGCAATATGAAATCTATTATTTCAATTTTAACTGTCCATCCTTTTCATACAATAAAAAGAGAAATAGTGCCCTTATAAATTTAATTACCGTAAAATCCGGCTTATAACGCTCACCACCGTATAGCGCTCACCTGTACTTTCAAGCTGCAATTCTTAGTCTTTGGTATATTCGCTGTATAACTCGCACCTATACTTTCAAGCTGCAATTTTTAGTTTTTGGGTATATTCGCCGTATAACGTGCACCCTCTTTGAATAAAATTGAAATACATTGCACAATGCTCTTATATTTTGAAGTAATTTATCGGAGGTATTAGACCAAGCTTTAGTAAAAAATAGTGTACTTCCAGAACTGCAACCCTTTAAGTTCATAAGGAACGCTACTTGATTCAAAGAAACAGTATTTCGATCTATGAAGAAGTCTAATTTTTTTTTCTAAGCTCATCTTTTTTTATTTTTAAAGATCCCATTTTTATACCCGGCGTCACCCATAAATTTCGATCTTATTTTTTGAGTTAAAAGTGCACGTTCTACGCCGGATTTTACGGTACATATTAATGCATAATACACATTCAGTATATATACTCTTTTGATACATGTTCTGTTTTTTTCTTTTAATTCACCTATTCTTCTAATTTCAATGCTTTGTTACGTAAGAGATAGGAATCCAAACTTGCATACAATATGTAGAAACATATGCTCCACATTATATATATCCTATATATTTTGTCCAAATATATACTTGAAACCAAACTTTTATAAATATATACTTTTTAAAAAAGAAAATCCGTTTTTAAACAAAATACAACCGATTAAAACAAATACTGATGGCATCTTCATGAAAAATACAATCCCTGGCCGAAAAATTTTGAAAAAGTGGATACAGGTTTACCGAATACCCTTTGGCTATATTTTTGAGTAGCAGAAAAATATATACTACTGCATACTGAGAAGTCATTGTCCTTTCACAGAAATTTCAATCCATCTGTGAAATCTGCATGCATACAACCCCTTTCCCTACAAGCGACCCATCAAGAGTTCGAACTGACATGTGGAAATATCTCTTGCGTGCGAACCTCAGCTTCTCCAACAACAGTTTCAGGAATCGAAATAGATCCATCATTGTCATACCGCCGCGGCAATCCCGTCGTATTATCAAATCCTTGTGGTGGAATAAACTCTTCATACATAATACATATGCGATCAAGAGGCATTCAATCGAAGTGGCATTAAAAGACGTTATCGCTTGTGAACCAACAATCAAGGTCTTCATGCTGGCAGGATGACACCGATAAAATAACGTGCATATCGCAAGAGTCAAATGGTCAAACCTTGCCAATGGAGATATAATGTCTTAATCTGAAAACATTCATCATTATGAATAAATTGAGGGAGGCTATGTTAAAAAAGTATTGCAACTTCAATGCGTTTTATCAATACCGTGGTAAGTACAGTGTTGTGGGAAGCAGTGTTTCCAAAAACTTATTTATTTGCTCAGCACTGGAAAACTGTGTTTTGTTTCTTTTTAATGTTAAATCCATAAAAAAAGAGCTAGTTCAAATTCAGTGCAATTTGACTATTTCATAATACATAAAAAATGAAAATTGAATTATTCCTTGCCCTTTCTATGCATTCTCATCCGAAAAATAGATTAGAAGTGTGCAGAGTTCTTTCTCCATTTGAACAATTATTCGTGAAATGCATGCTTCCTTATCTAAATATCTTTCAAATACATTAACATACAAATTAAAATAGCATGCAAATATTTTCTATTCTTTTAAGTAATTGAACTATTGTAAATATTAAGTTTGCTATTTTGATCCATTGAAAGTGGAAGACTTAAAAAAATTTTTTTAGATATGAGAACGTTATTTTCAAAAACAAATATACGTACAAATATACACAAATATACAAAAAACTACTATTTTTTAAAAAATATATTGTTTTCAGTTTATTTCACTTTATAGAGCAAAAGGAAATTGATATGTAGTTATAGTTTTTCAGACAGAGCACGTATAACCTTTATCAAAATACTAAAATTCTCTGATTAATAAGTAAACTAATTGGTCATATATAACTTTCAATCCAAAAACGTACGACTTGTTAATTTACTTTTCTTTTAGTATGAGCTTATGGCTTATTTTGCAAATACATGTTCCATCAGGCTTTTTTTTTGTGATTTCATCCAGAACGTGATTCAAAAGTACACGGTCCGTCGTCAAATAGCTCTCGTGTTTCTTATAGTAATAAACACTTAATAATCCCTCACCCACTCATTGTGACTTCACGACGAAATAAAATAAATAAAATATACAATTAACCATGCCTTGCAAGAAATTTTCTCGTCTTTTTTGAAAGTTCATCAAATTATGAAATCTTGATGCTTAAAAAATTTTAATATGCTTTTATGCAACACAAAATAACGATATTTCTCATTGAGCAATTTCTACAAACAACAGTTTGTATTTTTTACATTGCATTATAGTAAACTCAGTGGCCCAACAGCCCATCAGGGTCAAGGCATACTGCACCGCAATCAGTTTTCGTGACCTTGGGCACTGAGGTGCATAAGTAGATGTTCCTTCCAGGTGATCAGCCGGACTCGAAATTTCCAGTGTTTAGTTCCTAAGCAAGCTTAGTATTCATTTATCGACCCACTGAAGGGATGAACGGCTCAGTCGACCCGAGGTTTGAACCCTAGACCTGTGACTTGAAAACGTGATACGCTACCTCTCAGCCACTGGGCTTCACATTACATTACGAAAAAATAAAATTTATGTCCAAGATTTTTTAATGGTAGCGTGCATTCCCTTGGAATAAATTCTTTAATCCGGACTTTATTTAGGAGACATAAGCCAGGTTAAATATGTCATATATAAAAAACCTTTTGTTTAACAATTTCATAAATGAAAATAAAAGCTAGGAGAGCTTACAATTTTAATCAGATTAATGTAGAAACGGTAACCAATTGCTGGTGAACGGTAGTTACGGGCCGATTATTTATTAAAGTATCACTGAGAAGGATGTTGATAGATCTCATAATTTTCTCGATGCAATCAAGATTTGTACTGATGGTAGTAGAATATCTAACCAGACCAATAGCGGTATCTGTATCGTTACGCCCCAGGAAAAATTGTCTCTGAAAAAACGCAATCCAGATTTCTGCTCAGTTTTCAAAAGTGAACTAATAGCCATTGTCGTGGCACTTGAGGCTATTCTATCTAAGAAGAATTACGGTGATCTTTGGACTCTCTCCGATAGCTGTAGTTCCCTTCAACACCTTTACAAATGGTTTATTGTTGGCGACAAAATCAGTGTCTCCATCTTACACAAAATGAAACATATATCGCTGCACCATAATATCCATTTTCAGTCGATCCCATCTCACGTCGAACTTTACGGCAATGAAATGGCGGACAAAGTGGCAAAGGAGGGCTGTAATCTTTCAACTCCCTCCTTATTCGCCCTTACCTAATTGGAATTATACTCGTTAAAAAAAATCCCAAAATTTGTAGAGTGGGGAATGCCTCCCACTCACTATTGGTATGCGGATAATAGACCCGGTCTGGCTCTAGCCCTCAAGTGGGACAGATGCTCCCAGACTACACTCTCTCGTCTTGCCAGTGGTCACATCAAGTGCCTCTCATTCTCAGTGAACAAAAAGGATCTCACTTTGGGCAATGTGTCAAGATCACCTGTCTTCCCCCGAACACATAATGCGTTGCATGGATCTCAAAAACAAATATATCTACACTGATACCCTTCTTGTGCTGGACTTTTTGAGAGTCAACGATTTAATGAATCTTGTCTGACTTCGTCAGATTCCGGAGGATTAGCAACAGCAACCACAACATAATTTTCTCTTCTACGATCAAAGGAGGACATTTGAGCTACATCCCACTCTTCAAACTTTTACATCACTTTAATTTGTGGACTTTGAGTGATTTAACGCGATTCAGTTCCTCTAAACGGTTTTTTTTATTGATACCAACACTCGAACCCATGAATTGAAAAATACAACGCCAACTGCAAAGTATCGAACATGATCATTAGGCTACCGTAATTCCATAACTGTGGAAACTTTTGAGGTAACCGAAAAACAATCTTATTAGGATAATGTCTCCTATATTAACCCTCTGTCCGGAAAATCCGTCTCTCAGACGAGGATGATTTGCTTTGATGCCTGTAGATAACGCTGTGGTGTGATTTTTGGGATGGGCTGCCTTGACATCTTCTGATGGACTCTACCCAGTAAGAGGATCTCGTGGTGGTACTTGGCGATTTTTTTTTTCAATTTCAATGTGCGATTTTTCTTATCGATCACCATCTATCAGATGGATATTCCTACAGTTTTTTCGTGTTTGGTATTACTATTTTTAATTATTTTTACATGAATATAAATAATTTCTAATAAGTTTTTATAAAAATATTAGTCACAATTCTTGTGATAAAAATATATTTCTATAGTGTGCCTCATAAAGACTTAAATATTAAAAATTCTACTCAATTTCATGAGCGATAAGGACATTTAAAACAGTTCTTAAGGTAATAAAATTCAAAAAAATTAGCGTAAAAGTCTGTCAGACGGACGTTTCTAAGAGCGGCAAAAAAATTGATGATCCGGTCAGAGAGTCCAACAAGATATTAAGCGAAAAAGGCTATTTGCAATTAAAAAATACAATGGGAAAATATATTAAATAATTTTCTTTTAGCATACCTTCCGGCTTCTTTTGATAACTTATTTATCATCCAAAGATTAATTTGGTTTTTGCCAAACATCAACTGCAGATTTATTTTATCATTGAAATTTATTTAATGCAGGAAGTAGATTGAATCGGAAAATAGACATATATAACACTAAAACTTAACTTTTCTTGTCTAATTATATCTGTTATCTCTGGTTAACAATCGATTAGAAAATTTTATGGTCTTTTTTGGGTCCTATAATCTGATAGTAATTTTACACTTTTAAAAAATATTTGTAATTGAATGCGCGTGTAAAAATTTACATTCCTTTATGTTAATTGAAAAATATAGCTAAAAGAGTAAATGTTGTACAGTAAACAAATATTTAAAAATTAAAGTATCCGACTACCCTAAATTCATGAATTTTTTAAAAAAATTGATAATTTTTTTATGATTATATTTTACAGGCCATCTTATTAGTTTCATAAAAACTCCAAGTTTTTAATTTTCCATTTACTAGACCAAAAACTACAAGTGTTTTAGTAGAAGCGGATGCTATAACTTTATATAAGATGCCAAACTTTAAAATGCGTTTTACTCGAAATGTGTTTTTTTTTTTGAAAAGCTCAAACGGCACAGCGATTTCTCGAAAAGTTTTTGAAATAATTTGCTGTAATTTTTTGTGTATGTTCTGTATAATAGTAGAATTGTTTTAGCCTTCAGATTTATCAATCACTGTTTTATTACAAAATTTACAGTTCTTTATGTGAATGTGTAATCACTGTTTTTAAGCAATTTCATATAACAATTAAGATAAAGTCCTCTAGTTTTTGTAAAAATTAAAATATCTCTTATCCTGAAGGCCATTTTAAAAAAGAATAGCAAAGAAATACATCAAAATTGAAAAAATTGAGGATTTGCTCATTTGCTATTTGTACAGAACGGGTCCCGTTTATGTAATTTTTTGTTGGTTTTTACCCATTTTTTCCCATTTTACTAGTAATAATTTATTTTTCTCTTCTTAATTTTAACCTTTTTTACTTAAAATGTACTAAATAAATCTAAAAACCACAAAACAATTTCCATTTTTTTAAAAAAAAAGTTGTCGCAAGTAGTCGGATACCTTAAAAATTATGTATAATTGAATGCCTGTATAAAAATGTACCTTCCTTTATGTTAATTACAAAATATAGCTAAAAGAGTAAATGTTGTGCAGTAAACAAAGATTTTAAAATTAATACTGAAACTAAAAACTTAACTGAGTAAACTGTTTTTGTGTATTATAGTGGAAAAATTCTATTCTGTTGTTATGTCAGGGCAACTAAACTTCAAGTCCTAAGTAATAATGTCGCCAAAATCTTTTTCTTAGTATATTACCATTTTATTAGCCCTAGCTTTAAGACTGCACATAATATATTTATTAGTCTCATAAATCATTAATCATGGGCTAGATTAAGTAACACATAAGAATGAGGCGGAGATAAGCTTCGTGGTTTAGTAAATTGCACTATGGACTTCACTATAGATTAGCCCCGATTGTTACAAGTCACACACTGATTTGGACCCAACAATTTTTTTACGATTGTACGATAGCATGAAGGGAGAAATTGTTCAATTATATGCAAAGAAAATGCTCGAATTTGTAGATAGAAATTAATAGACCCAACGTGATCTGTTTGCAAAACTTTTTCGCAATCGACGTATGCATATTAAATATCTCGGATGAACAAAGATAAAAATGGACCTGAGCGAAAACAGTAGCAAGAGGAGGCTCAATTTGTCATGTTGATGATAACATTTAAACAAATGATTATTTGTTATGTCAACCAAGAGGGATGCTATATTTTTCCGTAGTTTTATCTATGTGTGAGGTTCACATGTAAATTTATGCACCGTGTTTTTACGTTCACTAATTACCGTCGAGATTTTATTGATTGAGATATTACAGACAAGACCACACATGACCGAAAAGCCTAGCAATTTGGAAAGACGTGTCATCCTGTAGAATTAATAACGTGTAGAAAAATTTTGGTAATTTATGGACTGTGGAGTTATTTTTAAACTTCGCATGATTTGTACGTTTCGTAAAAGTAATAAAACTGATATTAGTATGCATATGACGTTGAGTATATCTGCGTGGTCACTTCAGCTGAGTAGTCAAATCACGAGCTCGTCACCGGGATTATTCACATTGAATCGTAAGCTCAAGCCCTGAGTACAATAAAAACTTGTCGTACAGAATGCAAACACACTCTAATTCTGCCAAGCCTTTACTTTGGTGTAGTGTGGGAACTCAGATATCGAACTCTCTGCTTGATTGTGGTAGGAAATTCCCAGGTCCGTTGCCAATACCCCCTGCACATTAGCTCTAAGAACGAAAATAAAAAATCTATCAATTGAATATCTCTACGGAAAAGTATCTCATGATTATATATTTAGTGTATTGTATACATATAGCCATTAATACTTATTTTTTAAATTACATTTAACGCTTTCAATTACCCATTCTTGTGCAACAACTTTAGACAAATACACATTCCAATGTTCCATAAATGGAACATATATTTTAAAATTTGTGAGGAATGCAATTTTTTTCAGTATTTTTTAAATAAAAAATTATGAAATAGAACGAAAATAGGATTATTTTTCTTCACTCAGAGGTTCGTTAAATAAAAAGTGCTTGATAGAAAGAATCATAAGCTCACATTTTTTAAAACACATTTGAAAATATCATATAAAATGCTACAAATTTCTTAAAAGTTTAAGGAAAGCAATTAAAATTTTAATGTTTTTTTGACAGATTATAAGTTATCATAAAAAGATTATTACTATTATTATTTACTAATAGTTAAGAAATTTGAATTTTCCTAAAATAGAGCTTTAGCGTCTTAATGCTTATTTTTTAACACTATATGAAGTTACTATGATTAGAGAACATAGACGAATAGAGAAAATTTCCTGAATGCTAAGTGTCGAATGCTTGACTGTTGATCTACTTCTAGATATAGATTCTCCTCTCTCTCTCTCTCTCATATATATATATATATATATATATATAGACTACATACAAAACTGAACAAACTCATTAGAAAATAGATTTATACATAGATAGGCGCAAAGCAGCCAAATGAATGCACAAAATATATATAAAAGAAATATGTAATATTTATCAAAAACAAGAAATAATAGATAAAGAACATAACAAGAAATTACGTAATAAAAATATGAAAGCTGAACATGAAAAACAAAATTATAGAGAAATAAAAGAAGTACAAAAAAAAGAACCTAGCGAGTCAGAAAGCAATTTCGGACTTAGGACCGAATAAGTGGGGTTAAACTAGTTTGAAGGCGCCAACCTTCCCCTTTGCAACTCGGTAGGAAAACCAAATAAAATAAACAAAGCTTCAGAGAAAGTATAACTCAGAGAGCATGATAAAACCAATCACTACTATTATGTAACAAACTCTCCCAAACTCTTAATGCAGAAAAATCACAAAATAATTATGTAAGAAAAGTAGAAAAATACTAGAACAATTACATAAGAAAGTATCTTTCAAAAAATAATTTAACAAAATTTCTTTACTCACAAAGCTTTTACGAAGAGAAACAAGCATCTTGCCATTAATGAAAGTCAATTATTCACCAAGTTAAAAAATTCGAAAAAACATAAACACATATTTTGAGCTGACTTTTAAACCAGCCAGCAAAGACAAGTATAGAATGACGACAATCAAATATGGTAAAATTTGAATTGGTTGATTGTCAAAAATGTAAATTTGCTAGGCTCTAATTTGGTTGGTATTAACCGTCTTGCTACTTCGAATTCCAAATCCACCACACAACAATTGGTTTTCAAAGTCAGCATGTTAGTGGTCTTGCTGTGAAGATTATATCATAACACTCATATCACAGTTTACATTTTTTCCACACACATCTTAAACATCTTACACATTTTTGACAACCAACCAAATTAGAGCCTAGCAAATTTACATTTTTGACAATCAACCAATTCAAATTTTACCATATTTGATTGTCGTCATTCTATACTTGTCATTGCTGGCTGGTTTAAAAGTCAGCTCAAAATATGTGTTTATGTTTTTTCGAATTTTTTAACTTGGTGAATAATTGACTTTCATTAATGGCAAGATGCTTGTTTCTCTTCGTAAAAGCTTTGTGAGTAAAGAAATTTTGTTAAATTATTTTTTGAAAGATACTTTTCTTATGTAATTGTTCTAGTATTTTTCTACTTTTCTTACATAATTATTTTGTGATTTTTCTGCATTAAGAGTTTGGGAGAGTTTGTTACATAATAGTAGTGATTGGTTTTATCATGCTCTCTGAGTTATACTTTCTCTGAAGCTTTGTTTATTTTATTTGGTTTTCCTACCGAGTTGCAAAGGGGGAAGGTTGGCGCCTTCAAACTAGTTTAACCCCACTTATTCGGTCCTAAGTCCGAAATTGCTTTCTGACTCGCTAGGTTCTTCTTTTTTGTACTTCTTTTATTTCTCTATAATTTTGTTTTTCATGTTCAGCTTTCATATTTTTATTACGTAATTTCTTGTTATGTTCTTTATCTATTATTTCTTGTTTTTGATAAATATTACATATTTCTTTTATATATATATATATATATATATATATATATATATATATATATATATATATATATATACCGTATTTATTCGATTCTAAGCCACACCCCAATCCTCTACGCCTTTTTAAGAAAAATAAAAACTGTTTAAAAGTTTCATAAATATCCGATACTTAAGAAGTTAAAAAAAATAATGAGGAATAATAAGAGAGAGAATTAATAATTTATTTATTTTACCGGTATTAAAAACTTTCAAATATATATATGAACCTATAACCGTCAGTATCATATTTCGAAGATGATTAGTCACTCCCAATGTCACTGCTGATTTCGAAAATGGTGCCGGTGTCGCCATTTTCCTACACGATGTTGTCTTCCATGCCATCCAATGCATTTATTATGCTACATTTTTTAAAATATTGTATTATGGAAAAATGCAAAAGAATAATTAAAAACTATTGAACATTTGCAAGCAAAAATTATATCATTTTGTTAATGTCATCGACGTATATTTGTTTCATCCGTGTCAAATTTTCAGTGGCCGCTGCTTGGATTTCTCATTTTTATGCATGTAAAATTGCCTCCCTTTTTTTACATCCGTCATAGTGAACTAACTCATCTTGATGCTATTACCTCTATTTTTTGAAATTTAGGTGATTAAAAGAAAGGGTATATAAAGAAATTTCTTAAATACGGACAGACAATGATGTTTAGGATAGATTGAATACTGGAGATAAATTGCGGAATGGGATAAGTGGGTCCTCGATGCAAATAGGTGGAATGGAAGTTTTTCGTTTTGAAAGGGATGGAAACTCAATTTTTACCATGTAACAAATATGTTGTCTTCGATTCTAAGCCATATTCGATTTTCAGCAGCATTAATATTGAAAAAAATAACGCTGCTTAGATTTGAGTAAATATGGCAATATTCTCACTCCTCTCTCTCCCACATTTCGCAACGAATTCTCAAAATTTTGAAAGCCACCATCAGAAAGATGAACAAGTGTATTTTTGCCATTATAAATACAATGCTGCAGCAAGCCTCTATAGTATTTAATTCTTGATCATGAACTACTTATTCAAAACCAAAGAATTTTGGAAAGCTATAAAAAAGGAATTGATATTTCCTAGTCAAATTTCGCAAACAGAGTTAGAGAAGGAGAGAAATTCAATTTCTTTATGCAGATCTTTTTGGATCATATTATTTATTCTCTGCTTAGAAGCAAACTTTTTCACAAAGTTCCAAATATGTCTATTATTTCTGGATGGGTTTTACGTGAGCATTTGTTCAAAGATGTCGAAGCAAAAGAGTTCCTTCATAGTTTTCTAAGAAAAATAACGGCATTTTTGAACCTCAAAATCCAATTCGTTCCCAGATTTTATGTATACAAAGCTCTAAATCTTTAAAGAGGATGCAAACTATCTTGTGCCATCCTTTCGATAGTAGTGTGCGGTATGTCAGAAGAACACTAAAAAAAAATTTCGAGTGCGAAAAAGAATTAGTTGATCGCTAATTAACCTCACACTCTGAAGCAGCAACAGGGCTATTGGAGACTTCGTGATTTTAAATCACGGTCAAGTGAGGAGGACAACATCTCTGAGCTGGTATACCACTCCAGACACAAGTTCACGACCATGACCACACGGCTACCGGGGCCAAGATTGCTTTCCTGAGTACTAATAGATAGTAAAAAACTCAAAATTAGAAGGCCAAAAGTAACCATAATTTTTCTCATTATTTCTTGTTTTAAAATATTTTAGTTTTCCTTATATTCTTATACTTTTTATCAATATAATTAGTACTCCATGAATTTTAATATGAAGGTAATTTGTGCTACTTCCTTCATCCTGCTGCCACAGTTCTTTTTTTTTTAATATATTGTATTTAAGTCATTGCCAGAAGCCTTTAAATGTATGAATCCCTGTTTATTACTTATATATTACTTTTTTAGTTAATGGTAATGCTTTTTTCTTTTCAAACTTCGCGTCTTACCTGCAATAAAACTCGGATAAAGAATAGCTTTACTGTATGATGGAACGTTGGCCTTGTTTCGTATTTAGTCAGTGTTATTTCTAAGTAATGTTTAGAAATTACTTCGTAGTTTTTTTAAAAAAAATTATGTACAAAAATCGAGTTTAGAATTTAAATATCATTTATCATATTTTTAGAATCATGTGAGAAAACCAATTGTTACACGCCAGTGTACCATTTATGAAATGTGTTATAAATCATATAAAAATGGGTTTTTCCGAATTTTTTTTCGTAGCTCTAATGTTTAGTTTTTAATTCCATTCTTTTCAATAAATGGTGAGGCCTTAAAAGGTTAATATAAAAAAGTTTGCAAGGATAATGTTTGTTCAATATTTAGCCTTTTCAAACCCCAGATACAAGCACAATTTTAGAAGTTTAATTAATAAGTTTAATTGATATCGAATTGGCTACCTTGGTACTACATGTTAATACTAACGCAATTTCCAAACTTGTTTATAGGTAACAAATTCTTCTTTTTTTAAAAGCATTTATTTATAATGAAATTCGAAAAAACAGTTTTTGCTTTGCAGGCCCAAATAAATACCACACTAATTGTGTCTAACTCTCGACTTTCTTTTACATCTTGGATTGTGCATTTCACTTGATTAACCCGATTTACATATTGAGCGAAATGTTTAAATTCCATAAAATTTGGATTCTTCTGCTGGCGAAGGAACAATTATTTGATTCCGTTTTGGACGAACATCTTCACATGAAGTTTCCAAAAATTCTGTTTTTATCAAACATTCGAAAATAACAAGCTTAAAATCAACTAAATGGAACCTGCCTTCCATAGGAATATCACCTTTCTAGAATGGTTGGATATTCAATATCTAACAGTTGAATGTCGACATTTTTTAAAAAAATGCTTAGATATGCATTGTCTAATCCTTAAGGCGTTTAAATATTTTGTAATATTTAATACCCTAATGTAATTCTTATTCATCCCTCATATCAACACCTCACATGTAAGCGTTTTATGATTTTATTACGATGGGTTGTCTTGCATCAACTTTTTCATTTGCCTGTCTCCATGTACTACAATTGACTTTATGTTTGATGACAAATACGCTTAAAAAACCACATTTGTTATTTTTCATTTGATAATGCAAGTTTTTCTGTCTTCTGGATTCTTTTGAGAATTTTTTCTGCAATTTCATCAGTACAATTTAACACTATAGTACCAGTCAAATATATATTTTTACTAACAAAAAATTTTTTAACCACAAATCCCGTAAATCACCTGCCACTAAAAAGAAGAATCATTTTTGTTTCTTTTATTGTTTGGATTAAATGTTTTACACCAGCTCATCCTACTCATAAAATTGCGGAGAATTCACCGTCAATATAGGAGAATTATCCATTACTATCAAGTAACGCTTAGATTTCACCATCCATCAAGTATTTTCAGAAATAATGAGAAAACAGTTGTTTCTATAATTAAACCAAAGATCCAAGGTACCCATTTGGTCATTTGAATTTTAAATGATAAAAAAAAAGAATATGTATAAAATAACATTCATGCAGTTGGAAATTATTTAATATAGAATATTAAGGCCCCCACCCGCAAAAACAGGTTTTGGGCCCCTAGCTGGATCTTACGTATTTGGCATCACTCAGGCTTCGGGCCCCCTAGAGTGCTGCCCGTCCCCTGCGGTACGGGGGTTGCGGGGGTGTATGTCACACATCTGATTTATTGACTTCTTAGCTAAAAAATTAATAAACCACTTTTTTAATATTTTCAAAGAATGGATTTTATCTCTGTCTCTCTTGCCTCTTGTTTAACAGGACTCTACTATTGTAGAACTCGTATTCTTACAACTTTTGCTAATTATCTACGAAAATAGTTCTTCCTGTCGGGCACCTTGTCTTTCAAATCAAACAATTAGTTAATTAAATAAACGGAATGTTAGAAAGGTACCCAAATGGATACCAAGAATCTCAAGAGAAAAAAATAAAAATAATATTTAAGCTTTCTTCAAAGCATTTGATTTACCTGAATTTCCTTATTTATATTTTCCTGAATGTTATTTTTACATCATTACAAATATTTAATTGCTACAGATCCCGATCTAGCATAAAAATGTAAATACACTTTTTAAATATTATTGGCAATAATGAAAACAGTGCTGGAAGTGTCCTATCGGAAGCTGAGACAATGATTAGAATGCAATTTTTAATTTACGGTTTGTTTTTTGTTCTGTGAAATATGGGCTTACATTTCATCCTTTGTTTTGTGTATAGTAGGTAATAAGTAATGAGTATGTTATAAAATCGGTATCCTGACAAAAATTCATACAAAAAAAAGGAGGAAATTTTTTTTATAAAAGCTATAAACTAAAATCCCTAAATTATACATACTTAATACCACACACATTCTCATCATCGCTACTATCTTCCGCATTTTAAATCACCCTCAAAAACTTTTAATTTCTTACTTTATTGATCATGTAATCTGAAAATCATTGAAAAAGAATTAATATAACGCTTATGATAAAAAAAAATATGAATAAGCATTTATACAAGGGAACGTTTTTCTTAAAAATATAAGGTGTAAATAAATTTTAATTTATTACATTTACGTTATTTGAAGTATATTAAGATACCACCTGATTTTAATTGATTTTTTTATGAATGTAGATTCACTTTAAATAGAAGTATTATTTGAAATTATGCGTATAAAGTCGTCAGGATTCATATAATATAAAAACTCGTGATGAAAAAAAGACATACTCTCAGTACTTTTCTATACAGTGAAGAGTTTCAGTGGTTTCTAAGCAATTATCTGCAATTCTGAAAGATCATAAAAAGAAGAAAAAACTATATAAACCTGTCGACAAAACTGAGTAAAATCCATCTTACAACTTCTTAAAAATAATTCCATTGTTTTGGGAAAACAATAAATAAGATTTAACAATGACATCAAAGGACAATGTGATAGATTGCCATCTCATTTAGATGATTAATTACACTTGCAATAAACCGCAATTGACAAATGGTGGTAGAATAAACAAATATATTCCTTCTGAAGACGCCGGTTATCAAAAAGACAAGTTAAGACCAAATAAATATATACATATCTAAATTATGTAATAATAATAATACCGCAGAAAAATGATTTACCTCGATGATAGTGTTTAAACAGTTCTAATTCAGACAGAACAAGCGGAATTCTCTTGATAGATTAATTGAAGATCTGCTTTGATAGATTTTAGGCTGGCATCTTTTAATATTAAACAGCCTTAAGCAGTCACAGTAACAGAGGTTACATCAGCGTTTCTCAAACTGTGGGGCGCCCCCAGGGAGGCGTGATGACTCTACGAGGGGGGCGCAAGCATATTGAAAAGTCGAAAATAAAAGATTATTTTAAAAAACTATTAAATTACTGAAAGTAAACAAACAAAAACATTCTGACATAAAAATAAATATACATTTACACTGATATAATACACTTATAAATGTATCAGTATTGCATGATGTATCTTATAATTACTAATTTACAAAACTAAGTTAAGAACAACTTTAATAATTACCAGTGGTACAGAAAATTACACACAAAAATTAACACTTATCTTAATAATTTGCACTATTTATTATTAATCCCTTAACTACCAATTAAAAGCTACGCAATTCAATCCCTAATGTCACCGTTTTCCATGTAGGCGTGCGTATGCGATGTATTGAAGAGGGGGGGAGGGAAGAAAAGGAATAAATAAGCGAATCCTCAGAAACAAGTAAATCCTTCTCAAACACTGTCAAGGTCTTTTTATTGCATGCTAAAGCTTTCGGAATAATTTCATGAATAGCAGTGCACAAAAAATCGTACTTCGGAAAGCCGTATATATACGTCCGGGGTAGTTAATGCTTTGGCTAAGCGAGGCATTTATATATGTTGGTGGCACTTAAGAGGTTAAAGTCGTTTTGTAGGTTTAGCGTCAAAGTATCGTACTATTGAATTAAATACATTGTTATTGGATTGAGGGGGCGATGAAAATTATGATTGAATATTGGGTTGCAAATATTGAAAGTTTGAGAAGCACTGAGTTACATAGTCGTAAGCTGGTGACCAGCTGTGTATTAGTCAACTGAATAATCAGTTTTGGTTCCATTAAAGGTTTCTCATGTAGAGCAGTTGATGCATGTTAAAGTTGACGGAGTTCGAATTCCTCATATTAGCATGGTGTTAAAGTTAAGAGGGGGTATCACTTCTCCTCACTTCAAATTTTTGCTCGAAGCTACAAGGTACGTCATTAGAAGTAAATCGTTTTGCCTCTAAGGGTGATGTTAGTCAATAATCAATTACTGAATCATCTAATGATAAAAAATAAGATCCAGATTCATAAAGGGACCGTGGTTGCCAAGTGGGTATTGTCTCAAACTCGTCAATGGCGTGTCATGAGTTCAAGTCCTAGTGCCACTGAATACAGGTCGTGTAGATAGACTGATGTATCTTAAATCTGTTGGGACTGAAAGTCCTCCTGATGGCATGCTGTTAAAGTTAGAAGAATGGATGCCAGCTCAGGTGTAATCTTCGTCACTTGACTGTGGTTCGAAATTACGATGTCCATTGTCAATAGCCTTCATCTTACTATATAGTACGATGTTAATAGACACTCATTCACTCACCACTAGAGATCCGTTATGTAGAAAGGTTGATGCAAGTTAAGTCTGTCAAAATTAAAAGTCCTCCCAAGAGTACGGTGTGGTAGTTTGGGTAGCTCAAAAGTCATCCTCATCACTTGACCTTGGCTCAAAATTAAGAGGTCCTCGGCCAATACTCCTAATGTGGCTTTATAGTACGACGTTAATAAACACTCACTCACTAGGGATGGCGATCTGAGATCAATTAATCAAAAAATCGATTTCTCGGGCCAAAAAATCGATTTTTTAAATCGATATGTAGCTCTGAATCGATATTTCATCCTAGAAAATCGACATTCGATTTTTTTCTGCTTTGGTAAAAACCATAAAATTTGTAAAAACGAAGGATGAGGCATATTTGGTAAAAACGAAGAATTTAAACACTATTTATCGCAGGCAGTTGTGCACCTGAAGTATGATCCTATACTTAAATGAATGGCAAGAACTAAAGAAACTCTATTTATCATCACCTTCACTCAATAGCTATGATGTATATGAGTATCGTGGGATCATCTGTTCTTTGAGAGCGCCTTTTTTCGATTGCCGGCCACATCGCAAGTGATGAGTGGAACCGCTCGGATCCCAGTAGACTTGACATACTGTTGTTTTTAAAAAGCTGATATATTACGCATTGGGAACTATAAGCTATATTATCTATTTTCTAAACTTTTTAATGTAACAAATACATTTAGAAAATAAATGCCCTCTTTTATACCTGATACTTTGATAATAAAAAATAATTGGAATTATCGAATTCCCTGAACTAAAAAAGTCCCTGATTTTACTGATAAGAGATCGTTTATTATGGTATCTTTCTTGTTTTTCATAAAATGGATTTATATTTACATTATAAATGCAGACTTGAAAAAAAATTGATTTTTTTTAGAAATCGGTCTTTTAGACCTCGATTTTTGTGTGAATCGATTCATCAGGTTACGATTCGAATCGATTTAAAAATCTATCTTTTTCGGAAAGAATTGTCATTTCTATCACTCACCCACCAGATTTGTTAAAAGCTGTGGTAGTCAAGTGGACTTGGAGCAGAGTTCGTGGGAGAAGATATTTTAGTCGAGCCGCATATTCGAGTCCTGTTTCTAAGAAACACTCCTCGAGCAGAGAGTGGTGTTTCTTATCACACTGCCGTGGATGAAGAAAGCAGGTTTTCAGCTCAGTCTCTTCATCTGATTGTGGTTCAAATTGCTTGTGTAAATGGGTATAGTTACCGGACATAGAGTTCTGCAGAACTATGCAGTCAAAAAAATGTTCAACGAGAAAATTAAAAAAAGTTTTCCAAATACGAAAATTAACAATAT
Source organism: Trichonephila clavipes (assembly GCA_019973935.1). NCBI lineage: Eukaryota > Metazoa > Arthropoda > Arachnida > Araneae > Nephilidae > Trichonephila > Trichonephila clavipes. Next base: position 331,920 of record BMAU01018101.1, on the reverse strand, counting down.
AAACTTAAGCTATTGTGCGCAGTAAAAATTTAAAAATATTCTGAATACAAAATTTTTGACATTATAAAGTGTAACAAGCGTTTGAGTTTTTTTAATAGAAGGGTCTGGGTTTTTTTTCCAATCATTTTTAATTCGTAAATGGGGTGTTAATAGTATAGAATTTCTACTCATATCCTTCAACTAAGATTGTTATAATTATTTGTTAAAGAACATCTTAACGGCGAGGCATAATGAATGTCCCCGATTCATTTTTTCCATCCGATTTTTGAAAATATTTTATGCTATTTTAGTTACTCATGCATGAGCTTTCAAGTTATTAGAGATATTTAAAGAAAAAAAAATCATTAAAAATATAATTACAGAAACCTTTGCTTTTTGCTTTTTTCGATGCATTTAAATGCTTTCAATATAAAGTATAGCTTTGAGATGGAAAACGATAACCTTTACCCTTTAGCGGGCAATGGCTAATACGTCTAGCCACATATTAAATATTTTTTCTCCAAACGGGTGATGGATATTTAGTCCATCCACATGAGTTAATTGAAGTTAAAACGCATAAAAATTAATACAGATGGCAGGACGATACCTTCTTTTTTGTATTTCATGACCCTTGATGGCTAATTAAAAATAGTGTGTTTCTCGGTATTAATCTAAAAATTGTATTTTGATTACTATAAATAAAATTTCTGATCTTTGAAAAAAATGTCGACATGTCTTAAGTATACTTTTCTTTCATCTGAATGAATTAAGGAAATTTGCAATTAAAAAAAAGGTTTTATTTAGGTTTTTGGAAAGCTTTCATTTGTGGCTAGAGGCTCTTTCCACTGCCCACATAGAACAAAAAAATGACCTAGAAATTTTGGCTTTTCTCCACACTTAGAATCACGTGAAGATGTTGGGGGTCGGAAATATAAATAAACTTTGTTTACATTATGTGGTACAAGATTCTTGAGTTCGAAAAACTTTCATTATAGCTTTACTTTATATAAGCAAAATATTATTATTATAGAAGCCTTTTTTATAAAAGGAGAATTTTGAAAAAAGATTATTCTAAGTTAATTTTGTGCCAAAACATTGTATTTAAATAATTTTTTTTGTTAAAATGTCCTTAAAAAATTTATACATGTATTCTAATCTAAGTGACACTGGATATCATGAAAAATATCCATTTATGCGCTTTTTTAAAATCACGCTTCCGAACGTAGTCAGATACCTCAAGATATTTTTTTTGAAACAGCACAATTTTAATTTTGCTAAAATAATTAATATATTTATATATTTCATGACCCATTAAAATCTGACTGTTTTATCTTTTTAAATTTCAAAGATATATAAAAGCGTTTGACTTTAAATTGATTCCACCTTATTTTTATTTTGATTATTTTTAGTTAATGATATAATTGCCTTTTATATCACCCACATATTTTCTAAAAAAAATTGTACTTTTGATAATGCTGTTGATTTTTTATAGTTTACCCAAATTCTGTGAGTATTATTTTATTATAAAAATGTCATTTTTTTCAGTATTTAAAAAAACTATAAAGTCTGCTAATAAGTATTATTTCATCGTTTTTTATTTTTGCATTAAGACATTATTATGTTTCAAATATTTCATGATAAACATTTTAATCTTATTTTTACAAAATATAGATACAAAATAACTCTCTCCTTAAAGATTTCACATGTTCTATATTATTTCGCTACTTATTAATGTTTTCTAATGACTTTTCACTTATAGTTATAGTCCATATTATAGAATAATTATTATAATACGTGTGTTGAATTTTTAAATATTTCCTCTGACTCCGATAAGATCGTAACAGATGTATGAAAGTAATCATTAGTACTTAAAATATCATTGCAATACTAAAATAAGAACAATGCATATGAATATGTGCATGTAATTATCTCATTTTCTTTAGGGTATTCATAATACGAACACCCTTCTCGAACATTTTATAAATATTTATTATATTGTTTTGAATTAATTAATCAAGCCACAAATAAAAATCTGTGTTATTCATAAATTAATATATAATTAATCATAGTTCTTTAACCTTTATCCGCCAGTTATTTTCAGAGTATCAATGTTTTTTATTATGAGCCAGTGTATTTTATCATAAGGGATTTCTGAAATTTCTCTTAATATTAATACAATGTGACTGCATCGCATTTAATTTTAATAAGCCATGTAGAAATTCTATAGTGCCAAATGCATTGCAATTTATCCATTGATCGTAAGAAAATATTTTAAAAAATTGCAATTTCAGTATTTCTACGGTTAATATTAAAAAAAAATAAGTAAAATAATTTTGTTAACAAGATAAATACATTTTGAACTCTTATTCAAAACCAAAAAATTACTTTACATACCTTAATTCTTTAGACCCTCATGATATGTGAACATGTAGTACAATACTCAAAAAGCCAATTTACCATAAAAACAGCATTGCTATTAACTATTTCAGGACTAAGGAAAACATTTTTTTTCCATTTTAAAATTGGGAATGATCATATTTGATTATAACCTTATCTTCATTTTTCTTCATTTTTTCCGCAGAATGTGAAATTTGAATGTGTACTGAACGTTACTACAAAAACGAGAATCTTTCTGTTTTCTTTTTTTTAAAACTCAAATAAATTGGCACCAATTAAGAAGCCTTCATAAAAACTGTATTCTTGTTATTATTACTTATTTCAGTTTATTGTATCATGTAATAATAATTCTATTTCCTTATATGCTTTACTTTGTTCGATAAATATAATTTTGTTCTTTAATAAAGCATATTTGAACAAATGGGAAAAAAAGTTTGATAAAACAACTCATTGATTCAAAACACTACACATTTTTTTGTAGTTTTCTTATAATTTTTTTTGTTTGACGTCTAAATGAGCTGAAATAAACAGTTACATACTAATATTTACTCTTAACAACCTAATGGTTCAGTAAGGGTTAAATAGTATTCCTAAATGTTTCAAAAAATGTAAGGGATCTGTATGCATGTGTAACTGTAATTCAATGCAGCAATGACAGCATTATAATATAAACAGGTTTATTTCTTCATCCAGTTTTCATAAATCTATATATTTTGGTGATTGAGTACATGAATTTTTAGGTGTAATAATGAAGAGGGAATTCTTTTAATGTGTTGTTATATAGATATATATGTGCTAATGACAGGCGTACATCTAGCCCAGGGACCGGCAACCTTTTCGCATTGGTGTGCTAAATCAATCTACCAATATGAATCAGCGTGCAACACAATATGACATCTTTGAAACCATTCGATCCCCACGATAATGTTTACAGAGTTACAGAATAATGATCAATAATATAGATATTTACAGTTTCATTAAATATTAACTTTGCATCATTTAAAGATATTTCTTCACATAAAAATAAACATCATAAAATATAAGTATTTCCCTTCATTATTGTTAAATAAAAATTTTAATGCGAACCTAGTGATTGCACCTTTCTTCTTTTATATCGCAAAATCAGGGGTACAATCTATAACTTTCAATTTGATGTGATTTTATACATTCAGTTGTCAAACAATTTATTTGCGGACTCGAAATATTTTACTTATGAAGAAAGATTTATTACTTAGATATGTAGGACCAAAAGTGGAAGGCAGAGTGCATACAATTTTTTCTATTCGAAGAACTAAATCGCTCCGGCAATGAAATTTAATAATATACAAATAGCTGTAAATTTATCTTTAGAGTTATCTTCCAGATTTTTTTTAATTCCATAATACTGAAGATGTTCGTCAAATAATATCCATTACAAATTTATCACGTTCCATTTACTCAAAAATTGATAAATTTGTAGCGTTGTGCAGATTGCCATTGAGAATCTTACCACGTGCCACACGTGGCACGCGTTATATATGTTGTCAATCCTGATCTAGCCTTTTGCCGCAATGAATTTCGTGGGCCTCGATTTGACACCGTCAGACAGGTGGCATTAGCAACAACAACAGATATATAAGTAGCATAACTTTTAAATTAAAATTATTTCTAAACTTTTTGCTAACATTTTTAAGTAAGGACTAAACAGAACATGATAACTGGATAACAGAGATTCAGAATCAGTTAACTTAAAAATGTTAACTGAACATAGAAAGAAGCTTTAATTGATTGACGTTCTTAATAGTTAATTAATAAAGCACTTCATCAATATCTCTATTTCTTTGATGCAGCAAGCATTATAAACAGAAATGATATAGGTTTTCGGAATTAAAAAAAACAATATTTGCAACATCTGTCTACCTTAAGTGTGATTAATATCATTGTTACAGCTATGAAACAAAATGCAAGACAATAGGCAAATCATTTTTAAAATGCACTTGGTAAGTGGACTAGCGATTAACAATGGATAAAAACAAAAGGAAGTATAATTACGGAATTCGAATTTCGTGTGATGAAGAAAATGTGTGGTTTCACTAGCATTCAGGTTTACTGGAGGTAAAAAAAAATGGTAAAAGCCTACTTATACGAAAAACGTGGTTTTCAAAATAGCCAATCTATTGTACGCAGAGTTGCGGAAATTATGTTTAATTACGGCTGCTTAGTTCTGGGTAGTTTTAATTTGTTTGAGTAAATGGAGTTTTTTTCTGAAACAAGGATTCAGGAAACTTTAAATGGTGCTTTCAAGGGCTTCTACATCCGTGTTTTGAAATATGAAATGGTTTGCAGTTGTCATAGCTTTTTTTAGGTTGATAAAGCCTCATTAATAGACATTAAGCAGGGGGTATGCTCAAGACAGTCAAAGTAAAATGGTTACCAAGAAAAACAGAAGTAATTTTAGGGATTTTGGAGTACGCGAGAAAATTTTACTTAGGGAAAAAACGAAGATATCAGTGTTAAGGGGACGTGGTAAGATTTAAACTAAATTTTTAATTTAGTGATTTCATAATTTTTTTGTGTGTATTTATGATGTAAAACTGATTTTCTGTTCAAAATTTCATAAAAAGGTAACTGCTTAATTTTTTTAATGGGAAAATTATGAAGTCATTTTAAAATTCTAATCCTCCTACAAATATTAACGTACATATATGAAATTTGATTTACAAGTACTTTAAACTATGTATAATAAATTTGGTATGGGTTTTGTAATAACATGATTGGTATTCGTACAATACTTCTTTTTTTATGAATGCTTATTAAAAACTCCTTAAAAATGTGTAGAATCTAAATTTAATTATTTTTTTTAAAAAATAAGTATTTCTTTGATTGAGAATTGCATACCAACTTTTGTTCCATGTACTATTAGTAACAAGTGAAAAAAATTTCCAAGTACTAAACGTAGGAGGACGCCTCCCCCTTGGGTGCCCCTTTCCTTCATCATTAGCGTGAGCTAAAGGTGTAGGATTAACGGAAGGACTAGAAACAGCCATGATCTTAATCTGTCTTTATTAAGATCTTTAACCTAAACGTTTTTAACAAATTAGATAATAATAATATAAGTGAGAGAATCTACGGTGGCTAAACACACAATATATAATAATACTGAACTAACTTAACCCGGACCACTATCAATACGAACTCGCCTAAACTCTGTTCCTAAACTATCACAGATCCGAATATTAAAGTCACTCCTACCGTTAACGTAGACTGAAGTAATTGTCACGATAATCCTATATGAAGTTGTTGTTTACTCGAGGGCAATGGTATGTACCTTGACTTAAAGGTTCTATATCACGTATAACTTCTGATAGCTGTCACTTAGTTTACAAAACCTCTTCACGCTTGAACCACGGATTATCTTTACATTCCTCAAATTGTCACCCAGCTTACTCTAAGTTCTGATATTTAAAAGCTTTCTAATTTGCATCTTTCCTTCCGCTTCACTTCGTGGATTTGGTTGGGAAAGAGTTACCATTAGTTCTGGCCCCTAAGTACCCAAAGAACATGTTACAGAAGACGCGTGAGCTTGTCACAAACATAATAGAAAAAAAAAACCTTAGCATTTTAAAGAAAGACAAACTAGTTATTTTATCTTTCTGCGATAAGTCAGTTTAAAGTTTTGATTTGCCATTGGAATGCGAATAAAAACAAAGGTAACAGCTATCATAACTCTGCATTTTTTAAACTTAGATCTTTCAAATGTTTTTTTGTAGAAAAGTATTTAAAAGTATTGATTTGACTTTTTGACCGATTTTTGTCAATTGAATCGTACTGTGTTCTCTTAAGATAGCAAATGAATTAATAGACGTTAAACCTGTTGATTTTTAATAAACGTTAAATATATATGAAATATTGATATTAAATATACACAAAAATTTTTTCAAGGATAATAGAAATGATTTCTAGAGTTTTAGATAACATGAATGTTTAGAATAAGAAAATAGTCAATTACGATGTACACTAAATGAATACAATGAAAATCGTTTAATACAAAACTGAGAGGGCCGAAATATTTTTTGTGTTAAAGGATATTGAAAAAAAAACATATGTGTTCAACAAAATTAAATTTATTAGAGTACATTTTATTTACATAGATATGTGCATATGCATATAGTTAAAAAAATCAATCGAACAAAAACATTCAAACGAAAATGAAATTTTATACAAAAAATTTAGCAACACCAAAATCCGTACGGATTTGTTTTCGTTTTCTGTTTTTGATCAACAGGTTTAAGAAGCTTCATATTTATTTTAAGGGAAATAAAAGTTTACTGTTCACCTGAGCTCTTTGCCAATTTGCTCGTAAAAAATTCTTCTAAAATAGGAAGAAAAAAAAACCGGGAACCAAATTCAACGAATTTGACTTACACTACGATGTACTCATCACCGTATTCCAAAGCCTACTGATGAGATATGTGATATTTTGTGTGTCGTTTGTAGGGGTGGCGAGTGAATGTAGCTTAGGAAGAAAAAAATTAGCTCGTGTCATTACTTTAAAGTCAAAAGTCATTACTTTACAAAAAATTATTCAAATACATACTTTCGTTACACATTATATATATATATATATATATATATATATATATATATATATATATATATATATATAGGTAGATAAGATAGATTGAAGCGTTGCACAAACAAACAAACCATGACAATGACCCTGTTTAAAAACATTTCTTATAACAGCACTGCGCTCAAGCACGGGTTTTTTAAAAAGATTTAACATAATTTTTGAACAACTAAATTGAACTAATTAAAAATATCAGGGAACTGAAAATTCCCTTATCCGTTTCAGAGTTTGCGGACACCAAAAAAAAAAAAAATCTCTCTAATATAATCCCTTTTTCTCGACTGTTGGTAATTGGTAATACTAAAGTCATTTGTTGAATTACTTTAATTGTGGCAAAGCACGTTTTTACAATGGCATTTTTTGTTCACTCCACATCATTGTCTTTTAAACGCTCGTCATTCCCTTATTACTCCGCTTTATTTCTTTTGTGAATGATTTCTACTTATGAGACCGTAAAAATTAAGTGCTCAAATTACTCAAGACATTCGGAACGAAACGTGCTTTCATAATTAAAACAACAGATAATATATTATAAAGATATCACGCTCTTAATGCATTTCGTAGAGTTTTAATTAAAAATTTATCTTGAGTATTAAATTATTATAAAAAAAAGTTATGTAAATTATTGTTATTTTTTGTTCTTAAACTACATGCACATTCGAGTTTTGCTCAGTTTGTTTTTAAACTGAATCGTGTGTTAATTGTTGTTGGCTTTAAGTTCTAAAATGTGGAAATTTAGTTCTTGAAAAAAGACTTTTGCTCACTTTTCTTGTTTCTTTATATAAGAGGCTCTTTTTATTTCATTTGAAATATATAGGTAAGTAGCTTTACATATAGTTTTTCTATCTTAATTAATTCTACTTTATAATTATTGCTTTACTTTCCTCAGAATTCATCTTCTTTTCTCTCTAAAACATTTTAAAAGAATGAAAGTTAAAATTGGATTTTTCCCATGTTTATTAATATATATTTTAAACATGATCCGAGTAATTCTAGATTTTTATCGAATTAAATTTTGAAAATGTTTGAATTACTTTTTAAATTAACCCTTAACATTATGTGTTTGAAAATAGAAATATACGTATAGATATGTAATGGAAAAATTTAATGCAGAAATTTTTAGAAATTTTATGAAATGATGTTTGGACATAGTTTTTTTTAAAAAAAAGTATATAATATAATATTTAAGAGATAAATATTAAGAGATAATTAATATAAAGTGTTCAATTATTTTATCTCAGCTTGTTTATGGATAAACGCTGGAAAATGTAGTTTAAATAATTACAGCTACATTTTCATATGATTTCTGCCAAATTAAAATAAACTGAAAAAATGTTAAGCTCTAAATTATATATTTTAATTAATATTTAATTAATTATCTTTAATTTCTACACATGATATAAATTTTTTTTTAAATTTAAAATGCCAGTACTCTAAAAAGTTATCAATTTTATAAATTGATAAAAAATTATCAGATAAAAGAATTTAAATTATACCCCGAAAGAAACAGATAAATAACTTCTGTAAAAGCCAATCTACCCTAAAAGAAATCCATTTACCTCAAAGTTTTGATTATTTCCTTTTTCTCATGAATTAATACCTTAAAAATTGTTTCTTCATACATCTCATGTGTACTTCGCATGTAGTTTTTAAAGAAATTAAATAAAACAATCAATCATACAAACCCACATGTGTAGGTCAGTCAGATGAAGTATTTTCGATATCTCTGCGCTACGATTGAATTTTGTGTAAATTTCAAAGTCAATGAAGTGAATCATCGATAAAAGAAAGAAAGGAAAGATTAAAAGAGTGAGTGTGTGGAGATTTTTTCTATGGCGAAGTATTATTTAAGTGCTCTTTCATGCAGATCCAAAGATATCCTTGCAAAATAAGATTGATGATGTACGAAAGACAATCTTGTGCATATAAAACCACAACAGCTTAATCCTTCCACTGCACAGTTTAGGTAATCCTTAGAACATCCTGATGAACTTGTTAACAACGCATAACAACGAAGGAGGCAAAAGCGTTCACACACGGAATAGAATGAGGATCTAAGAATGCTCTATTCAACCGCAATATACAAGATTTTCTAAGGATGTAATCTTGAGGACTATTCTTGGCATTTGTAGCTCTTTGTGTTGAATCAACTCGCATTGAGTTTCTGACGTTGCCTTTATCAACTTATCATACCTAAGGCTTGAAATTTCATTTGAAATTCAGTTCAAACTGATATCGTTAATTCAATATTACTCTAGGGTAGATGTGCATAGACCAAGACATCGCACAACAATTATTTAAATCACTATTACATAATTCAATACCTGTGTATGTATATATATATATATTGTTATAATTATTATTAATATCATTATTATTATTATCATTATTATTATTATTATACATACAGTCAGTGGCGCACACAAGGGGGGTGTCCTACGGGTCCGGACCCCCCAAAGCAATTGATTTTTTTCCGATTGATTATAATTCTAAATGTATAGAACGTAAAATTTAATTAAATATTTGTTATTAATGATTAATTTTATTATTTAATGCTAATTATTTATTCAATAATTAATTTTTTACTGTTTTTTGTTCCGGAAAATCGATAAAATCAAAAGGATCATGATACAAGAATGATGGACTTTTGACCCCCCCCTTGAAAAATTCCCGCGTGCACTACTGCACACAGTCGAACCTCTATATTGCAAATTTTTCTATATAGCGAACTTTTTCCTGGAACTTTGAACATTTCATGATTGTTTTCGTGAAATAACCTCTCTATAGCGAAGTGCATTTCCTATATAACGAACTTTTTCTTTTGTGATTCAGTTTTTGTTCTTTGCCTTTTTTAAAAGAATTTCTGAAAAAAATTCAAGTTATTCTCTCTTAAACACATTTTATAGTGGTCATAAACCTTGAACTGATTTTATTGGATCCTAACTTGCCAAGAACAATAGAGTTCTGGATGTTTCATCCAAGAAGTGCAATCTTTAACCCCCATTGTCCAGTTCACTAGAAACATCTTCGATATCCTCTTTCACCCTCAGTGGAATTGTTCCGTGTCCGCGTGTTCTAATTATACAATAATGTATGTTTAATATTAATCATTTGCTTAAAAATTATAAAATTTCCTTAAAATTCTTTAATTTTAGTATAAAATTATTTTCTTAATATTGAAAATATTAAGAATATAATATATAATTGTATTAAGAATAAGAATTATTAAGAATAAGAATATAATTTCCATTTTTTTTTCTTGTCTTCCTTGCAGTTTTACTTTCTTTCTTTTTTGATGGGTAAGATATATAAAATAAAAATATATTTATTTTTAAAAAAGGTGTGGATATTTACCTTTTTTAATATATAGTGTTTATGAATTTAAAATTTATTTTATTTGGTTTATAAAGTATATTAAAAGATGAACCTCTGTATAACGAATTTTCCATACAACGAACTTTTTTCCGGGACATAGCGACTTCGTTATATAAAGGTCCGACTATATTTGCATTAAAAAAAATTGAAAATCTCGTACAAACCTTCATAGAATTGTATTCTGATGTTACGAAAGTAAAATCGTTATTCATTTTTTCCCGATGTTCCAAATTGTATCTGAATAACAGGAATTCAATTCCATCAAAGAAAATTTTAAGAAAGTAGCTACTTCTTTTATAGATATAGTAATATCCCTAACTTATGTGATAGGGGGGACTGAGTGATAACCCCCGTAAGTCAGGGTATAATTTTTGATGTAAATACATATAAATTATTTTTAGTTAGAGCCGGAGGCGAAAGAAAATAATAATTTAGAAAACAAATGCTCAATAAAATCGTAGAAACCTAAGTATAAAATCTCAAACCAAAGTTATTTTCATGTAGAAGGTTTCATAAAATCTAATAAATAGTCTGCTGGCTCAGAGATGTATACATATTTTTTTTCTCCCTCAAAATTTCCTCTCAGCAGGCTAATAATTTTTTTATTCCTTTTTCGGTTGAAAAATACGATTTTTGTTGAAGTATGTATTTTCTAAAAAAATTTTTAAACCTTTTTTCAATTAAATTGATGCTTTCTGTCCAATTCCCAACCGTCATGCGATCTTCTGATTGAACTGGGTCTAAAGACTCAAGTTTTTCAATGTCTTATTCTTGCTCATGCATTCCTATGAGCTCATCAATTGTCAGCTCATTATTGTGGGAATACAGAAGTTCTTGAACAACATCACTATCCACTTTTAAATTTATTTTCCGGGCAAAATAAACAATTTCTCCAATCAAATTACTAATTTTATCGGGCTTTGGCACTAATTTCGTCTAAATTTCAGTGATGATTAAAAAAATTGACGAGATTAGAAAATCATGTAACTCCAAATTCACGTAAGTCGATGTATTTCTATACTTGATTATAAATTTTCGCAAAATTCCATTTTTGAGTTCAAACAAAATTCGTCCTCCTACTCTCATTCAAATTTCCACCATTCATTAATAGTTTGCTCGCGACTTCCCTTACATAATTTTTAAATCACTGCTATTATCCAATTAATAACTTTATTTTTTGTAAAAACTTGCAATAAATAATATATTAGTGTTTTCTTTCATGTTTAGGATTGTCCTCCAACAATCAACATTTAATATACATGATGTACTGGTTTGATAACAGGATGAACCCTACTCTCTCTGTAAAACTAGATAATTGATTTTTAAGGGAAGTCTTTTGTATTTTGATGAGATAACGAGGACAATATCTAATCTGGTATTCAGTTTTGACTATTCTATGCACAAAAATACGGCTTTAAAAACCAATGAGGTTCTACTTATAGAAACATTTTCATTCTCTTGGTGAGATGAAATAAATACCAATTCCATTGAATATGAGATTTTCCCCCTGTGTTAGTGAAATGCCTTGGTCCCCTTGATGTAGGGAATCTAAGAGACTGAACGAATGATTTAGGAGCTACATTCTAAGGCGATCAAATATACATTTTCCAGTAATTTCCCGAATATAATATACTCAAGTATAATACAAAATTCCTTCACGTTCATTATAAGGTAGAAGGTTACTGCTTCTTGCATTCAATACGTAACATTAATTATATATTTTCTGAAAACTTTTATGTGATTTATTTTGTATTATGCATTAAATCATATATATTTTTATTAGATATTTTATTAATATTTTATTTAGTGTTAATAAGTATTGCATATTTTAATGTGTTTACTTCGCTTACTAAGTGGAACTGACCGGAAAGAGAACTATGATAATCCCAGACTGTATTAACCAACTAAATTATAATCCCATTATTATTTATTTTCTTATAAAACATCTAAATAATGACATTCGTAATACTTTTAGAGTTCATAAATTGATTGCAAATTGATCTGCGTGGATTATGTGGAAAAGACTGGAAAGGAAACCAACTAAGATAATCTCAGTCGATATTAATCAACTACATTAAGCACATTATTATAATTTTTTTCTTGTAAAACATCTAAATAATGACAGTCTCAATATTTTTAAGTTCATAAACTGACTGCAAATTGTTCTCTTCATTTAATGTAAGAAAAAAATGATGTTTAAGTGATGTTGATAATTACATGACAAACATAAAAAATGTGTTTAAAGTTATTGTTTCTTGTTATGGAATGGATAATAATTTGTTTTATTTTCTTAATCATGTCGTTAATGATTTCTATGTAGTTTAGTTTTCCATTAACTCTTGTCAATACTTTCGATATCCTTTAATGTCAATTGCTTTATAATGTATTTATGCATAAGTGATTTAGATTTAAAGAACATAAGAACAAGATAATTTAGACATTTTAAAAATCATTTACTTCTTGAATATTTTAAGAGTTACTTTGGGAGAAACTAATATTAAGAGTAAAAAATTTAAAGAAACTGTATATGTGTACATATCCATTTTTAAATAGAGAGCATTTTAAATACCTACCGTGAAATCAAGCGTACAACGCACACTTTAAACACAAAAAATAAGATTGGAATTTGCGGGTGCGCCGGGTATAAAAAAAAGGTACCTTTAAAAATAACAAAAGAGACGAGCATGAAAAAAAATTAATTCTACACATATTGAAATACTGTTTACTTAAAAGAATAACATGCCTTATATATGAACTAAAAGAGTCATAGTTTTAAAAATATACGATTTTTTCAAAAGTCGGGGATAATATCCCGAATAAATGACTTCAAAAATAAAGTATTGTATACTAACATTTCAGATTTCTCGTATAAAAAGGGGCGTTATGCGGCGAATATACCTAAAAATTAAAAAATGCAGCTTGAAAATTATAGGTACGCGTTATACACAAGATTCTACTGTATAATAATCTTTCCTTTACAACAACTTCCCGAACAAAAACTTATTAGTTTTTTCAATGCTATTTTTCTTAAATATTCCAACAGAGTTCAAAGCTTTATTTTTGATATTAACAATTAAGTCAGTGACTTCCCAAAGGTGGACTATTAATATAATTTATCAAAATTTCATACGTTATCAAAAATCTTGATATCTCTAAGACAGATGTGGCTTTCTTTTCTTTTTTTTTATGTCTGTTTCTAGCAGTAATAAATATTAGCTGTTCCAGTAATCACACTAACCTAATTAAAAAACAATTCTCGAAGACACTAAGACCCACAATTTCCTTCCAAAAAGGAAGTCCTTACACATTCAGCAAACAAAACGAAAAGCATCACCACCTATAATTTTAGCAAGCACTAGTATTAGCCAAGACCCAAGGCACTACAAATCCACTCTTCACCAGCATCAAGATTTCAAGGTAAAACGTAATAGATGACTTGCATTAATAACGGAATCACGAAATTCGGACCTTGAATCCTCCACAGCTATCGCGAGAGGCGTACGCGAGTCGATCCCTTCACATATGCCATACTTTTTTAATCAGAATCGCGTATCTTTGTAATTGTTGGGGAGGATCCCTACTGCTGGATTTTAATTGCGCCAATTGTACATCTCTGTCATAAATGAGGCACTTTTTGAGGGGGATGCATCAGAACATACAGCCCATCTGCTCGTCATAGTCTCCCTTTCCCCCATTGTGGTTCGCTTATAAATTGACCTGTACGTACTTCTAGCCCCGCCCGAGTAATAATCAGCGATTTGGAAGAGGTATCGCTTTAGGGGTCTTTAACTGATATCGAGTTTCATTGTGATGAGGGTAATGGATTGACGGTTTGGTGTTGATGGATTTCAGGAGTCAGGGAAGTCTTACAAATGATCCGAAGATTTATCCAAGTTTTCAAACTCAATAGATTTTGAGATACATTGCAAATTGTGAGAATTTTTTAGAATTTATTTACTCGTTCTTAAAATCCAGTCACCGCAAAATCCGGCGTAAAACGCACATCCATACTTTCAAGCTCCAGTTTTTAATGTTTAGGTATACTCGTCGTATAACGGGCATCCTTTTTTTTTATGAAGGAACCCGAAATGTGCATATGAGCATTGCTCTTATGTTTTGAAGTCCTTTATGCGTGGTGTTATTTCAGACTTTTGAAAATATACTACACTTCCAGAGCTACAACCCTTTAGGTTTCTTAGGAATGTCATTTCTTTTAAATAAATATTCCGGTCGATGAAGTAGTCCAATTTTTATTATACTCATCTCTTTCTCTCTCTTTTCAATTTTTTTATTTATTTTGAAACTATCATTTTTATACCGCGCGCACTTTGAACTCAAAAAATAAAATCGAAATTTAAGGGCGTGTGTTGTACACCGGATTTTACGGTAGTTGTATAAATACGTCAAAGTTATTACATCAATTGATGCGCTAAGTATTGTAATAAGGAGTTACTAAAGATATGCTAAAGACTTTATCTGTTATTTGCTTTATTCATGCTACTTGTAGCTATTCTTTAAGGAAAACTTTTTAAAATATGATCTGATAAATTATGTAATTTTCTTAAACTACAGGATTAGGATAATTAATCCACTAAGTTCTATAATAAGAAAGGACTAAGTATGTGTGTGTGAGAAAAGTGTCTAATGTTATCTACCATATTAGGTATGTTTTAATAATTGTGATGAAAATGGGAATTACTATTCATTACCCTCTTTTAATTCTTTTAACTGTGCAGATTTTTTAAAAAAATTATTAGAACAATTGATTTTTTATCGGAAAGTACGAATTTTATCGATCCTATTAGTTTATTTGTGGCCAAAGCTTGATGTTTATATATAATTTACGAAGGCATTGATTTAAGCTTTTTTTTTTCTAGAATATGTTGACAATAAGAATGAGTACGTTAAGCAATATCCACTATATTGTAGGATATTATTCACTCAGCTTCTTACTCTCTCAATTTTTGAAATTGAAACTGGAAATTTAAATGTTTATTTAATAAATTTTAAAACAAAAAAAATAATAACATAGATGATTAAATGAAAAACATAACAAAAGTCTATTATTTTAAATATGCCCCATAGATTTGTTCTTCTTAAACTCTTTCACCAAGTTAATATCAGCTTTATTTTTAAAATTTTGAGTCAAAAAACAAATATTTGCTTACTATGTATTTGAAGATATTCAGTTAGTAGAAAAGGAAAATTTAAGGCTATGAATACCATATTTAATTGTGTTTCATTTAGATTATTTTATATATATATATATATATATATATTCCAAGGCTTTCTTAAGGTAAGTTATTTGCACGTTTTAGAAACATATCATTTTTGTTTCTTTTTTGTAAGTGTAAATGAGACAAAACCCTTACTTAAGTGGGTTAAATACTACACTTGTAAAGGTTAACACCCTACGTTCTTCAAAATTAAATATTAACTCCGAATAGGGTGTTACAGGAAAATGAGGTAGAAGGAATAGCAAGAATGTGTGCGTTTTGAATATATCTTGTAGTTATTTTAATTGATTTTTTGTGAGTGTCCCATATCTCAAAATTCGATTAAGTGTATAAATATGTTAATGATTGGTAAAACCATGCTTTTTTCCCTTCATACATGCAATTGATTTTGGGATTATAATTTGAAAGAATTGCAGAAGATCGAATAATATGTATTAAATACATGTTTCGCAATCCTTCTTATTTCGTTCATTTGTAAATTAAGTTATTAAAACTGATTAGAACATGCTAATTTCGAAATAAATAATTGTGTAAGCGTGGTAAATAATTTCAAAAAAACTATTAGCATTGTATACAATTAACTTAATTACATGAAAATTTCTTAATTATATTTCAAAATGATATTAAAGAAATATTCGTAATTAAAATGAAAGTGTGTTATTTTGATTATAATGAATTAGTTTGATTTTTTTTTTCTAAATATCTCCTTCAACTTTAATGAGTTGTTTATTTCTTCATTAACATTTTTAAACTTACAATCTCGATTAAAAACACGCAATTAAAGTTATGAATTATTAGAATATTAGTCTTGTAAAATATAGAATTATTTTATCAGTATATAAAATGAAACATACAAAAATAAAATTAGGTATTTAATAAGTTATTTTTAGAGTATTTGAACCCAGTCAGATTTTGCAAAAATAATTTGATTTGAAAAAAAAGTCACAAATATTAATTTGTGAAAATTTGATTATTAAAAAAAAATCACAAACATATATTATTGAAATAAACAAAATTAAAAATTATAAACGTAAAGAAGAAATTATAGCTTCTTGAGAATTCAGTATTAGTAAGTTTGAAAGTTAATGATTTTAATTATCAAAGAAAAACTAAATCTTAGTTTTTTTTATAAATTTGTACCCATAATGTTCTTCTACACCAACCCAAATGACCTTGCGGGCCACTTCGAGAAATCATTATAATCTCACGGGGGCCGCCGATAAAAATATGTACCCGTATATCAGATTTGGAAAAAAAAGAGAAAAACTTATTAGAGTAAAAATTTAAAACAAAATGAACTATTATTATTGTTTTCATTATTTTTCATTTATACAGACATAGATAATATAATGATGTTTATATAATATAATAATTCAATGATCAAATAATGTTTAAAATATTACAGTTGCCATTTTCTTGAAAATTACGGTGTTCCTTTTGAATTGATCTTTCGTTACTCATTGCTGAAATTTGATTGTGCTGTCATTCGCAAGCGATTAAGTATACGTTGCCCTTTATCTTAACCGTCCTGAATATATTTTTTAAAAAACATCTCTGACTGCCTCTTGCTTTTTGGGCACTCCAAACAGGAAACGAGGAGGAGAAATGAAAGTCGCACACTCAGAGAATTTGATCTAAAGAACATTTCTATTATCTAAAAGGATTTATTTTAAATCAAGAATAGGTAACAGGCAAATACATTGTAGATTTATACATGTATTTATATTTAAATTTTTCCTCAAATAAATTTCAAAATGAAAAAAATTTAAAAACCTGATATTTAAATTTTTTAAAAAAAAAAGAGTCGGCGGGCCGCAACTTGCGTACTTGCGCGCCACATGCGGGCCGCGTGTTCGACACCCACCCCTGTTCTACACAAGGATGTCAAACTCAAAGGCTAACTTGGGTCAAACAAGCAAGATTTAACTTTAGGAAGGCCGCAAAAACAATCACTATTCATAGAAACGTAAGTTTATTTCGAATATTACATTATAATAAACATAAATAAAAGATCAAGAAAAATTTAATGTTTACATCTTGATACTTAGCATCTCTTCTCTACCTCTATCTTTCGTATTTCGTTACAAATTTTTATATTTTATTATATATTATTGTCTACCGATATACTGGCTGGACCTCAAAAATGTTCTTTGTAGGGCGCATGCGGCCTGCGGGCCCCGAGTTTGACACCCCTGTTCTACACAGTTAGTCAAAAGTAATGGTCTTAAAAACAATTCAATGATTGCTGAAGAAGAAAGCACGGGTTTTATTGACTCGTTGTGTATACCCCTGCCGTACGTGCATTTCTATTTTTCTTTTCTTGAGGTATTTAATTACGTAAAAAATTTTGTAAAAAAATATCGATCTTTATTTTTATTCAATAAAATACCTGGAATCTTAGATTTCTAAAACCGCCTTTATAACGAAGCTAAGCAGCATAGAAATTAAATAATAAGTATTTTAATGTGAGACGAGATTTTATATATATATATATATATATATAAATCACAACTTAATAATCAATCAGAAAATTGAAATTATATGAGTCTTATAATACTAAATCCCATTTCAAAATATCAATGGCGAATATAGAAGATAAAATTCCAACGTTTTCAAACATAATTAAAAAATTATAAAATAAAAATTTATAAAATATACAAGTGCAACCTCGGACTTAGGACCGATAAGTGGGGTTAAACTAGCTTTTGCGCCAACCTTCCCCTATTGCAACTTGGTAAGTTAATCGGAAAATATCCAATTCTCAAAAATTTAAAAATTAAAAAGTTAAAATTAAACCATTAAACTTGAAAAATTAAAACTATTCGCCATCGCATTCTGAAAGATATTTTTACATTAAAATATTAAAATTCTAAAACAACTAAGAGCATAATATAAGTGAACCATCGAACACCAAAGATGATGCTCCCATCTTTAAAATAGTTGTATAGGTAGAAAAAATATCTAAAATCCGAAAGTTCAAATTAAAAACACAGTATGTTCACAAATGAATAGCGTAAATCATTAAAAACTCACCAAAGAGCATCCTATCAATAATTCAATTCACAATTTTTGAACGATTTCTCATATTTAAGACAGCAATTACCACTCCTATTTTTTGCTCATAACTCCCACTAATGCCATGTCAATCAAAATGATTCATAATTTCACATTAGAGTTTAACTATTTGGTATTAGATGCAAATCAGATTGCATGCAAAAAAGTTGCTTGATTGGTCATAAAAAATTAATTTTTAAAGTGTAGTCGCGTGTAAATATTGGTCTATGTGTTTATTAAAATGTATCCTGTCTGTGGAATGCACATATTCTTCACAGAAGAATATGTGTGAAGAAAGATTTCAACTTCCGTTTATGTTTATATATATATATATATATATCTTTTTTATAAACATCATATTTCTTTTTTGATACTTGTTTAAAAATCTGGCTTATCTGATATATTTATTTTTGTGCTTCCTATGTAATTTTGATCTTTAAGGCCATTTACTTAGAAATTGCATCTTTAGAGAAATTATAATTTTTAAAATGTGATAACTCTCTCAAAAGAATTTTCACATATAGTAGATATTGGTAGAAAGATTTTTCGTACTGTTCTTGAGAGCCTGAACCAGAACTTTTTGAAATATAAAAAGTTAGAAGTGAATTTATGCATATTTTAATTTATCAGAGTAAAAAATTTTAACAGGATACCTCGGAGTTTAAATCGAATTACTGTAGCTCTAAAAATACTGGGAGTTCTTCAAAAATCCTTGTTTTGGCTCTGATGAGGTCTTAGGGGAAATATTATTATTAAGGGAAAATGTGTTAGGGATAATATTATTAATAAAGAGGCATCTTCTATAAAAGTATATTTTGAAAATCAGTTTTTTCTCCATTTTTTGACGAAAAATTGCACTCTTAAAGGAATATTTATACAAAAATATTTTTGAAGCAATTAAGATGTATATACTAATTTAGGTAATACAAAGATAAAAAAAATTGTTCATTTTTACGCTTTTTTTTTAAATTACGGTTTCGAACGTATTCAAATACCTTAAAACGGTTCATGGCTGCTATAAAAGGACAAACTAGAGAAAAATTCTTTATATTTAAAACTTTCCCTCTGTAAATTTTTTTCCTGAAAATAATAAAAAATAATCGGTATAATCTCAATGAAACTACCGTAAAATCCGGCGTATTACGCGCACTTTGAACACAAAAAATGAGATTGAAATTTACGGGTGTGCGTAATGAAATAATGGTATGGAAATGATAGCTTTAAAAATAAAAAATGGTGAGCATAAAAAAATTAAGACGTCTACATATATCGAAATGCTGTTTATTTAAAAGTAACCTTATGAACTTCAAAGGATTGTAATTCTAGAAATTTCCTATTTCTTTAAAAGGCTTGTATAATACTTCGAATAAATGACTTCAAAACATAAGATCATTGCTCAGGTACATTTCAGGTGTCTCCTTGAAATTAAAAAATACAGCCTGAAAGTATAGGTGCGCGTTATACGACGTATTTTACGGTAAGTATAATCAATGCTCCCAGAATAATCGTTTACATACGTTTGAAATACGGGGAAAATAACTAAATAATACACGCATAAAGATATAGTAAATTTAAACCGAAAATTAAATATTTTTCAAAGGTTAATACAATGTTTTTAATAAAAATCATAAGAAAATTAGTAAAAGATAAAATTAAAAATAGGGCGGAGAAACATATAGCTTACTGAGCAAATATTTCTTTTTGATATTTCTTCTATCGTTTTCCTCTAAAATTTTTTGAAAAATATAGCATTATAAAATAATATTCTGAAAACTTAATAGAAGAGCTTCCTGACTATAACGATAAGCTGTCACTTAATACTGAAAGTGTATACATCACAAAAATTTCACTGGTGACATTGATAATTCTATACTAAACATAACGGAGACTTGTTATTTGAGACACACCCAGTCACGTGATATATCACAAGGAATTTCACTGGGTGGGGGCCAAAAAATCACGTTGGAGTGCCAAATAAAGCTTCTAGCAATGTAACTGAATTAGAACTGCTAATTAGTGCTTTCCCAAGACAGGAATTAAACCACTGCAATAAAGCGCACAAGCAAATATAAATGTATAAACCATTAAATCAAGCTGTGTCTTAAATATAACATAAATGTAGTTGATTGTTAGAATTTTTCATATTGAAAAGATAATTTAGTAGGCATAAGTCATGTCATAAATAGGACATGGGATATATTTAAACCTAATGGTTTTGAATTTATTAACCATTAGTCTTCTGGCAAATTCAGTTTGTGGTTTGTATTTTATTTATAGTAGAAGTGATTGAAAAAGATTTTGTATTTTTTTAACACGATAAACGTATTATCGTAAAATCTGGTATAGCTTTCAAGCTTAATTTTTAAAATTTTTTAAGTATATTCGCCGTATAAAGCGCACCCTCTTTTTTACGAAGACATTTGAAATATTAGTATACATTGCTCTCATGTTTTGATGTCATTTATTCGAGGTATTATCCCAGACTTTTGATAAAATAGTTTTCTTCTAGAACTACAACTCATTTAGTTCATAAGGCAAGTCATTTCTTTTAAATAAATAGTATTTCGATACATTCAGAAGTAAAAAAAAATTTATGCTTACCTCTTTTGTTGTTTTTAAAGCTATCGTTTTCATACTCGGCGTATAACACACACCCTTAAGTTTCGATCTTAATTTTTGTGTTTAAAGTGGGTGTTATACGTCGGATTTTACGGTATATATGATTATAAATTAAATTATGCTCCTACCTCACCAAAATATTAAAAAAACTCATATATCATTTACTTTAGGGTATGCTGAACGATTAAAATAAAAAGTTTTGGTTTGATGGTTTTTAATTTATTTTTAGTCTACATGTATGTGTGTGTATGCAATATATAAAACAGAACCCTTATTTAAAATACCACAAGAAGCCCACCGTTTTATTCTTGTGAGAAAAATTTAAAAATTCATGGCATGTGTGTGTGTGATTTTAAATTTCTATTCCTCCTACACAATAATTGTCGTACACATATGGAACTTGGTTCATAAATATGTCAAACTATGAGCAACAAGAAATGATATGAGTTACGTGATAACGTGATTGAAATTCATAAAATAATTTTCTTTATGAGTGCTTACTAAAAGTTCCTTAAAAAAAACCTAAAATCTAAATTCATCTAATTTTTAAATATCGTTTTATTTTAAAAGCGTATACTAATTCTGTTAGATGTATATTACGACACATAGAAAAAGTATTAAAACATTTGGCGCAAAACAGTGATGAACACCTTGAGATTTGAAAAGGAAGAAATTCATTATTTTTTTCTATTTCCCAAGGATAAATTAGTTTAAAGCTTCCATTTTCAATCATGATGTGAATATCAACGCAAATAAAATATTTAATAACTTTAAGTTTTTTTAACATAGAACTCTGAAATTTTGCGAGACAATATAAAAATAATTTAGACTACATTCTTTTAATTTGAATAAATGTAAGGTATTCAAGTTACTGTTACTGTAGTTCAAATGAAATGCAATAGAAACAAAGCACAAAATACAAACGCAATATAAATGCTTTTATCAATACTATTATTGTTGCACTTTTTGGTATAATTAGACTTGTTAATATCTAAAGTACTAAAAATTCTATAAGGTGTTTTTAAGAAAATTCATTTGACTTTCATCATAAAAAACTGGATTGACAATATTAATTTTATTAAAATGCAGCAAGTTTTTTTGCTAAATATTTGTGAACCGCAAATAAAATTGTTTCTGGGGTATATAAAAATATGCACATCTCTAGAATATTTTTTTATTTGTTATTATAATAACTTTATCTCTCTCTCTATTTTGTTATTATTGCATTAATGGTTTTAAATTTTATTTTGTGTGAGTTGAAGTTTATTTAATAAGACTTAAGCACACCATTATTCACAATTAATTTATTTAATACCTAGTAATCATAAATATTGTTCGATTTCTTAGAGAAAAATGTATTCGCTCAGAATTTAAATATAGAATGATATTTCAAACAAAATAAGTAAGTGAAAATAAAATTAATTTACTACTCACATACAAATTTAAGAACTTTTTTTGATGGGAGGATTTAAAAGTACAGCATTAAGAAAACATTTAAAAATATATATTGGAATGGAACAATTTAGCAATAATTACTGAAGACTCGCAGAAAACTTATCGGAAGATTATCTGAAGATAAAACATTTAATGCATCTAAAAAAAGTTTCCCAGAAATATCATATATTTTAATTTTTTCTCTCGCATATGTCAGCTTGTTAAAATAATTTTTAAATTTATAACATCTATATTTTTCATAAACGTGAACATAAATAAAATTTTATTAATGTATAAATTTCGAAAAATTATAGTTCCTTTATTTATTATATATTTTTTTTATATAACTATATAAAATTATTCTCAAAAGTCCTTTGTGTGTGTGAAAGAAGAGCAATTCAAACTAGAAAGTGATGTTAATCTTTCCAACCAAACTAATAATGATTTCAATCATATTAACTTTACAATACACACATTTTTCACCATATATTTACATTAAAACCTTCAGTTTAATAAAGTAGTCATGTTAAAAAGACTGAATTAACATTTTTTTATATACCATAAAGTATTTTTTATACGTTATCTCACTGAAATTTCTTTCAAAGAAAAATCACCATCTTCCATTTGGAACACTTGCGTACTTCATTAACCTAGAAGTTCATAATTTCTTGCTCTTACCGAATCGTGTTTGAGCCCTTAGAACACTTTTAACAATGTCGAATGCGGACGTAACAGAGTTAGGCGCGGTCTTACGCTCTAAATTAAGACTATGTAAAACCTCAATAATGACGAATCATACATTTCTCGGTTCTCGAAACAGTGCATGCAGAACTTTTTTTCATTAGATTTCAAGTTGTTCTCCTCGATATAACATGGTCCTGATTTCCATAATGAAATGAAGTGTATTCGCGGTATGCCGGAAGGAGTGTCAAAATATAGTAGAGTAAGCTTTCGAAGTAGGCTATGTAGGTTCGCATAACAAGAAATCGTGCATTGTTATGGCTCAGCGTTTAATTATTGTAACTGAAATACGATGGTTTAAAGGAAAAAATTAATTTGTATCTGCGAAATAAGCATTTTCTTCATTATTCACTAACTCGTGATTTAAAACTGAAAAAAAAAAGTTTCGAATTTTATTATTATTATTTTTGTAAAAAATCAAGGGGATGTATTTTTATGCCCCTGATAATGTAATAATGTTCACACATGCAAAATAAAAAAAAAAAAAAAAAAGAGCAAATTAATCATTAAAAAGATACCGTAAAATCTGGCGTATAACGCGCACTTTAAACACGAAAAATACAATTGAAATTTACAGGTGCGTGTTATACGCGCCGGATATAAAAATGTGAGATTTAAAAATATAAAAAAATAGACGAGCATATAAAAAATTATACTTCTACGTGAATCGGAACACCGTTTATTTAAAAGAACTGACATTCCTTATGAATTTGAAGGGTTGTTGTTCTAGAAGTACGCTACCTTTTCTAAAGCTTGTAATAGTATCTCGAATAAATCGCTGCTTCATAGCATATGAACAGTAACGCACACAAGGAGGAAGGGGAGGGGTCCCTGGGTCCAGACCCCTCCTCCCCAAAGCCCTCTATTTTTTTTCGATTGATTATAATCCTATGTATATAGTACGTAAAACTTAATTAAATATTTGTAAATAATAATTAATTTTATTAATTAATGCTAATTATTTGTTATGGCTTGAAAGTATAGGTGTGCGTTAAACGCCGGATTTTATGGTAGGTAAAATACCTGCGATCCTTGTTATCTTTAAAAAATTTTGTTATACCTAATAATTTACTGTCACATGTTTGTATTTTAAATTAATTAAATTCATCGAATAACAATATTTCTTTAAATTCAATTAAATCTTATTTTTAAGTTAAAAATACAAACTACAGATATTTTAAAATAAAAATCAACTAAGTGCTTCAAATATTTTTGAATAAAATAGATTTTTTTCTCTATAAATAAGCTTAGATAAATGTTTATATAAATGTTTTATTTTCATATAAATTCTATTCTTTCGTTTATATTTAATCGTCAACTGTTTGCATAAGCAAGGAAAAAAACTTGATACTGTGTTCTTTAACAAATAAAATGAAGCCGTTGTAACCTAATGGTTATGGTCGCATAATCTTGGTGCGATATCATGAGTTTGACTAGTGCCACAGAAACCTGCTGTGTGGAGTGGCTGATACGCGTTAACCCTTTATCTACCGTATTATGATTTACTACAATATTTTTCGTGCGATATTTTTTTTTGAGTCACTACATTGAAAATTAAGGGATATACATAAATAAACTACTCAACTTTGAGAAATTTAATCCATTAGAGCTAATTAATTAAATTGGTACTTTAAAGTACCGTCAGTCCACAAAGGTCTAAAATATTCTCATAATACGAACGGACCGAATGACCTTTTTTACGCAGCTTTAAGTCTTAAAAATGCTAAATAACCAGAGAACACTAATAGTTTACAGCAAAAATATTTATTTCTAAAGATTATTAAATTTTTAAAAACTTATTGACTTTCTTTACCTATAAAAACAGCTTTTACACATAAACATAAATTGATTATATTAAAAAAAAAACAGTTTTTCTTTTCATTAATACACCAAAAATCTTTACAAGCTTTACAAAAATCTTTTTCAATTGAATGTTTTTTAAAACGTTGCATCCTGGGGTTAGAAATGCTGTTTTTTCTTAAAATGAGCTACTGCACCTTTAGTCTTGTTCAGTCTCTTGATCATCATCATCTTAAGAATCTAACAAAAAATCCAGCAGATTAATTGCTGGCACTCCTTAATTTGAAAATAATCTGCTAGTACATCACTGATTTCAGATGGTAGGTTCTGTAATAAATCCAATGCATCTGGAAGACTTAGTTTCTTTTTTACAGACTTTCTAAGAAAAGGAAATAATAAAAATAATCTTCGCAATCCGATCGAAATGTCAGCTGAACATGCAATTTCTGCTATGAAACTATTCGCCTTCCCCACTAAAATACTCCTCATAGAACCCGTTCTGTCCTATATCTTGGAAGAAGGGATTTAAAAGAATATTCCTGCTAAGTATCGTCTGAGTGTTTGTAAATATCGTTGTTCTATGTAATTTTAAAGTGAGTGGTACTTATAAATACCATCGGTAGAGATAACTGGTGAAATCTATCGACGCGTTAAGTCCTCCCCCGTTGGTGTGGTATGGTAGTTAGGAGACGGGGTGACAGTTCAGGTGCCGGTATCGGTGCTTGACATTGGGTCAAAATTACGAGATCCGTCACCCATAGCCCCCCCTGCTGCCTTAGAGTGCGATGTTAATAAACACTCACTCAAATTAAATACTTGAAACAATCATAATATAATTATTAAAGTCCCTATTAGTTAAGAGGGGAAATAAACATTAAATAGTAACCAGAAAATATTGGTTATAATGATAAATTTTATAATTATAATGTGTTTGAACTGAACTAATCTATACCTAGGTTATTAGATAAATTCAGTTAGATAGATTTATTTCAGTTTTTGCATTTTTATATGATACTGAAAACCACATTTTGTACACATAAATAAGAATATCGAAGATTAAATGATACAATTAATATTTTACGCACACATTCAAAAAATTATATTGTTTATGATGATTCCGGCTTGTGAATCTTATACACTCATTGATAAGCAATTGTTTTTTCCTTAAAATCTTATATTAATCTATAATTTCTTTATTTATCAAGAACAAAGCAATTCTCGTGATTAGAAATCCATTATTACAAATAATTTGTTACGGAGGATTTGTCATCAAGACTTCTATTTAATTTATTTTGGATTGATTAATTTGTTATAATAATTTAAGTATGATATTAAAAGTCAATTATATGATAAACTAACAGACAATAAATTTGCAACAAACGATTAATTTTCAGATAGTAAACTGCTAATTCTTTTGTACACTAGTAATGTTAAACTACGAATTAAAAACTTTCACATTACTAACGAGCGAATTCCTTTGTCTAAATTATTGCAGTATTATAAGATCAAAATCCCAAATGGATTATCCATGTGAAATGAGCTTCCATATCGACACATGAACCAACTCTTTTCAAACCAAGCTCATGCTACATTAATCATAATTTCCAATTCCTGACACACCATTCTAAAGTCTCATTCGTATCACGAAAGATATTTTTGCATTGATTCCAAATACAGCCAACCAAGCACAGAGCTTATACATGAAAATAATACAGCAGCTCCTAATTAAGATTTGTAATTGGAGCTACTTTTCACAAGAGCAGAGTGATTACTGCCAATAAATGCTTTTTCTTGGGTGGTCCAATTTCGAGGTCTGTGAACAAATCCTGAGTCAATACGGGGGTTTCTGTAATGATTGGCTATGAACAAAGTCCCATTTCTAACGGTTTGGGTAATATCCGTCTAATTACCCACTATCCCACTAGATAAGTATGGCTTTGTATATTTTGGAAGACATAAATATGGAGCAAAACGTGCATAAATCATTATTGAAATATTTCGGAGGTTGCAGTTGTTAAAGAAATCAGCTTCTGTTTTTGTCCACTTGTACAATGCTTCTAAAAGTAAAGATCTTATATTTAGTTCCCGTAATCAGTTTGAACAATGGTCGTTGATTTAGTATTTTTTCTGATAGGTGCTCTCTCCAACTGTTTAAGGTATCTGACTACATTTGGAACAGTGATTTTTCACATGTGTACAAACAAATACTTTTTTAGTATTTAGGGTCACTTAGATTAGAATACACGTATAAAATATTGTTTTAAGAATATTATTACAATAAAAAATATAAATGCAATATTTTGGCAAAATATGAACATATGATTATTTATTTTCCAAATATTCTTCTTTTATGGAAAATGCTTCTGTAATAATAATATTTTGCCTACATGTAGCTACATCAGACAGAGTTTGAACTAGGATTTTAGAAATATATATCTTAGAAGTAGATTTATCTATGTTTTAAAATACCTTAGAGTGGATTAATTTTAACAGAAAAAACTGATAATTATTTCAATTGATAGAAATTCTGAAAATAATGTGAATTTTTCAAAAGTTGTAGATCCGTCTGGAGAAGTTTTGGCTATATATAAGCAAAATATTATTATTATAGGAGCATTTTTCATAAAAGGAGAATGTTTTGAAAAAAGGTAATTCTAAGTTCATTTTTTGCCAAAATATTGCATTTAAGTAATTTTTTTATTATAATAATATTCTTCAGAAAAGTTTTTATAAGTGTATTCTAATCTTTGTAAAAAACATTAAATATAATAAAAAATATTTTTGTACACTTTTGCAAAATCACGGTTCCGGACTTAGTCGGATGCCTCAACATTTATTGTTAATATTGCTTTCACTATAAAAAGGACATGTCATAATGTCTGCACTTGTAATATAATTACTTTTATTAGAATTATTCATACAACACGGCACTAAAGACTTTTATGATTCAGAAATAGCAATTTTCTTTAACGTATAAATATTTAAAAGGTGTCATCAGCTTTGTGTGGTTAACACTCGCTATCAAGCTGTGAACAGCAACAGGAAGAATTTCACAAATTCTTTGAAAACAAATACATGTTGCCATCACACAAAGATAAATATTAGGTTGAAGGCAATGGTGTGAAATGACAGAAAATAAGTATCTTACACAAAATAAAACCTACCGTATTTATTCGAATCTAAGCCACCATCGATTCTAAGCCACACCCCAAATTCTCAACACATTTTTGTGAAAAAATAAAAAGTAATGTAAAAAGGTTTATCGATATTTATTTACGAAAATGTCAAAAATTTAAAGAAAACTAATAAGAAATGAATAATTAATATTTATTTTACCAGTACCCAATCTTTCTAAGCAATACCCAATTTTTAATAGCATTAACAACGGAAAAACTGCGGCTAGAATTCGAATAAGTACGATAATAATAGTTAGAATGATTATTTATTAACATTGCGCTAAAAATCAGTACGAAATTTATTGGTGATGATCCTCGTAATTTTGAACCTCGATCAAGAAAATAATAAGAATTAGAAAGAAATTAAGCACATACATGTAGATAAAACACAAACAAAAATAGTTAACAATAAAAACTCAACTTGATTCAAGCAAATACATTAATTCAAATAATTTATTTGTTAATCAAATTAGAAGCAATAAATTTTAAATACATCTGATGGAGCTTTAAAATAGAAGTCTGAGGAAATTTTCTAAAAAATATGGTATTTTTCTTAGTAACATTTAAATAAGGCTTGAATTGATATATAATTTGATATTATTAGAAAAAAATATTTGCAATACGTTCAGAAAATGAAGAAAACAAGAAACTGAATGCAGCAATATTGCGCGATATTTCCATAAGAACTGCTGATCATATGCATGACCTTATTACGGAAATATTTGAAATAAGCTTAAAAAAATTTAAATATACAGTGCTTTCATATTAAAACTCTGCTGTAAAAACACTATATAGAGCACCGTTTCAATTATATCATATTCACATTTTAGATTATTTGATTCTATAAAACGCAAATTGAGATGACAAAATAAATCAACACATTTTCGGAAGATATGTAAAATTATCCTGTAAAATTGATGTCATTTATTTTGTCGTGGAACAAATGGCTTGCCTGTCACAACTGTGGGTTCTTAGCTAATGGGTATATAAAATGCAAATTGAAAAGAAAAACGCAAATACTTTTTATTTTTTGTTTAATAATAAAACAAGATTGACAATGAAATTAAAGTTAATTGTTAAAAAGCTATCTTAATACAAGATCGACACGCTTTTATAAGCTGCTTAAATGACTTTTTTCTTAGAAGTATAGATTGCAATAAGAATAAAAATAATGTTAACATTAATGAAACCTCTTATTGTAAGAAAATTTAATTTTTGTAACATTTTTAACAATCCATATTTTTTTATAAGTTGAAATCTTCCAAAAAATTCCTTCGATTACTGTATTTAATAATTTTTTCCCCACGAATTTCTCTTTGCGTGGTTCTTATTAACTATGAGAAGTTATAATTAAAGAATTTCAAATCATTAAAAGTTTTTAATTATATATTTTATGAGAAAATAATTTTATCTCTTCAGCTTTATTTCTCTATGGCTCGAACTCTTTTTTTTTTTCTTTCTATTAGAGTAGTCATAGATTAAACATCTCTTAAGTTAACATTCCTGCGTGTTTTCGTATTCCTTAAAATATTTAAATTTCAAAAATTTTTGCTGTGAATTTTGATTGCTAATTTTTTTTTACTTTTATATAGATGTAAGAATTTTTTAGTTCATATTTTATCAAATTTCAACATTAAAGATGAAAAATTTTGTGTTGTTCTATCCACGTTCTTTCAACTAATAAGCCTCTTGGGAAATTTGGGTCTTTAAAAATTATTCTATTATAAACCTTCCCCCGAAGAAGATGTGAGTATATAAATTAAGCCTTTACAAAAAGATTACACTTTCAAGTTAGAAAGAGAGAGAGGTTAGACTGCTAACAGATATCAGGGATTGATTAAAAGTGAAGTGAAGTGTGAATACTTCGTAGCTGATTTGTGTAATATTAAAGTTGAGGATTTGATCAACTATAGATTAAATTGGATTAGTCGCTTCGACTTATAATATATATATATATATATATATATATATATATATATATCAGTGGCACACACAAGGGAGAAAGACCTTGATTTTTTTTCCGATTGATTATAATTCTATGTATATAGTACGTAAAATTTAATTAAGTATTTGTTATTAATGATTAGTTTTATTAATTAATGCTAATTATTTATTCAATAATTAGTTTTTTACTGTATTTTCTTCCCGAAAATTGACAAAATCATAAGGAGCATGATACAACAATGGTGAACTTTCGACTCCTTGAAAAATTTGTGTGTGCGCTACTGATATATATGTATATATATAGAAGGTATAGTGCCTGAACGTAAGTGATCCGATTTATTAAGACTTCTCGTATCTCGTCTACCTCACTATTGCTTTCCATATTTAGTAATTGTTGTATATCTTAACTTGGTTAATAGAATTTGTGTTGTTCATAATAGTAAATAAATAAAAGTTATTTTGAATATAGCTAATCTTCCTTCCGACTCTCCCCAACTAATGGACGCCACGGGGCGATCATTACAATTTTATGCATGAGGCATTAATTGAAATTTTGATTTGATATTAATTCCTGACCTCAGAATTGATTGATAAAAGTTCTTGTTAAAATATTAATAATGCTATATAATTTTTTATATGATTTATTAAAATATTCTTCGGCACTAAACTGATTTACATTCTAAGGAAGTGTGATTTTAAGATTTAATGTTTGCCACCCACAAAATATCATAAGCTATAGTGTTAAAAAAAAATTTAATCATGAATGATTTACAGGGATTTTAATTTTTGAAAAAAAAATATTTAAGTAAATATGGTAGTGATGTGTGTCAGTTAAATTTAAACTCTATAAGGCCGAACATATCTTGTCGAAAAACGTCTAAAATTGTGATTAATTGTTTTAAATACCTACCAAGCTTTTAAGGAATGAATACTATAAAAAATACTTGATATAGTTTTATTTTGAGTAGTATTGATTTATAATTTGCTATAAAATATTCGTGATATGTTTGATTAAAACTTTCCATCGAATGTTTCGAAACGTTAGTAATGCTTTATTTACAAAATGTGGAATTAACTTTAAAAAGTATTACCATATATTTTCAAATACTGAACTCAAATTAATTTGTTTTAAACTGAAAATTTTTATATTCTTAATTTAAAAATTAAAATATATACAAATATCTAATTTCTTTTTAGTGATGAATCGTATAGTACAAGAATTTGTTAGAAGGGTTTTACAAAAGAATTGAATAAGGCGCGACACATTATTAAAATCATACACATTCCACACTTTAATTTACATGTATTTTTTTCGTCCGCAAAAAAACCCAACTACATCTGAATATTAAAAAATTTAAAACACACACACAAAAAAAATCTAAATTCAACAGAAGATATCATTCAGCCATGTCAATCTGTTTCTTCGATTTTAACATTTGGCTAACAGCCAGCTCAAGATAATCTCATTCAGGCAAAGCGACACGAAATCACTCCTATTCCCACCATCTAGAAAACACAGATACAAATCTACTTTCCAAGGAAAAAAAAACTCAGACAATGAGAAATGCATCAGAAGCGTTTCGGAAAAAATGACAAATGGCGAACCCGATCTGATCCTCTAGTCGTCATGACCAATTACTCTTCCAAAACTCTACCTGCAGATAAGAAAAGAAAAAAAAACCATTCTAGCAACAATAACAACAGCTTTAACCACACAATCTATGGGTATTCTCCCCCCTCTCTAGTACCGGAAGCCATCTCCTTTAGTTTCTGTGGTCCTCGAAAATATTAATTAACATACATATTGGCGACGATAGCCATCTCTTAGGCTCTACTTTGGTGTACTTTAAGCCCAGGTGATGGCAAATGCTAGTTTGCTTTTATTATGGAAAACAGCCAAAGTGGAAGGATATACATCTCTGGATTGGCTAATGGCACGTCTTCCTGCAAATGTTCCACCCCTTTTTTTTTATTACCTAGAATCATTGTTGAAGGGTGGTCGGTACTATCTGGGAATTTGCACATTTAGGTAAGTGGGCGAGTCATAGTAGAAATTGGTTGGGTTGAGATGAGTAATGTTGACAGAGGGGTCCGCACAGAGTGTATTGAATTGATTCAGGTGTATACCCTTGCGCATGGGAAGGGAGATTTTCCGGGGAATGGTGGGAGGTCTATTGGGGTTTGTTTACTTGGGTGCTATTTTTTTCTGAGAGAAGATGTTTATAGGATTATACGGGCTTATAGGATTATGAGTACATGTTTTTACCACTAATTAGCAACGAATTTAATTTTCAAAAATATATTGTAAAAATGAAAAGTTCTTAAAATTTTGTTGAATTAAAGTAAAGCATGTAAAAAATAGGTATTATTTACCTATCATGTGATATATATATATATATATAAAAGAAATATGTATTATATATCAAAAACAAGAAATAATAGATAAAGAACATAACAAGAAATAGCGTAATAAAAATATAAAAGCTGAACATGAAGAACAAAATTATAGATAAATAAAAAAACTACAAAAAAGAAGAACCTAGCGAGTCAGAAAGCAATTTCGGACTTAGGACCGAATAAGTGGGGTTAAACTAGTTTGAAGGCGATATATATATATATATATTATATTGTGCGTCTAATTATTACTCTTATGCATTAGTTTAATTTACAAATACCGTAAAATCCGGCGTATAACGCACACCACTGTATAACGCGCACCTATATTTTCAAGACGAATTTTTTAGTTTTTAGGTATATTCGCCGTATAACACCCCTCCTTTTTACGAAGAATCCTAAAATGTACATATGCAATGCTCTTGTGTTTTAAAGTTTTTCATTAAAGGTATTATTAAATTAAGCTTTAGAAAAAAAATAGTATACTTCGAGAATTCTACAACTATTTAAGTTCATTAAGTATGTTATTTGTTTTAAATAAACAATATTTTGATACATATTCGACGCCCCTGTCTTTTTTTTTTAAAAAAAAGCTATCGTTTTTATACTCAGCGTATAACACGCACCTGTAAATTTAAATCTTATTTTTTGTTCTAAAAGTGCGCGTTATACGCCGGATTTAACGGTAATTAATTATCCAAAAAAAGGCAAAAAAATTATTACTCCAATCTTTAAGAGAATTATGAACTCACTTATTTTTATATCGTAATCCCTCAGGTTATTTCTTCTGTGAATTTGGTCTTCCTTTTTATATATCTTGAGATCAAAAGTAATTGATATTTTTTTGGGCTCAATTGAGATTATTATTTGTATTTATTTGATTTACATAATTTGCCATTTCATTTCATAGAAAACATTTGCAAAGTATGAAATTTTAGTAAACTTCATATGTGGAACATGTTTACTCCTCTGCTTTTAACCGTTTCTTTTTATCAAGGCCGAAATTTTTTAAATAAACTTTGTATAAGATTAATTAAGTACTTTAATGCATATCTAGAATTTAAACTATTATTATCGCAGAATAAAAATGCACTAAAAAAACCCATTCCAATGCAACACCTTGTACTTCAGCTAGTGTATAGCCAAGTATTGTAATCTAGCTGCGAAATTATTTTTTAGTTATTTTCATATATTTTTAAGCGACAGTTTAATGAACAAAGTTAATATGAAAATTTTTATGCAAACTATAACCTAGAAACAATCATGACTATTTAAAGATAATATTAAGAATAAAAACCACATATTTGCAAAACATGTATAATCAACGTAACACAATTCCTGGAATTTTCATTAATATTAGAAGACATTTTGCAATAAATAGTAGTTGCAAAAACCTGAGAGCAATGATATACAAAATACCATCACAAGAAATTACAGAAATATGTTTTTATGAAAAATCTAAACTAAGTAATTTAAATAAGTTATTATATGAATTGAGTTGTGATTTATTCTAAGCTTAATATTTAAAATTTTTGAAGTCAGCAGTTTTTAGTGTTTCTGTATAATTATTTATCGCAATATAAAATTATATTGATATTTATTATTTTTAAATACGAATTTAAAAATAACAACTTAATACAACTTTAAAAGCAAAATTAAATACAACTAAATTAAAAGAGAATGCCCTTGAAAAACTGAAGTTTGAAATATAGTTACAAGATTAAAAATAATTTATTTCAAAACACATGTAAAATTATCATTGTTTATATATGAGAAATATATATCTTACATGAATCATATATGAGAAATATATGCTTATATATAAGAAATATATATGAGAAATATTCAAAAAATTATAATTCATTTAAAAATTTTGTCAGAGACACTTAAGAATTAGGATTTTTTGTATGCACTTTTTCTGATATACTTTATTCAATATGCAACCCAAACTCTTGACGAGAGAATGATCATATTGTATTTTGGTATTATTTTGTGAGTTAAATTATTTCAGGTGATTCAATAGCTTACTGCTTGCGTAACAAATATTGATGTATAAAATTTGATGATTACCAATTAAGTTGCTTTTTCGTATACATCCATTTCATTGATCTCCAATTTGTGGGATAAAAATATGATTTTTTCAGATGGAAAGAAAATATGCATGAATTTTAAACTCAACCAGTATAAAAAATAGAACAATAAAAGAATTTCATCTTCCCATCGATTCCATAAATAGCCCCAAATGATTTTAATATATTTATGTATTCAAAGAAATTTCTAAATTGAAGATGCTTTTTTAATGATTAAACTGGAGAACATTACAATGTCTAAATATAGTTGAAAATGACATAAATTTCAGATTTTATATAATCAAAAAATTTGCCCAAATTGCATATTTTAATGTGAAATCTGATTTTTAAATTTACTTGCTAGATATACTTCATCGCCAAGTTTATACTTTCGTCTTTCTTATATGTATATCATACAATGACTTAACATATGTAAAAGAGAACGTATTTATCTGGTTTTGTAAGTGATATCCGTAAATAGTGATACAGTCCCTCCAAAAGGAACATTTGGGTTGAGTCGCTGCCCACCCAAAGTACCCAGAGTACTAAAGTAAAAATAAAAATTAAAAAAATACCAAGCATCTTTTCACTGGATTATAA
This sequence comes from Trichonephila clavipes, assembly GCA_019973935.1. Classification (NCBI taxonomy): domain Eukaryota; kingdom Metazoa; phylum Arthropoda; class Arachnida; order Araneae; family Nephilidae; genus Trichonephila; species Trichonephila clavipes. The sequence continues at coordinate 296,492 of BMAU01018101.1, read as the reverse complement.
TCCCTGAAACTTTATCACTGCAGGTGAAGCTTCTAACCAATATCAGCGACTGGGTCCGCCCTTTTTAGTTGTGAATATCATCACAACGAAGCCAAACCATTCTATTTCCAGGAACGAGCAGCTTCAACCTCTCATTACCAGTGGTGCTAAAATGGCCACACCTCTCCCAGTATCTATTTGTTAATATAAACTACAACGAAAAAAAAATCTTCTTTGTGCAAAGCTTGAGAAGGGAAAGAGTCTTAAAAAAGTAATTGAAGAAAAGGAACGACACACTCGTAATTATAACGTCGTCCTTGATGAGAATATGGCTTGATGGTGGTAAGAAAAAAAAATCTCCAGCAATTACTTTTACGATTGGATACATAGAAATACTCTTGTGTCTGCAGTCGAATACCAGATTTTTTAGTGTTTCATGTTGGTGGTCCATCGTCCTAATAATGACGATGTCAGATCAGATTTCTCGAAGAAAAAGATCTTCTGAATGACGCAATCAGGAGTTCACACATCAATACCTTTTTTATGTCGCTGGAGACGAGCATTTTTTATAACGTCATTAAGAGAGCATTTAAGCATTTATGTGTATTTATGTGGCAACGAAGTACCATAGAAGATCGTATTTTCTCTAATGGCTTGCAGTGAAATGACATGGATTTACTGGTTTGGGGAGAAGATATGAAAGGATGAAAATAAAAGCTATTAGGATGCTCGAAACAAATGACAAAAATATATTAAATTCTATTATAGAAAAGGAATTCATTCTAGAAATATGCAAAAGTTTAAAGAATTCAGGAATTCATAAAATCCTTCAGTTGTTATACCTTACTTCCTCATTTCCTCCCCCTCCCTTCATTTCACAATTTTAAAAACTATATTTCCACTCTCTCTCTCTCTCTTCTTTCTTTCTCTCTCTATCTCTATCTCTTCTTTCTCTCTCTCTCTCTCTCTTCTCTCTCTCTCTTCTCTCTCTCTCTTCTCTCTCTCTCTCTCTCTCTCGTCTCTCTCTCTCTCTTCTCTCTCTCTCTTCTCTCTTTTAAAGATATATTTTCGAAATTACTTAATTTATAAGACATCAATTCAATATTTTTTAAAAATTGAGTATAGTTTAATGCTTTGAAAAAATGCTACAAGCAAATAATATAATTTTCATAATACATTTCTGAGATGAAAATTTAAAAATATATATATTTATTATTTAATATAGACGAAGTTCATCATAAAAATTCAGAATTTCCACGAGCTACCTTGTTTGAAATCCCTAAAAATAAAATAAATAAGAAAAAACAAAAGTATGTTGTAATAACTTATAAACAAAGCTTCCTTGGCAAAATAAAGTATAAAATACTGAAATGTAATGTTAATGATAACACAATGTAAAAATAATTTTATTTTTATTAAACAAAGTAATAACAATTAAAACTTGATACAGAGTTTTCTGATAGAGCATTTTATTGGAAATCGATTTACTCATTACCGCATAGACTTTATGATTGTCTAATTTCTAACAAATATAAAATTTTTCCTGAATATTTGACCGTCAACTTACAAAAAAAGCAAATTAAAATATTTTAATGCATATTTTTATTTAAAGAGATAAAACATTTAAATATAAATTGTAAAAAGTTTTTGTTTCAGAGATAATTTTTTGATACTCTAAATTATGCTATTGTAAATTTACCAGAATGTCACCACACTTTAGTAGTTTCTCCTTTAGTACAATAAATATATCAAAAAATACATAAAAAAATAAGTAATTATATGGTTTTTCTCCATTACATTTGATACCAAATATTTTGTTCTTTCAAAAACTTTATCAAATATTTCTTTCAGATACGTGCATTTATTTAATTCTTTTGTTATTGGCTTGTAACAATGCAAATTGATTGAGATTAATGCGATGCTAGAATGATATCTATAACACATTAGTATATTTCTCAATACTGTAAACTATCTATAATTCTCATCTTCTCAGAGGTTTAAACGCGATTCTACTGAAAAATCTTCATTTGTCTCGAATTTATAATATTTTACTGAAATATATTCTTCTTTATACGGACCAACCTTCACGCATTTTATTCATAAGAAAGCCTGCAAATTCTTTTTTTAGTTTAAAAATACCAACTTCTATTTATTAGGATAATTATTAATAGCTTATCGTGAAATATTAGATTCATTCAATCTATTTTTTAAATATTTAAAGCAGGAAACGCACTTAATAATATTAAATTTCTTATCCACAGTTCTTTAAGGAGTTACCTTATGATCTAGGTCAGTGGTCTTCAAACTTTTTCAACTCACGGAACCCCTAGAATAGAGGTTCCCAAACTTTTTTGTCTCATAGATCCCTTGCCATGTTTTTCGGTTTGGGGTAGACCCCTGCTTAATTAATATTGCATTTTTGCAAATCTATCAACTTAAATGTCATTTTGACAGCTGTTACTACTACTACTTTAAAAGAACTAAACTTTTAACTGCAATGAAATATTGTGTTTAAAATTTAAAGAGCACATGTTAATTAATTAAAAATAAAAGTTAATTAATGCATAAAATAGCTAAACAACAAACAAATGATTTTAATGTGGGAGTGTTGAATCTGGTTCCACAATAACAAATTTTCAACATTTGGTATCAATCGACAGGTTTAACATTACATTTCCTCTGTTGGTAGTGTCCAGTTTTTTTTTAATTATTTTGTTTTAGAGATTGACAACTATGCTGAAACTACTTCCCACTAGGAAAAAAAATTAAACGCTTTTTCACGATATATTCTATGATTCGGGACAAATAACAGGTTTATCTTTTAAAGCCAAAAATTTTGACATCCGTTTCTAAACTTTAAGATCTTCCTAAGAGCTTATTCCGATAAGTTCCTACAGTGATGTTACATTTTTTTCAATATGATCATATGAATCCATTGCCTACTGTGGCATTACCATAGTCAAAGTTTTTCCAAACCTGGTTTCAAAATCTGAATAAAAGGCAGTTAAATGTTGAGCGTAGGTTAAAAGGTCCTGAGAGATTGTCTTGGACAAATTGAGAAAATTCGGGACCCCCAGTATTATACTTCTTTAGCTAAATTCTTGAAAGAAATGCTGAAATGGATCTTGTTTTAATAAAATTTAGGCTATCTCCTTGTAAGTTAAATTTACCTAATTAAATTTAGTAAATAAATCTGTTAAATAGGTAAAATTTGGTTTCCATTTGATTAAATTTTCTTTTAAAACTGAAGTCACGATTTGTTTTAATGAGAGTCACTACCATAGACCTCCACTTACACGTCATGGGCCCCCAAATTATTTTTTCACTGGCGTGTACTCCTTGAAGGTCGCAATAGACCCCTGGGGGTTTACATAGACCACTTTGGGGATCACTGCCCTAGAACCTTAACGTGCTTTCGTGAAACTCCTACAACTAGGAGTTGTTTTCATGGAACTCCACTCCATACGCATTCTCCGAAGAATATATCTCAAAACAACATTTAAAGTAGATCAACATGTTATAGGCACTTTATGTAAGGGCATTATGTAAAAAAATATTGTATTTATTATTAAAAAATTCTAATCTAATTTTTTTAATATAATTTATTCATTAATAATATCAATTCGTGATTCAAGTGTCAGCTACCCATGCATTATAATTAGTAACTGGGATAATGCTAGTATTTCTTACGCAACCTGTCGAAGTCTAGGTTTATTGAGATTAAATGCAATCGCATTACATGTTCTGAGTTTAGTTTGTTTTTGTAACCACTTACATTGAGAAATACATTTCCCTTAAACACAATGTTCTGAATGGGATTAAGATGTTTATAGCTGTCCCCGTGTATTTTGCATTAATTTGAAACCTAAAATTTAGAAGTTGTTCCTGCTTAAATTTAGATTTTAACATCAACACTGTTGATATGTTGTTCAATTTCCTTCATCGTAGGGGTTGTTTTCCATTAGAACTAGGAACTTCCATTAGAAAACTATTTACTCGTAGTTTTGAAAGACATTATACTAACTAACGAGTATAAAATTATCTCATAGAGCCCAAGATAGTAAAAAATAGAGTAAGAGGTATATATAGAAAGATAAAACACACACATTTTAGTATTCTTTTATTATATTGTAATAAAAGTTTCAAAAGTGTTGCAAAGTAAAGTTGTTACATATAAATAAAATTTTAAATTTTCATGAATGAGGGGATAGGGGAGCTTTAGATACTTGTAACTATATAAAATAAACTTTATAGTGAACGTGAATCCACTTTGCATACATATTTATTTCTTCTCGACTTTTTTATTGTGACTCGCGGAACTCCTGGGGTAAAGCACAGTTAAAAGAACACTGTGATCTAGTTAGTACGTAAAAGTCTTATATGTTCTACGATATATAAAATAATACAAATTAATTCCATGCATTTCATTTGTTAATTTTATCAGGAAATAAATCATCATTTTAATAATTGTTTTTATCTCTTAACAATCACTATACAAAAATTTTAATAACATTTTTTCACGAAGAGTTTTTAAGTAGGTTATCAAATATTAATTCTTAAAAATTCTTAATACTTCACACTCTTAAAAATTTCTATAATTACAAAGAAACCTGAAATGTATGTGTTCAATTCAATCACGTTATGAAGTCATTTATTGGAGGTATTACCCCAGGATTTTGAAGAAATATTATATTTCTAGAGCAACGACCATTTAAATTCGTTAGGTATTACACTTCTTTTAAATAAACAGCATTCCGATCTACGTAGGAGTCTAATTTTTGTATGCTAAACTTTTTTTTATTATTATTTTTGAAGCTCTCATTGTCATATCCGGCGTATAATGCGCCCCCGTAAATTTCGATCTATTTTTTTGTGTTAAAAGTGCGTGTTATATGCCGTATTTTACAGTAATTTTAATAAGAGGTGAGTCACCTGTCCGGTATAGTGTTTACTGACGCTGACTGCCGTACCGTAGGGCCTGGGTTCGAATACTGGTGAAGACATGGATGTTTGTAAATGTATACGGCCTTTGATGCATAGGGGTACTCTAAATAGGCGTCGAGCCACAAGTCATCTAGTGAGGTTGGAGGACGGGAAATAATAGAGGTAGGATGCCCCTGAACCCCCAGGGTGTTCACCCTCTAAGTTGGGGTGAAACCGAGCTAAACCATACTGTCACCTGTATGGTGCTCAAGGCTACGGCCAACGACTGACGTACATCTAGAAGTACAACCTGTCTCAGCCTCTGGCAACTTTCCTTCCCTCCCTTCAGGAAGAACAGGAAATCAACAGCCATAAGAGGTGAACTGAAATGAAATGAAATGAGACACAACTTGATATTAAATTTTGATTCTAAAAATTGTCTCAAGTCATACTTATTATTCCATTCTAAATCCATATTTAATCGGTTTTATTTATTCTCATTAAAATTTCACTTAAAAATGTAAAGGCTGCTCATTTAAAACAAGCATCTGAAATATACATTTTGATTTTAATCAAATATTCCACTTGTTTATTGATATTACTCCAGTATTAATTGCTTTAATAATTTTAAGCAATTCATTAAAGAAAGAAATGTAGTATTCTTTTTATAATAAAATGTGATAATTTAAGGATTTTAGTGATTTTTCTTCATGTAGGAGCATAATATACGTAAAAGTATATTTTGATTGAAAAAGTTATCCGAATTCAAAACTCATTTGAAAAGTTATGTTCTATTATTATTATTATTCTAGATTTAGCTTGAAAAATAATAAGGATTGCAGTAAAAACCGCGTAAGATAAACTTAAAATTTCAATCTGTCCCAACTTTGCTATGTTGCTTAATTTTCTTTCTTTATTTTTTTTATTTCGGAAAAAGGTTTCTATGCGCTGAAAATACCTTTCTTCCAAAGAAAATTAGCTTTGAATTTAAGCGTTTATTTTTTTTTTGAGATATAATTGATGAATTTTTCAAAAAGATTAAAATGATTCCGGTTATATAAAAATTGGGGGAAAGTTATGCAAGTGTTGCCTAAGAATATTTACTCATCTGTTCATATTATTTAACTCTCTACATTCATTATTATAAAGAATTTCTATATTCCTGGTCTTTACTTATAACTTTTATACTTTTCAAATTTATTAGTACTTTGCATCTATTTATTTTAATAAACATTCTTTAATAAAGAGTTTGCCAGCGATTTTAAAACTTTCATTATTCGACTCATTGTTCTTTCTATTTTCTTTTCTAAATAAAAAAATAAGGTTTTAATCTGAGTTAATATCGTACCCATCATAACTTTCATTACCTTCTTTATAATTTTAAGTGGCCGCGGTAGCCGAGTGGTATAGGTATCGGACCGTGGCTTGCTTTGTCACGAGTTCGAGCCCAGTTCCCATAAAGACCCGCCGTGTAGGGCAGCGATGCACGTTAAATCTGTCGAGAGCTGAAACGTCCTCCCGTTGGTGTGGTGTGGTAGTTAGGAGAGGGGGGTGCCAGCTCAGGTGTCGTCCATGTCACTTGACCATGGTTCAAAATTACGTGGTCCGTCGCCAAAAGCCTTCGAGTAGCTGAACAGTGCGACGTTGATATTAAATCAATCAATCAATCAATTTATAATTTTAAAAAGAATTTATTTAATTAAGAATATTTAATATAGAATTAGGAGCAAAATCTGATTACACATAAATTTTTGAGCTATTTCTTAAGCTGAAGTTATAAAAAGCTGCAAAAGTTTTTAAAGTATAGATCCATTTCTGTACTTTTATATCGTCATTTTGTTATTATCTAAGTGAACAAGTGGAAACCATTAATTGGAATAAAATATTGTAGAATTATTGGAAGCTATTAGTAATATCAATTTGCAAAATAAAATCTGAAATTAAACATTTTCTCAGAAAAATTTCGATAGCTCGTGTGAATACTTTGAATACCAATGAATACTTTTTTTAGATAATTAAATGGTTCTTTGTATCACTTGAAATTGAAACATAAATGTGTGCTCAAATAAGTTTGTAAAATTTTCTTTTGAATCGCATTAAACGATTTAAAATATCCGAAAAGAAATAGGAATTTCACCAAATCACTTCGTGTTTTTGCAAACTCCATTAATCTATATTTGTTTGATCAAAGTAGGGAATCAAAATTTACTTGTAAGAAAGTTTTGAGATAAGAAACATACTTTTGTATACATTTTCTGAAGATAAAAAGGCACAATTTAAGCATTCCATTTATTTCATTATTCTTTTATTCTCTATCGAATTATTGACGTCCTGTGTTTTACATGTTTAATGATTCGTCTCATGTAAAAAAGAAGAATATTGCAATCTTGAAAATTATTATGCATATTTGTTGTGGAAAGAATTCAAGTTAAAAGAATTTTTGTATTCAAATTAATGTTAAAATCTTACATAATTCAGAATATTAATTCGTGTAATTAGTTATTAAATCAGATTGTATCTATGAAATAAATCACAGACATTACTTTATCATCGTTTCAGATTGCTTTATCGCTATTTTATCTGATGTAGCATACAAAGTTTAAAAGAACTATTTGATAAATTTCTTACTCCAATAAAATAAATCTGATTTATTGTACTTTCTCGTATAGAGAAAAATAAAATATTTAAAAAAAACTATCATCAATCTTCTTTAAAAATATTCGTGATTTTGTAATTTTTTTTATGCAAACGGTATGCATGAAAAATATTTTAAAAATAGAAGTATATTATGTTACATAAGATTTGTCTCTACTCTATATCAGGGACATCAGTAAGATATAGAGAATTTCCTATAAATTTATCATATTAATGTGAAAAATAAATTTTGTTCTATTTTAAAATGCGTTATATGATTATATATTAAATAAAGTATATCAAAACAACTCAATGAAACTTAAATAGTTTTAAACTTATTACATTTACAAGATTAATAAGTTATTTTAAATGCAGTTAACTCAACTTTCTCATTAAATTCCCAAATATTTTTTCAGATTCCATCAACATTAGACATTCCTTCATTAAAAGGTACATTGTTTGACAATTTCTAATGAACAAGTACAATTCTTAGAATATTTAATATAAAACACTGGTATATAAGAAATGAAATTCAGTATATGTTTAATAAAGATATCGTGCAATAAATACAATGCAAAATGGGACAGATTTCGCCACGTTTAAGAGTAAAATTTATTTTTAAAAATTTCTTCCTTAGTAAAATATTAAGTTTCAAAATAAGTTTTAAGTAACTTATTTTTATTTTATGCCTAACTCAACTGATTGAACCTGTAAAAAGTTTATTAAAAATGGAACCTAAGTAGTAATTTTTTTCTTTTTTATTATTTTTATATATATATATATATATATAACTTCCACTACACTTATATATATATATATATATATTGCATTAAAAAATTTGCTATTTGCGTGAAAATCCCATAATAAGCTAATAAGTAACAATTTTTTTCTCCTTTTCATATTTTTTTGTTTAATATTGGGAAAAGTTGGAAGCGGCACGCATAGTTTTTTTTATCAGATAGTGGCACTCTTTCCAAAAAGATTGCCCACCCCTGATTTAGTCTCTTATTTTATGAATACAATAAAAATTAATGAACACGAAACGTTGTTACCAATTACATCAAAAGATTAGGAAGAAATTACATTTCATTCACAAATGCATCTGATGGCAGCCATAAAGCAAATTTATTTTTAATTACAAACAAAAACTCATGTGATAAAGATTGTTCTTGAAAAGTAATATGTAATTCGTTTCAACTTCATGTAATTATGCATATTTCCTAACTTCGTAAAGTAAGCAATTTATGCAATCCAATGCCTTTAACAACTTCCATTGCTATTTTTAATCGTTTGTAAGACCCTTGGTTAAATTTAGCCCATATTTTTAGAATAATTACGTCTGGTACTTATTCAATAAGTTTAAAAAGTTTTATTTTAATATTTGATATTATAGCATAGTTTCTAAATTTCTCTTTTATTTCGCATGAAAAGCATAAATTAAATTACTATAAAAATAAAAATTAAACAAAGCACCTTTGTTTTATAGTTTGAAGAAATTTTTTCCTCTTTGTAAACAACAATTTTCGTCAAAAGCATTTTGTCGTGAAGAGAAATTTTATAAAACTATGCAAAGACAGTGGAGACTAATTATCGTAAAAACTTTATTTCCTTCTTGATGTTTTACTTTTGATTCTGCATTTAAATATTGTTGTACAAGTACTGTACTATATTTTTTTTTCAAAAAATTATTTGTCTCAAAAATTAAAGTTTATTCATTTTGAATTATTTTAAGTTTTTTATGATAACGATATTAAACCTCAGAATAATCACACAGTAAAATTTATAAAGAAATTTAATGAGTGCATTGAATGATGTTTCAATCTTCTAACTTATTCTTCCAATATGTATTCGATTAGAATATTTTAGTTTTTCAACTCTTAGGATAAATTTAATGTACAAATTTTGTTTCTGAAATCCTGTTAAAATGTTTATCCAAAAATCATTATGTAAGTGACATATTCAAAAGACGCGTATAAGATACAACTATGTGATTCAAAAATGAATGGTGAATATTCTGAATTAGTATTTTGATATCTAGTTGAAGAACGAACTCTGCCATTTATAAAATTACTTTCGGTATATATTAAGGCTTTTTAAAAAGAAAAAGAAAACTGAGAATGATTGCTGTTATCCCATCATTTTATATTTATTAAATACGTTATTCTTTCATTGTATGGCAATATCATCATTCAAACATTCTAACTCTTAGGATATGAGAAAAACTGATAGTTTATGAAAAATGTATATACAAACTACATATTTTTTACTCAATTCAAGTTGGTGCCGGTTTATCCATTGGACGCTAGGGACATCCAGGGGCCCGAGGCCCAAAATATCCCAGATTAGCAGGACTTAACTAGATTTTCTGGTAATAAATTTCGATTCGCCAGTGCCTCGGGAGCCAGTAGATCTTTTGTGCTCAGGGCCCGAAATGAGCTTAAATCGGAACTGATTCAAATGTTCAATAATAAGTTTCATGAGATTCTTTATTTATTTTTGTTTTGCTTTGAAGGACAAAAATGTTTTATATTCCTTTTTTATTTAAAGACAAATTAATAATTTTTTCAAAGACATTTGCTTTTCGTTCCAGATACTTTTTATTTGCTTATTAACAGGATTTTAACTAATTCGTTAATATAAGAGAATAATAATGTAAATCATTACAAATAGTCTTACCGGCTTAGAGAAAATGTTTCTTTTTCTACCGATACTTTTAAATGTTTTAATAATTAAATAATATGGTAAAATATTTAATATTTTTTATTATATGGTCAGTAAAACTATTGGATCGTACTAAGAAACTATAGACGTTCTATAAAACACGTAGCTAATTTCAATATCTTTCACGAACTAAAAATACAAAAAATAAAAATTTCTATAAGCATTTCTTCAGATAAAAGTCATTCTTGGTAGATACATTTGTTTTTTGAACCTGAAATATGCAAGTAGATATTTCTTTGATAAAGGGAACAGATCTCAAGAGGAAACTGGTATAACATTTACGTTCCAAGAAACATGCATTTTTATTTTGCGTTTATATTAATCTAAATCATTTTTAAAAATTTTTCATATATAAATGAATACAGTTTATTCAACTTCAATAATGACCGATAGTTTTATAATTACGACACTCACGCTGTATTAATTTAATATACATACGCAATTATTATTTATTTTCATTTTCTATGTACAAAAACAACAGTTTTTGAATGAAAAGATTGTAAAACTTCCTACGTTCATTCTGATGAGTTTTTAATGAATTTTTTATCTTCCTGTTTGATGTTCAATACAATTTCTTAGAAAATTAAACTAAACTCTTCAGCATTTGATTTTGTAATATTTTATGAACAGTTTAGCTATTGAATTCATTGTGTAGTCTCTTACTGAGTTTAAGCGTTATATGAATCAATGAAGAGGCATTGGCATTTCTTTAATTCTTTAAATATTTTCCCAGTTTTTGGTTATTCTCAAACGCCCTAAATAAATATTAATATTCATTTGCGTTGTGTTTTCGACTTTAAAAAGAAAAAGAAATGACGAAAACATTGAAAAATCTTTGATACAGTGACATATTTTTACAGGAGGAGTGATCGATATATTATTAAATAAAATTAATAATGTAGAAATGCACAAAGTTAAATATTACATCTAACACTAAAAGCAGTAATAAAAAACCTTTTCAAACTTCAGATAGTTAAAAATAATTCGTTATAAAGGTACATTTTATTTTGAGACTAACTGGATTTCAAGTATTTATAACTTATAAAAATTTCGAAAACAATTATAACTTTAGAAAAAACACTATTTTTGGTGGAAAAAAAAGTGTTCCCACCTAATACATAATGACTTCTTTTCCAAATAAATGTGTTAATAAATACCATCATAAAAATCCTTCGTATAAGAATAGTTAAAATGCAATTAATTACTGGGGATGAAAGAGGAGTTAAAATATTTCTTATAGACATATAATACGAATTATTAAACATCATCGATTCAAGTAATAATTATACATTTTATGTACTTTTTTATGTAGATTTCATAAATATATTTAAGCTTGAAAATTAACTAGTTCCAACTAACAGTCTATTGATCAGTATGAAATTGACAGTAATAATAAAAAAACATAATACATCAACAATTACCGTATTATAAATTTATGCAAATTATAGAGAAATATTTACTACCTTAATAAGAGGATATAATTAAAAAGTCTAAGTAAGCCCTTAGTTATATGTTTAAGACTAACCAATGTATCAATGTGGCATTTCAATTATTATCTAGATTATTACGTAGATCCCTCTATTTTATAGAGGTGAACGTTTATGAACAAATTTTCCCCCAACTTTAACAGTTTCACTATCAGAAAAAGTGCAGCTGCTTAGCTGTGGAATGTTGTTGCTCCGTGGTAGGCCGCATATGGCTGGACAGAGAGATCTACAGCATTGATTTTTTTATCCACCCTCTTTGCGTCCCCCAGATCCTGCCCTGCTCAACCCATCCCACTTAACTTAGGAGCTTCATTAAGTCATTAAGTAACAAAATGATCTATCGGTGTAGAGATAATGTTATGTAACCCCAATGCCTTGATATGAGCTACAAATTGCTTTTGCTTCTCAATTACATTTTTTTCATCTTGTTTTTTATCTCTTTCTCTCTCTTTCAGTTATCTTATTGGAGTACATAAAAAATTCCCGTGAAATGGTAAAATAAATAAATAAAATGTTATTTACAGGTTTGATGTGCAAATTGCTTTGAGCACCTAGTACGCTAAAAATCCGCCTGCGTGGTTCAATGATATCATTATGCGTTATTCCCTATTTGATGTTTTTATTCAGCTGTCAGAGAAATTCGGTATTTTTTTTTAAGTGTTGTTTTTATTCTGTACATATGTACTGTTCTCAAGAATCAATTAAATGATTATCCAGAAGCATTACATTCTTTATGTTTTCCTTACACGAAAAAGTTACATCATACAATCTTTCAATAGTTCGCATGTTTTAAAAAAATATCAATATACAGTCGGACCTCTATATAACGAAGTTGCTAAACCCCGGAAAAAAGTTCGTTAGATGGAAAATTCGTTGTATAGAGGTTCATCTTTTCATATACTTTAAAAACTACATAAAACAAATTTTAAATTTATAAACGCTATATATTAAAAAAAGTAATTATTCACACTTTTTTTTAAAATTAATGTATGTTTATTTCATATATCTTACTCATAAAAAAAAGATAGGAAGAAAAACTGCAAGGGAAAACAAGAAAAAAGAATGTCGAAGAATACACTGTATTTTTAATATTACGAAAATAATTTTATATTAAAATTAATGAATTTTAAAGACATTTTCTTATTTAAAGCATACAAGTAATATTAAACATACAATATTTTATTCCTAGGACACGAGACAACTCCACTGAGTGTGAAAGGGGATATCGAAGATGTTTCTAGTGAACTGGACAAGGGGGGTTAAAGGTTGCACTTCTTGGATGAAACGTCCAGAACTCTATTGCTCTCGGCGAGTTAGGATCTAATGAAACCAGTTAAAGATTTATGACCAACATAAAATGTATTAAAAGATAGAATAACTTGAAATGTGTTAAGAAATACTTTAAAAATAGAGAGAAAAAAAATTGAATCACAAAAGATAAAGTTCATTATATATACATAGAAAATGCACTTCGCTATAGAGAGGTTGTTTTACAAAGAAAATCGTAAAATGCTGAAGGTTCCAGGAAAAAGTTCGCTATATAGAAAAATTCGTAATATAGAGGTTCGAATGTATTTGAATTCCTTAACATTCAGCAAACTGATTTTAAAACAATAATATTCATGTTAATTTGGAAATAAGGGAAAAGAAGAACATTTCTCTGATTAAAATAATGCTTAAAATGGATATTATTTGTTCATTATATTTATTAAATTCGAAACTATTCTTGAAAGAAAAAAATATTTCTTCGGAAAATGACAAAAAAAAATGAAAAAGAATAATCTACCTTTACATGAGGTTTTTATTATATTACACGTAGAAAAATTTGAGTGCCGAATAAAATAATTCTGTCGCAAGACTGACAAAATTTATTAAAAAAAATTTTATGCAGAGTGATTTACATGAATGTTTCACTTGGTTCTTCTTGGACTCTCCAAGGATTATCTACAAATGTTAGTTTTGTTTCAATTTAAAAATTCCTACTAATCCAGTATTCAATGCTCTTATAAAAAATCTCTGATTTGTTTAACTAAACATTAATCTTAGTATTAAATAAACATAATATATGAAATAGATATTGATATATTATGCCTAAACTTTGAATGTACATTGTTTTTTTTTATTGATATGAATCGTAAAATATGAAAAAAATATCATCACAGCATCTATTATAAAAACTTAATGGAGAAAATATAAGTACTTGTATAGAAATAAGTAATCCAATGCTGTATGTATCTGAATATAAGACATATATAGCATTAAAAGTAGAAAAATATTTAAAAAAACCATTTATAAACTACCAATAAATATATAACTACTAAAGTAAAAAAAATAATTTTTATAAAATGTGTCATTCAAGAAAGTTCTTTCTAAATATTTTTCATACATTTATACATTTATTTTTCACATATATTTCTTAACATCAGTACTTTTGGGTAAAATTTCTTTCAAAACTTTTGTAATAATTGTGATCGAACACTTAAATTTATTTATTACCACTGTTATATATACATCAAATTAAATTTAAATACACACACACACACACATATATATATATATATATATATATATATATATATATATATATATATATATATATATATATATATATGTATATGTATATATATATATGTATATGTATACCGAATAATATATATAATTATTATTGAATAATATTATAACTATAAAAATTGTTTTATCTAGTTTATGAAATGGTTATTTTAAAATTTTGTTTATAATTAGTTTGTTCTATGTTCTCATCATACGTACTTAGAGAGAGAGTTTAACTTTTCAGACAGTTGAAGTATAAAGTTAACTTTAACTTTTTTTAGGCTATAAACTGTTTACTTTTTAGTTTTATGCTATTGATTTTAGAATTTTATACTCTTACTTTTGTTCTGTTATTAAATAGTATAAACTAAATTTAAAGTGTAATGCGTTTAACAAATACGTTGGAAAATTTATCGAATGTATGAAATATTTGGTGTATTAACAACAAAAAAGGGGGGTTTTGATACTATATAAATTTTAAAAAAAAAGGTTATACTCTCATTTAAACATAAAAAATATAGTATATTAGTTCTTAACCCTCCAACTGGACAGCACGGCTTTTTCCACCCTACTAGAGAGGCTTCGAAAACGGACCACACTGAATTTTTCCTAAGGCCGGGGACTCACCAAAAATGAACCAAACAGATTTTTCCCCTTCAAGTAATGTGTTCAAAACCGGTAAGGTGGTATTTTTCCGAATTCTTTTCCCCCTTTAAAGGTTTACGATCTTGAAAGATAATTAGAGACGGTCGGGGAGACACAATGGGCATTGAGGGGGAACTTTTATGGGCCACGTGGAGACCGGTTCCTTTGGCAATCGTAAAATCTCGGAAGAATTTCTTTAAACCCTAAAGTGTACGGAAATAAATTGCAAGTCAACCAGTTGAGAATTCTCAATTTTTACTTTACCTTAAAATTCTCAAATGGAATTAAGTTTTTATAATGTATGTCTAAGTTTTTAAAAAAATATCTGTAGTATTTAAATTCAAATTATATATTAAAACATTGAGGATAATTTACTGTTTCATTTTTTTTTTATTTTAATCAATACTTTCAGGGATTTTTTTAAAAATGATTATTTTGTTATGTGTCAAAAAATAAAAAAAAAGGTTCAAAATTTAAAATCTTTTAAAATTTCGGACACTTCTAAACATGAATAATTTTTGAGCTTCTGTATTACATTATTTGCAAAAAAATTATATGTATTGTTAAAAAAAAACCCTATTTAAATCTTTTAGTTTTTCATAATTTTAAAGCCAGATATTCAGGGCATCTTACATAGAATCCCTTGTTTTGTATTATTCAGATAACAAATTATATTTGAATTTTGAATGTCTGAACATTAATTTCATTCAAAGAGAATTTTAATTTCAAGTTTATATTTTTTAACTTGAATCTTCAAATAAAGAGTATTTAAAAGCATCTGGATAAATTTAGAGTTAACATTTGCGCATATAAATAAATATAAAGATACTTTTTAAATTGAAGTTAAAAAAATATATATTTATGCATAATCCCTCATCATTCATGTTCCATTAGTGGTTGACTGAAGAAAAGGTTATTAAAATTTGGACATTTTTATAATCTTAACCATGCAGAACTAGGAATTTTGTATTAGCTAAACTAAAATTCTGCATTGGAATTTCGAAAAAGATATTTATGCGTGTCTCACATACTCAGTTGAAAAACATATATATTTACCATAAATACTAATAATTCTTTGGATATTTAAAATTATCATTATATTAATTTTTTAATATATATATATATATATATATATATATATATATATATATATATATATATATATTCGACTTCTAATATTTTTCAAGTATTCCTTAAATTTCATATAATTTAATTAAGTGAGGGGATATTAAAGTCGCACTCTCTCTCTTCTCTACTCAACTACTTGAGGGCTTTTGGCGACGGACCTTTGGCCGGGGTATCAGGTGGTCAAGGTATCGAATCATGGTTGGCATGTCTCGAGTTCGAGCCCAGTGCCACAAAAGACCCGCTGTGTAGGGCAGCGATGCACGTTAAATCTATCGAGAGCTGAAATGTCCTCTCGTTGTTGTGGTGTGGTAGTTAGGAGAGGGGGTGCCAGCTCAGGTGTCGCCCTCGTCATTTGACCATTTTTCAAAATTACGAGGTCCATCACTAAAAGCCCTCGTGTAGCTGAACAGTGCGACGTTAATATTCACTCACTTAGCGACAGACCTCGTAATTTTAAACCATGGTCAAGTGACGAGGATGACGCTTGAGCATCGCTCCCTTACACGGCGGATCTTCAGTGGTGCTGGGGTCGAACTCATGACACGTCAACTACGAGTCCGTTACTTTGACCATTAGGCTACCGCGGCCTCACAATGTGGTTGAAAACTGCATGTTATGAGTAAAAATATGCTGAAACATTTGATGAACTTATAATAGATTTTTGCATAGAAGATAGATGTGTGATATGCTAAAATGACAATATGTAAAAGTTATGAGAATATCGATGACAATTTTTGAAAAATTCAATTTAAGTTTCAGTCTGAAACTTATTCATTGTTTTTTTTTTCGCATTTAATATTAAATAGTCGCGATAACAAATTAATAGTTTAACGCATTCATAGATTATAAAAAATAAAGATATAAATGACATTGTTGGGAATAATAAGTTTTTATAGTTTTGAATTCAGACTTCTTTGCAGGAGTGTAGACTATTAAAAGGCTGATGTAGAAGTTAGAAAACTAATATTTAAAATATATGGAAAACAATATCTGCAATTCATGATCTTGACGAGCAGAAGACGGCATTTTTACTTAGTAGGGCAGAGTAAGCATAAGGTAGGAGCTTGTGGAGTAAACAAGCAGGCCTCTGCAGTTTTGGCAGGTAATGAACTCTCATTTGTTGCTTTCTCTCTCAGTAAGGAATATAAAAATAACAAATACAAAAATAAGTCATGTAAAATTTTATATATTTTAATAACAATGAATTGTGAACTTAATTTCCAATTCATTGTCACGAGTTGGCAGTAACTACGGTACTCTATCGACGTACTTCTTATATATATATATATATATATATATATATATATATATATATATATATATATATATATATATATATATATATATATATATATATATATATATACGGTTGATAGAGTACCAATAATTTTAACGCAATTTTAATTATATTTCGTTAATTTTTAATTATTTAACCAATAATTTTAACGCAAACTTTACTCCTTTTAAAACATGTATTGACAAAATACTCTCCTTTTGTATATTTATAAAATTTTAAAAATATAATGGTTATCTTACCCAACATTTTAAATCAGGGGCGGCAACTGTGTAGCTAAGACGTGCCAAACCAATCTGTCAGTATCATTCAGCGTGCCACATAGTAGGAAATTTTTGAAATCCTTCGATTCTTACGGTAATATTTGCAGATTTAAAGAATAGAGGTAAATAATTTAGATTTACAGTTTTATTTTATATTAATTATGGATCAATAAAATACATTTATTAACATAAAAATAAACAATATAAAATGTTACTATTTCTTCAACAAAGATAAAAAAAAAAATTAAAAATGTATGTTTCCAACATATTTACTTAAATAAAAATAGACAAAGTGAAATATAAATGATTCCCTTCATTATAGTTAAATAAAAATTGTAATGCGAATTAACTCTTTCACGACTCTTCTTTCATATCGCAAAACCAGGGGTATAATGCATGACACGATTCTGAGCATTCAGTTGTTAAACAATTTCTTTGCGGAGTCGAAATATTTTTCATATTAGGAAAGATTTTTTACTTTGATATGCCGAATCACATAAGTGGAAAGCAGAGTACATGCAATTTTCTTTTTCAACAATTAAATCCCCTAGCAATAACACTCAATTATTTACAAAATAGCTGTAAATTTATCCTTAGAATTATCTTTCAGATTATTTTTGTAGTTCCATAAATGTCCATAACTCAGAAGATGTTTGTCAAATAAGGTCTATTATCAACTTCCATCCACTCAAGAATTGACAAATTTGTAGAGTAGTGCTGAGTGCCACTAAGAATTGTACCACGTGCCCACAGATCCATAGATTGCCGACACGTTTTAAATGTTCTTATTAACTAACCATCTCCTATTCAAACACAATTTATATGATAAAAAAGGGTTTTCATTCATTTTGTAGGAATTGTATTAGATTCAACCATAAGTAATTTTGTGTTTCAAATAAATTACGTTGTTTCGGGGATCCCCTTAGAGCAAAATGAAAGGAATTTGACATAATTATAGTAAGTTTCTCTAAAAGGGGAAACGTTCACTTTCAAAATACACTGCGTAAAGTGGTTTTAGGTGTACGAAGTTATATTCACTATTATTCCTAAAATAAATTTTGATATTTTGGTTTTTCGTTAAGTTTTGAAGTTATTTCTTCAAATATACTTCTCCATTACATTTCTTTCAAACTTGCTATTTTCTTTTGCGGCCACGGTAGCCTGATGGTCGTGGTTATGAACTCGTGTCGAGTGTTCGAGCCCTGGTACCACAAAAGTTTAGCGTTGAAGAGGAGCTGATGCACGTTAAACACGTCGACGTCAAAAGTTCTCACGTTGGTGTGATGTGGAAGTTTGGAAGAAGAGTTATCAGCTCAGGTATCGTCCTCGTCACTTAACCGCGGTTCAAAATTACGTAGTCGCTCGTCAGTAGCCACCGTGTTGACTTAGAATGCAATATAAACCCTTGACGTGTGCACTTGAGTTAATTCGAGTACGCTAAACAGTTCCAAATATGCACATTAGATATAATTCAAACGAGGTCGCATTTTATGCTGCTTTAATTTTCTCACTCAAATATCAGCGAGCTCCGTCTGCACTCGAGATATTTGACTGTTGTTTCTTATATTTACGATTTAGTCGTTAAACATCAAAAACTCGTTTTCAATGTAAAGACTGTAATGTTGGACTGTGTGCAGTGCCGTGTTTCGAAAAATATCACACTGTGACATTTCTGTAAACGACATGTATGTGTCTTTCTCATACTTCTTTGATATTTTTTGCAATTTATACCAGTAAAAATTATTTTTTATTAAAGGTTTTTTGTAACTAATTGTAAATTGAATAAAAGCTTTTCTTACAATTATATGTATTTGAGGATGAAATCTGATTTACTTTATTCAGGAAATTTTTAGTAAATTTCATTTTCTTAGCCAACTTATTTCTTTTAAAACATGCATATTTGTGTATTATATAATTAAATTTCTAACTATCTAAAATTATGTCTGGCTTTTTTCTTCATTAAAATCTTTCAGGATTTTACAAATTATCTTGCCATTATTCATTATGTACTTAATAAGGAAAAATATATCTAAATATAAATAATTTATGTCCTAATAAACATATAATTGTTTTCAGCTACAGTTTGGAAAATGCATTGAAATTTGTATCGGGACAGGATTTTAACATATTATGAATGTGTTTTTGACTGCCACTATGTTATATATTTATCTTTCATTCTTTTTACAATATGAGTAGAAGTCGTAAACAGTTTGTCACAGTAAAATTAATTTTTGTTTTATATTCAAATTGTACTATTATATTGATTCTGAAAATAATAGGTTAGTTTGACAAGCCATTATTTCACAATTTTAAAGCATTGAACAGTTTTGAAATTTTTAAAACTTTTCTAAAATGTTAAATTATTAAAAATATTTAATTATTGTAAGTGATTAATATTTCTTAGATTATTGGAAACAAAAAGTATAAAATTTAAAATATATCTCTTTGTTGAATTTTAATAATTATTTTTATGGCTAAACCTGGAAAAAACCCAACTTTTTTAAATATTAACATTAAGATATTTTTAAAAAATAACTAGAGCTCTCAGACCTAAATCCATATGAACTTTTATAGAACATATGTAAGGGAACATTTACAAGATATTTCAAGACTCTATCTTGAACAGGAAAAACGCCTTAGGGATTAGAAAACACTCTCATCTTCAAAATTAAAAATCTGAGAAAAACATATTTAAAATTTGTAAAGGCATAAAAAAATTCCATTGCCTGTAAAGCTTTAATTTTTCAATCTGTTACTATCCAACTTATGCTCTACATGAAAATTCTACTTGAAATAAATATGACTGAAATATCTTTTTTAATTCAAAATATTCTGAGACATAACATTGATAACAACTGTTAATTTGATCAATTATTCACTTTTATCAGAACCTTATATATTCACAAGAGTTTTAAATGCAAAATATTTATATAGAAATTAGTAGTTATACAAACGTAATCCAGAAATCACCAAGTTTGTAAACAATATCTATTTTTTTCTCAGTTCCCCATCGTGGTAGTTAAGCAAGTTTAAGTTTTTGTAGCATGACTTTCAAATACTGCAATGTAGAACTACAATAGATTTATTATAATGTAGTTTGTGGTACATCAGGGAAATATTTAGTTCATTCTGCAACATTTGAATTCTGTAGTCTAATTGTAATATTACCTGAAAAAGCTGAATTTTAGATTTACCATTTTCAGTCATATTCCATCCCTTTCAAGTATTATTTATCACAGTAGCCTGCGTACATTTTGGTCATGGCATTTTTCAAAAGGAAAAAAAAAAATAATGAAAACAAAGTAAAGAGCTTTTTAAATTATATAAACTATGTGTCAAAAAATATATTGGTCTTTAAATCAATCTTAATTAAGTAAATGTGAGAAAACTCAAAAACTTAAAAACATGAGCAAACAGAAATGATTTTAGAAACTAGAATTGTAGTTAATTGCCGTTTCACACGAAATATTGGATTGTGTTAAAAAATATTTTTAATTAATTCAGTCTAGGAATGCAAAAATGCTTTAAAATGAAACCGAATTTAAAATCAAAACTCAGAAAATTAAAATTTCTTAAAACCTAATTGGTTTTTAGATCAGAAATTGAGCAAGTTTTCCAAATATATGAAATATATATTTGCAATAAATTGGGTGAACTCTCTGTTGGCCGTGAAGTGTAGAAAATGTCCATTTCACAATCCTCGCCCTAGGCCACAGCTGTGAATGAGAAACCTCCCGTTTCGAAGAACACAGAGACCGAAAAGCGATAAAACCGTCCCCTGCAAAACCAATCGGGACCTCCTGCGGCGTTAACAGGGGAAAGCACTAAACAGCCATTCGTTTTTGAAGCAGTTCGCGAAATTTATCGGAGCATTTTCGGAGTAGCTAGCTTAAAAAAATGAGATCGCTTTCGAAGTGAAATTCAATTAGCGGGTCATCCAGTCAGAGGGTTAATTAAAATACATTTTATAAAATAGCAAGCACAATCTAAAAATTTCTTGATGTGAAAAGTAAAGTTTGTGTGTCGTACATTTCAAAATTCAAGATAAATCCATTTAATGTAAAATAATAACAGCTAACAAAATTATTCTGATTTCCGTATTTAAATGTAATGATTTAAAATAGTTTAAAGTAATTTTTAGTTTATATTAAAGCAACAAATTAATAATTGCAAAAATAAATTATTTAGAGAAGTTGTCTTGAGAATTTGTCTTATTCTTTTTATTTTGTTACAGTTCATGCGTAAGAATAAAGCAGGAAAAACTCTTTTACAGATACTACCATCTTCAGCTTTTTCTAACTTAAACCAAAAATATCTCTTTTTTACAAAATTTAATTACTATTATTTTTTTCATAGCATTTGGGTTGTTATTTATATTTCAGTTTATTTTAATGATTAAAATTTTAATGATTTTAATGACATCAGAAATTTGAATTGATTTGGGTTGAATCTATTCCACTATATATATATAGAAGTACACGGAAGTATTAACCGTGGACTTCCAGCTACAGTTAACTTTTGAATACGATATCTGATCTGGAACCTAATTCTTCTTCGAGCATTAATTTATTTAAAATCTAAAAGTTTTAAAGAGATTTTTGGAGAAATATGGCCTTAAACTTGCGATTCGACTTTCAGATCATCGACCTTGAAGTTCGGGATCTTCATCATTCGACAATCGTAGACCAACGAAACTCTAAGTAACTCAAGTAACCATACTGGCATATATAATGGCACTCCATATTTTATATAGATAAAATTGCCACCCTACTGTTGTTACTATTTTTAATGATGTTTGTGAGTCGTAACTTTAATAACACCCACTCACAAAAATTTAGGGTTTGCAGACCCGAGATCCCGGTATTTCTTCAAATTCCGGGATTAAAATAACTAATCTCGGGATTTAATTTTTGCTTAAATTATAGCTTGAAATTTTTTTTCTCATCAAATTTTCCTAGAATTTTAATGTTTAGAAAATTTATATACATATTTTTTTATCAAATATGTACGTAGAATTTTTTTGCGCGATTATTTTCTTTGTCATAATAAATATATTAAAAAAAGAATCCAACGGTACAATTTTAAATTATGAGTGAGTACTAGACTATTAAGTGCATTTTGATGTTTTACATTTAATTTTCAGTTTATAACTAAAATTTACGAGTGAACAAGGGCTTTAGTAAGCATAATAGAACAATAAGGGTAGTTTATTAGTGTAATTAACAAAAATTGGAAAAAAATAAATAACTTTTATCTAAATTTTTAAATCATATTTTAGTTAGATTTATAAGTTATACTAGATAGAACATTTATACTAGATAAAGATATCAAAGAGGGTTATGCATCAATGCAGCCGATTAACTTTGAGACACTATCATCTGAAAATGAAGGGTGACCTGGAGAAAACATTATCCTATTTAATTACGATAAAGCCTATAAGTGTAGAATCTGAACGAGCCTTTTCTTCAGCGGGACAACTTGTTACAAACACAAGAAAATATTTAAACTATAAGACACTAGATGAGCTGTGTTATTTTTATTTTACAGAAACATAAGAAATAAAAAAATGTTTTTTTTTTTTCAATTTGATTACGTATTATTTTTTATTTGTTTTTTAATTATGAATTAAGCTTTGTTTTTAATTTGTGTTTCAATAAATAATAATATTAAACCAATTTTTTAATTATGTTTTCAGTTTCCTTATGTAATTTCAACTATGCTGTAATGTGTAAGTATTTTTTTCATAAATAGTTTCATCCTAATCCTGGGACCAATACCAGGATACCGGGATTTTGGATAATGTAATCTCGAAATCCCAGGATTAAAAATATAACACGGGATTGAAAACTCTACAAAAAATCCAATTTTTCAAACACGTGATTTGAATTACAATCGAATATTAAAAATTTTCAACTACTCAAAATACTGAAATCAAATTTATACAATCATGTTTAAATTTATTTTTTAAATAAATGATAGCATACTTGGTTTGACTTATTTATAAGTTACAAACTTAAACAAATTAGTTTTAAAAGAGCTTTATATAAAAATGCAATAAAAATTTTCATTGGTCTCGTAAACACTTTAACTATTAATTTTTTTAAAACAATTATTTATTTATAATTTTTTTTTAATTTGTTGTGCGTTTAAGTTAATCCCCCTATTCTAATTTGAAAACATTCCAAAAAGTTTTTGCATTTAAATGTAATATTAAAGCCTAAAACTAATGATTTTCTTAAAATCTGGAACTTAATGCAATATCGGTATTATTTATAAAATTAAGGGAAAGGGGGAAGAAGAACAGATCTTGAAATTTTAGTTGTATTTCTACTTTTGGATTACAATACTAAATTTGTTAGAATATAAAAACTATACTAATTAGTTCAATTAAAATATACTTGAAATATGAACACAATATAAATATTCTTGGTATCCAATTTTCTTTTCATTTTTTTCTTTTTCGTTTCTCATTTTTTCTAATTTATGTAAACTTTCAGACGAAAAAAGTCACTTTCTTAAAATTTAATGCATTAAAAATAAAATTCGAAAAAAAAAATCACCAAAGATTTCTAACCCATTCTTTACGAAACAGGAAAGCTCAAAGCATCAAAACAAAAAGTAATAGTAAAACTCTGAAAATATAAATATGATTAAGCAAAACCTTGAGAAAAAAAAAAAAAAGGTTCTTCGAAGGAGGTCCCTCAAAATCAACGGATTGGAAAAAAAAAATAACTCTACACTTGGTGACGCCCACGAACCGGAACCATCTGGTTCAAGTGCGCTCACGGTTGGTCCACGACCTGGCTCGAAGGTTGTGATTATCGTCTGACGTTCTCACACGAGGGGTGGTCCAAACGAGAAATCCGCAGCTGATTAATGTCGACATCACCTGAATCACGTGATGCCAAAGACCACGTGAGCACACAACAACTAGTGAAAACTGGTATTTTAGTGGAGATTTCGATTTCACTGAAATGGTCAGGCGTGGGCATTGGATAAAATTTGCGAAATGTTCAACGCCAATTTATGTGTTTCATATTTATTTTTAGGAAGGGGAAGGCTAAATCCTCCCGACTAGCCCCACTCTCTATCGTTCTTACTTTTTTTCTGTGATTTATATTTTTCATTGATCGTTAAGCTCTGGAATGTAAAACTGGGGACTGTATACAAAGTTTAATGGCTTTAATGTAGATAGTGGAAAGGGATAGTAGCAAAGGAGTCCAACTTAAAAGTAAACTTGGGCTAAACAAATAAGGTTGAACTGTAAGTGGGCCGCAAGAAAAACCAATATTCATAGAAACGTAAGTTTATTTCGAATAATACAAATACATCACAATAAACATAAATAAAAACAAGGAAAATGTAATGTTTACGACCTGACACTTGGCATCTTTTCTCTTTTACTATCTTTCTTATTTCGGGTGATATTTTGTCATGCCTGGTGTACAACCATTTTTCATCGCTAAGCTTGACCGGTACTTCCACTATATTTTTTCACTTATAATGACGGTAATTAGTTACTCTTTGAATTTAGTTTTCGATATAGAACAAAATAGCCAAGTAATTGCAAATTATGATTTCAACTGAAAAGAAAGATTTGAACACAAACATTTAAATATTTACATTCAATTACTTCGAATTCCACACACAATTTTCAAACTGAAAAATGTGTGTTTCTGTTGCAGGGGTGTAGCTACCACCATATCAACCATATTAATGATGCACAGCCTCTAAGCTACAGGAGCTCCAACATATGTAAGCAAAAAACCGTGAAATTTTGAAGGAGTCCAAAAAGGGGCCCCTAAGAAATTTTTCATACCGGCCCACTTAGGACTAGCTACGCCAGTGGTCTGTTATATTGAAAACTTATTTTAAATGATACAAATTATATTCCTAATAAACATATTCTTCTTATTTGAGAAATTTCAATGCACTAAAATTTCAATTAAAATAACTATTATTGAAAGGGCTGTTTTGTATATCAAGCACAGATAGTTGAAAACTAGCGATTAACTTAAAATAATAACAATGTATTTTTACTATCCCAAACATTCGTATTAACTTTAGTGATTACGTAGCTGAGGAATTGAACTCAGAACTCGTGTCCTGTGTTTTTTCTGTCGTGTTCAGGTACACCTAAAACCCCACGAATGATTGTTAAATCGATCGAGGCTCAGAGTCCTTACGTTAACATGGTGTAGAAATTTGGAAAATGAGGTACTAGCCAACGTTTCGTTTTCGTCACCACCATGGTGCAGAATTAGGAGATCCTGTGCCAATAACCCTAGTGTAGCTTCGAAATGAAAGTTTAATAAAGATTAATTGATCCGTAAATTATTTCTCTATCTCGCAAACAACCGTTACTTTTCTTCAAGCTATTTAAGCATATGTTAATTCTTACAGTCATTAATTAGTGTATCGTTTAATAAAGACCAATATTAAAATGATTTTTAACTTTGTAGACCAAAATTCATCTATCATTTAATAAATGTAAATTTACAAACATGACTGATAAAAAAGTACCCTTTTTGCATAATAAAATAACTATTAAAGTGTAAAAATGAATGAAAGATAAGTGTGTTTAAATCAGTACTCAGACAGTTTTTTGTAAAAAAACAATTTTTGAAAGATTTTTAGTTTTTAATTGAAAAACATTTTATCAACCACTTCATTGCTAATTTTGAATTTTATTTATTCTTATTTTTAATAATGAATGAAAACTGGTCTTTTCCCTCCTTATGAATGATCCTTTTATACTAAAATAGAGATCTTTTATACGCACAGAAAATGCAAGTTACATATATTTCATACGTCTGTTAAAAGAATTTATTATGACAATTACACCATACATTGATAGGTTACTAAATTATTCTCTTAAAATTTACCCTCATCATCAAGTATTGCCCAATAAAAGAACTTAGAAATCCGAAGTGTTGTTTTCCTTGCATAGCTCTAAAGCTGAAATCAAAGGTCGTTTGATAGGTATGCCAATAGATGGCGCGTGAAGTCATCGAATAGAGGATGCAAGCTGTCGACGATTGGGATAAGAAACGCCTGTTGTTTTTTTAGCTTCTCCGAAATATGAATCTAGAACATGAAAAAAATAAAACTTTTTTGAAAAACTTTATCTAAAAACTTTAAAATTAAATAACCATGATGTGAGTTTTTTTTATGTTTACACGTAAATCAAACCTAAATAACAAGTTAATGAATTTCTTTCCGTCTGTTACAAATTATCAAATTTTGTAAATAATTATACTCCTTCTCTTACAATTTTCTTTCTTTAATGATGAAAACAATTATGATAATTCCATTCTTATAGTAATTCATTCTTTTTCGTATTGTTAAAATAAAGAAAAGGTATTTCGATATATATATATATAGGTCAGGATAAACATTTCCTTCATTCTTCCTATAATAGTAATAAACATCAAAACTTTATATTTTCTTTAGAAATTTGTTTTGTATCGAATTCAATTAAAGATTTAAGATATGTTGTGACTCAACTTTCTTCTTTTTTTTTATTTGAATATTCAAGTAATGAAGGTAAGATAATTTTTAATTATGAAGTAAAATATACTGCGAAGATTATTATATTGCAATTGTAATCTCTTTAAGTGTGGTAGATTTCAAAATTATTCCTAATTCAATTAATAGAACAGGCAATAAAAACATAAACAAGTTTGCTGTGTACAATTTTAAGATATTTCTCTCTCTTATTCCAAAAGTATTTCTAACCTAAATAATTCAATTATATCCCAATGAAAATCACCTTAAGTACAAAAGCACGTAAAAAAAATTCTTTTTATTACTAGTATTTTATTTTTCCTTCTTTTACTTTCCATTTTCTGTTATTTCATTATGAATCACACATCACAAAATCCTTCTGGTGATACCTGATTTAAAAAAAAACCCGGATTTCTATCATTAAACTTATTATTGTAAAAAAGTTTTGGTGAAAATAAAAATAAATAAATAAAATTATGTATAATGTTTATAATGTTTATTTTTCAAAACCCACGAACAAACCACATGCATACGCGATACAAGTATGATACAATTCCATGCCGCACGACATATAGCTGAACATACCCACGCATCTCTCCCTTTCCAGTGGTTTGTTCAGAAATGAAATCGATTCTCAAAAGGTATTAAGAGCAAAATATGGAAAATATTCCATTTTTCATTTGAATAAGTTCAAAGAACTTTAAATTAATAAATGTTTGTATAAATTGTAAGAAACGTTTAAAATATATGTTAAATTGTTGGAAAAATACAGATGTCTATTTAAAAAATAATTTAAAAAATTCTAAATCGATAGCGAATGTAATAAATAAGAATTCAAAAACTATTTTACTTTTATCTATATATATTTCCTGAATATTCCTTTAAAAGTCACAGTAATTAAACTTAATATTGTAATTAAGTATAATTTTCCCCCTTTTTAAAATGCCACAGAGAGTTTTAATTTGGAGAATTTGAGATTTTCGATAAATTTCTTGTTTGATATTAATATTATGTTGGCAATTATATTTGTAGCTCATAAGTTTTACTCATAAGCTAAATTATTACAGTTTTTGATTGGAGTTGTTAATTAATGCATCTCATAATGTATGATTATAATATTTATGAGAGTTATTTGGGGTACTTCAACGAAAAGAAGTCTAGGAAATATCAAAAGACGAAATGGAATAAAATTTATTTAATTATTTAATTTACATACAGCAGTGGCGCACATATAAATTTTTCAAAGGGGGTCCGGGGTCAAAAGTTCACTATTCTTGTATCATGCTCCTTTAGATTTTGTCAATTTTCGGGAACAAAACACTGTAAAAAACTAATTTTTGAATAAATAATTAGCATTAATTAATAAAATTAATCATTAATAACAAGTAATTAATTAAATTTTACATATTATATACTTAGAATTATGATCAATTGGAAAAAAATCAAGGGCTTTGAGGGGGGGTCCGGACCTCCAGGACCCCCCTTGTGTGCGCCACTGGCATACAGTGTAACATGTTTAATGCGAAAACGCTTAAGACGAAATCTTGTTAACAGGGGTCACGGAAACTACAACGTATTTTTATCCCTTTTCTTTTTCACAAAACAAGAAACGAAAATTGTTTAACGCAGTGCTTCTCAAACTCTTTCAATATCTGCGCGAGCGACCCAATTTTTAATAATAATTTTCACCGCACTTCCATACAATAACATGTATTGAATTCAATGACATAAAGCTACAATACGACTTTAATTATAAACCTCACAAATTTTCAAGATAAGAATTAAATTTTGAATGTAATTTTATGACATGCTCACGGGGTCACTGGTAATTACTAAACTTGCTTTTAATTTAGTATTGTTAAATTAATTATGAATTACATTTTCAAGTACTGATGCATTTATAAGTCTATTATATAAATGGAAATGTGTATTTCATTTTTTATCATGTCAGAATGTATTTTGTTTCGTTTCCTTTCAATAAATGAAGATTTTTTAAAAAAATTATCTTTTGTTTTTAGCTTTTCGATTTGCTCGCGTCCCCAGGTAGGGTTTTATATATATATTGGTTTCTTAAACGTACATATATATAGAGAGAGACTTTATATTATTCTATATAATTTATTAACTTTATGCGGTACTGATATTCCTCTGTTGTATTTGGCGGGAAACATAACTGTTGATATACTCACGAAGTAAGTCTTACTATCTACCTCATTGCATCGACTTTAAATCTATACTGTGGATACTAGTAGGCTATAATTTTATCGTTATATTTTAATAGTATAGTGATTTTATTTATAATATTTAAATTTATCCTATATTATTTTTTTCCTTTCCCCTTGGCACATTGTATAGACAAATTACAGGTGAAGGTTGGCTAGCCCTAAAGCTTGTTTAAATCTGCAATCTTGGTTCCTAAGACCAGGAGTTTGTTATTGTGCTACTGTGCCTAATATTTCCTATCTTGAACAGTTATACTTAGGTTCTATAGCTATCTGCGTATATATATATATATTTATGGATTATATATATATATATATATATATACTGTTTCAACGCGACTATTTTTTAATGAAAATATGGGAATTGATACTGATAAAATATTGATTGCCAGAAAATGTAATTGAGATCTGTGATGATCCTAATTAAAATGAGTTACATAATTTTGAGAATTATAGTGCTCGCAAAATTCGGAACAATCAAAATTGAAATACATAATATAAGAATTTCGTTTCAAAACTAGTTGATAATTATTGAATTCAATGTCATCAATAAATCTATCTTCATAACCCAGTTTTTTTTTAATGGATTCACTAGGTCCAGCGAGATATGAAGTAATAAAGCTGTTATCCCCAGTTAAAAAATAATAATTTGGCGAAAGCACGAATAAATATCATTTTCCTTTGTACTTAATTTTTTTCTTATCTTATCTTGTGGTTTTGTCCATGGAACCAAAGGACTATGATGGTGAATTCGGTGCTGGCGTAATTTCTGTCGAGTTTTAGAACCAATAAAGACTCGTCGTGTTGAGACTGCGACCCGGTAAATCTTTCGAGTTCTCATGGTGCTGTTTGGAAGTTTGGAGAAATTGGTACTCTTATCGCCTTTTTGTGGCTGAAAATTGCGAAATCACAAATTTTTTTATTTTGATTTTGATCCAAAGTCAAATATATATTTACGAGTCAATAGTCTTCTTGTTGCTTCTATTGTTGTCATTAATCAATCAATTGACTGTTACGTAACTAACTTAAAACGAATGTATTGTAAAAGCCCTTTTCTATTTATTCCTTTTTTAAGTTTCATGAACCGACAGGAGTTTCTTAAACCATGGGCCAACTCTCGAAGCAACATGGTCTGTACCTCGAGAGGGGCTTCGTCTTGTTGTCTATTCGGCCTCAACTCAATAAGATCATGATCCGAATAATTTTATTCGGAAAATGTTATTCCCGGGCATATTCTTCGAAAAGTTTGGAATTTCGAACTACACTGGTGTAAGAAATTAAGAGAATTTGCAGACTTGCTCGCTTATTTCTAGGACTACTGGACCAATTTTAATGAAATTTAATATGTACATGCATTGATAATATATACAATACAAAACAAATAACTATTCAACAATTGTAATACACACGCATGATCGTGCATAACACTCGTTGGAGTTGGAAGCGGTTGCAGAAAAACCAAAGAAATGGGTTAATAGGGGGTATTGCCCCCTCTTACAGCTATAAAGGCCTCGCAGCGTGATGTCATACTTGAAGTATGGCAGTTTATCAGTTCTTGTGTGGCTATTGGTCCTACTCGTTCAGAAACGCTGTTTTCATTTCCGGGATGGTTATCGGAGGGGGCTGCGAGTTGGAATTGCCCTCCCCCTGGACGTCCCAGACATTCTTTATAGGGTTAAGATCAGGAGACCTTGATGGCCAATCCATACGGCGAATACCTCTAAAAATTCGTCGACCAGAAGAGCTCTATGTGGCCTTGCGTCTTCGGCCATTAAAATGAACACGGGGCCACCCCTGAAAAGGCGAACATAGGACTTCAAGTCTTCCTTCCTTTACCTCACACCAGTCACAGAGCCTCTTTCAAAGACATGAAGAGGTTCCCGGCCATCCAACATGATGCCTGCCCAGACCATTAAACCTTCTCAGCCATAATTGTCGATTTCCCGGAAATTGGAGGGTAAGTAGTGGGTCCCTGGTTATCTCCATATGAACGTATGGCAAGAATCGGTGTCTGAACGGGACTCATCGGTGAACAGAACGGTTGCCCATTGATCCATACTCCATTCTCTATGCTATCTACACCATGCTAAACGGACTCTTCTGTTCATTGACTTGAGCGAGACGCAAACAGCAGGTCCTCTGGCAAACAACCCTCTCTCATGAAGTCTTTTTGAAACAGTCAATCTTGATAAATGGATTCCATACAAGTCACGAGAGGGCTGAGAAGCTGTAGCCCCTCGGTTACGCCTCGCTATAATCGACAAATGGCGATCTTCTCTGGCCGTCGTGGCTCTTGGATGATCATGACCAGGCTTCATCTCGATGGATCCAGTATCCTGAAACAGTTTCCATAAGTTACACACGACGCTGAACGCTACAAATCTGGATTTGACATTGGCCTTCTTCTAGCCTCTCCATAATTCGCCACCTCATTTCATCATCTAAACGTTGGTGGTTATTCATTTTTACTGTTACAATTTGAATTGAGCCGATTGCTTCAAAATAACACTAAGAAATTCACCGAGGTGTGCTGGCGAACGAAATACGTCTTAACTTACAAACGTTTATAAAGCCTGTTTTTCTGCTGACTCCGTCTACACAACTTACGTATTTGTCGTACAAGATTTGCATTTTTATCTAGAAGCAGTGGTTTTTCATTCGGTTCACTTCTTTTCGTGTATTTCAATAAAATGTGTTATTTCTCTTAATTTATTTCACCAGTGTATATATCCCAGGTGATAACAGTGGGCATTACTATATCATGCCCGTCGTCCATTTCTAGGCTAAAGCCTACCACTATATATATATCATCGTTACTCATTTAGTCTAAGATACAGTTGGTCGAGGAAGCGAGGATATAGTTGTAAAACTTCTATTTAAATTAGAATTTAATAAAATGTTTGCCTCCTACCTATCAAATAAAGCTAAGGGAAACGCCTAGGAGTGCCTCACCATTTAAAAGCTAGTCATTCCATATTTTCTTTGTCCTGTGACGGTGGCGTTATTCCGTCTTTTGACTGGGCCTGATTGTTTGATTGTCCGTCTTTTTAAAATTAGACTAAAGGACACTTCAGCCTGTACTCTTTGGACAGTCCATGGATAAGAACTAAATTGTTACGTAGATCCGGGATTCGAGGATTTTATGCAGATCAGTCGCAAAGAACAAGACAGTTCTTTGAGAGCGATGAGAGTTTATTGAAGAAAATCCAATCCTTTAAATACAGAATTCAGCAGCAATATTCACAAAATAAATCTCAGAAGGTCTTCACACCTTCAGCAGCACTCGGTCACAATTATCGGTGTCTAAAATACACGTATATAGAAGATTATTCACAAGCAATCATTCATTCAACAACCGAAGTAATCCCTCTAATCGCTTCAACACTCAAAGCAATACTAACTGATAGCTGGTCAAAACCAGATTCACTGACTTTCGGTGAGCATCTCTCTATTTTATATCCCTCGTGGATAATTCGAGAAAGACCCGCTAGCGTCATAGGTCTTGAAATTAAGTAGATTTCTTTACTAATTTCTACAAGAAAATCCAGAGAGTCCCGAACTCGCCAACGTGATCGCCAAGTTTCCAAAAGGGTACCCAAAGTAGCCAAATTGGTCACCGTTGCCAACTTGGTCACCAAAAATGACACCAACTTGGCTATATCGCCAAGTTCCCATTGAATCATCATTATATCGTAAGGGACGGCGTTTTCAAGTGAATATGACAATTTTAACGTAAATTAAATCTAATTTAGAATAAGATAAAGACATTACACATACAAATACAAATTATTTACACTATTTGATACAAAATTCGTAACAATATTGACGAATGCGCTGCACTATTATCTTTTAACTCTATTGTTTTTAAGCATTGGAAAGATCTAGATGGAGACTAATGGCTTAGTGGCCAAATATCTGCATTTGCATAAATAACAGTAGGTTGAGTAGATTTGCGCCTAGGTTTATGATATTGAGAGTCAGCCACATTTATCTTTTAAGGGTTACCGTTTGTGTGAGTATTTGACAACGTATGCTATATGCTGTCTACTTAAAAAGGTCGCAGATGAAGTTTACTTTGCTTAAGAACCCGGGGCCTCAAGAAGTCTTCAGACATCGTTCTGAATCGGTGATGTGAAAATCAAGGATTCAAGTCGTGATTTTACTTTTTAAAAACTCTCGTGAAAAGTGATGGAGATTGCTGCACATTGAAGGTAACTGTTTCACGAAGTTCTTTCATGGGTAAGGAGGTTAAGATCCCGTGTAGAGAAAATATACCTCTACTCAACTTCGAAACTTAGTATTTGAACGTTAAAAAATTATGAGATATTTCCTCAAAATACTTTAAGGTATCCGACTACGTTCGGAACCGGGATTTTGCAAAGGCGTATAAATGGATAATATTTATGATATTTAATGTCACTTAGATTAGAAAATGTATATAAAATTGTTTTAAGAATAGTATTACAATAAAAAAATTATTTAAGTACAATATTTTGACAAAAAATGAACATAGAATGACCCATTCTCAAAATATACTCCTTTTGTGAAAAATGCCTCTATTATAATAATATTTTGCCTGTATATAGCTCAGACCTCTGTACAGAGGCTCAACTAGAATTTTTGAAATATATAACTTAGAAGTGGGTTTATCCATGTGTTACGACAACAGAGGGGAGCAATTTTAAGAAAAAAACTCTGATAATTATTTCAAAATTGGTGGTAACTTTCTAATTAAAGACGATTATCTAGAGAAGTCTTTAATTTATATAAACAAAATATTATTATTTTAGAAGCATTTTTTATAAAACGAGAAAAAATTTTGAAAAAAGATTATTCTAAGTTAATTTTTTGCCAAAATATTGTATTTAAATAATTTTTTATTGTATTACTATTCTTAAAACAATATTTTATATACATCTTCTAATCTAAGTGACACTAAATATCATAAATATTATCCATTTATGCGCTTTCTTTAAAATCACGGTTTCGAACGAAGTCGGATACCTTAAAAAGCTGCTATAGTTTGATATTATTTTTTAAAAAAACATCTATTTACTATTGAGGCAACAAGAAATATTAATTAGGGAGAAAATTTCTCGACGAAGTTATTCATCTATTAAACATACTGAGAATTAAAAAGCCCCTTAAAAAGAAATTTTATAGAAAGTCGTGATATACTTAAAACGATATTTTAATTAATTTATTTTTTAGGTGTTTTGCAGAATTAACGCATTAATTCCCATAGATGATTACTTTTTGATGAATTGAATGTATTATTATTTTAACAAGCTTGGTTTAAGGGTAATTAATTTAATGTTTCGGTAATAAAGAGTTTCAAATAGGCATTTACTTATTTTTTTTATGATATTTATCTACCATGATCCTAATGGTACAACACTATTATGAACTTGGCACTTTTGACGATAAAAACAAGTTTGCTTCTCTGGCTTGTACAATAGCTTTCCTGTAGCGAATGGCTCGCGTGATGCCTATACAAAATTTTGATAGCACAGATACTTTTATTATTCTTACATTCGGCGTGCTTTAGGTCATTACTGACTTCAAAAAGCGTGGACAATGAAGTCATCAATGAGCATTTGAGAATACCTTGGGATGATTTCTTTGTAACGGTGCAGCTGTGTTATGATATTTATAGTTGGGGGTGTTAATTTCAACTTTTATACAAGAGAAGAAAATTGTTTTAGGTTACGCCTTCTTCACAGAATTTAACAAACAATTGTGTGGCATAGGATCATAAGCAAGCATACAAATCAAGCAATCAGCTTTAAAAAAAGAATGTTTTCTCCAAGTTTGAAAGCAATATATACTTTATTTTGGTACTATTCACAGCTTTTATAAAAAAGTGGTACTTGTTTACTTTTTCGAGCTCAAAAGAACCAAAGGGTGAATAACAACAACAATAAAATGATACACACTGTAATTTTTCGTTTCTTTTGTTAACTCATACTTTTCATAAAAAAACGAAAGACAATTCATGAAATCTATGAGTAAAATAAATCTATATTTAACTGTGGGTACATGTGAGCTGTTTTTTTCTAGCTATATTTATTTTCGCAGTAAATCTGAACAATTCTCACTTTCAGCTTTGAAAAAAAGAGAGGTAAGCATAAATTTCAAAGCCTTTTTTTATAAATATCTTGCTTATGTTATACATTACTGAATATTTTAATATCCATGAATCATAAAATCTACGATAAGGTGTAGATCATTGCTTTCAGATAAATATTCCAGATATGCTTAGCTTTACAGCAAGAAATGAAATTAGATCTAGATTCAAAACTTCATATAATTTAATTAGAAAACCTATATAGATAAAATGTATTGTATATATGCTTCAAATTTTAAAATATATATGATTATAAAAATAATTAAATAAAATCATAGAAGAGATTAAATTTTTCTTTATTTAATTGATCTTTCACTGTAAGAATTTTGTAAAATGAATTTAATAAAATGTAAACAAGTCAAACTTGTGGAGGCCCCCTGGGTCTCACCCTGGACACCAAGATTAATTTGAGGCAAAGAACCACCAAGAGCCATTTTGTATAATAATAATAATTTTTTATTATTTCAAGTCTAAAAAAAAACTCTAATAACATATAATACTTTTATGTTACGTCAAATAAAGGGATTTACCTTTTATATTAAATTAAATTACGAATTATACAACTAATTAATAATTACGCTCAAGATCAAGTAAGGTCTACCGAAATAGGAGGTCCGAGAAATAACGTACTCGAATTATTAACTTTCATTAACTTTACTAATTTGACTAAACTAACGCTTATTTTAAGCGTACATAAGTTATATTTACCGCTGGTTATATAAGGTTTCTCGTTCTTCAGTAGAATAGCAGCACGACGTTTTCACTATCTTAATATCGTGGAATCCTCTAAGATTGAGGTTACTGTTGCTGGCTCAATAGCCTTCCTCATCAAAATTGCTAGCTTACAACGCTCGACTTAAATACCTTATCTATTTTTCATATCCCGTTTATCTTCTTGGAGTTGATTGGAAATATACGCGAATTTATATTCCCCAAAAAGACGCCTAAGAAGATTAGTGGAAAGGTTCCGTACAGATTCGTCACAAACTTAATTATAAAAACATATTTATTTTAAAGTATCTGTAAGTTGTCTGCTGAAATTTTTGTATTCTTTACCTAAAAGTCTTCAACATTTTCGTAATAAAGGCAAGCGCTGTTCATAAGAAAACGATTGATTTAAATATTTAATATTCCACTAATTATGTATGTGTGTCTGGGAATAATGTACATAAGAGACGTGTTATATGTGAAGGTAAAACTCTGAAAAAGGGTCCATGTGGATATCATTTCATTAAATAAGAAATATTCGTGAAGAAATAACAAAGAGATATGATCTCTATTTTAAACAAAATTCTTTTTATTGAGATCTTGAGGTACTTTCCTGTTTTTATTGATTCACTTAGTAAGATTTTATTCAGTCCCATTGATTTTATCTCTTCCCAATCCCACAATAATTCTTTAAGTTACTGAGTACTTATTAAGGTCGCTCTTTAAAGCAACGCGAGAACTATTGGTGATGGACCTCATAATTTTAAACCATGGTCAAGTGACAAGGACTACACATGTGAGTCACAGAACACCATTTTCATAATTTACTCTCCACTTCAATGATGGGGTCTTTTATCCACGACAGGTTTAAAGCACATCAGTTTTTCTACATAGCAGGTCTTAACTGGCATCAGAACTCGAACCTGTGATATTCAACAACTCCATCCATGACTTCCTGTTTATGACCATTTACTAGCACGGCCACCATTCAATTTTAGAAGTTGTTTATTTAAATATGTAACGAACTTGACTCTCTCTTTATCTACCGATGGTAGCTATAAGTACTCACTTTAAAGTTATATAGAATAACCAATTTTACGAATACTCTGACGGTACTTTGCAGGAATATTCTTTTAAATCCACTCTTCTAAGATATATGGCAGCACTTGTTCTATGATGAGTATTTAAGCGGGGAAGGCGAATAGTTTTATAGAAAAAAATTGCAGTTTCAGCTGACATTTTGATTGGATTGCGAAGATTGCCATTTTTGTTCAAAAAAGTAGTTAACATTAGAAAGACTGAAAAACACACACACAGTATAAACCTATATTGCCCAAAATCAATCAAAATGACTGCATTGTGAAAGAATGATTAATGTGTAAAAAAATTTGTTTAAAAAATCAATTTTTAATATTTTTTTATATTATTTGCAGTTACATATCAAGTTATTAGTAACTATTAACAGTAAAAAAATTTTCTTCACTTAAAAAAAATATATTCTAAAAAGTTCTAAGAAATTGTTCATTATATATGTATTTTTTTTCTAATCGAAATTAAAAAGAAGTCAAAATGACTTCCTTTGGACAGTCAAGTGTTAATGTCAAAAGGTAAGTGCCTTATTTATTTATTATTATTTTTTTGTCTGTTAATGAAGAACTTAGAAAACGATTTGACTACTTATTTTAAGTGGACAGTGTACATAATTAATTATACAGTTGAATATCTTTAATGAATTAATTAGATCTAACGGATTAAATTTCCCAAAGTTGAGTATTTTGTTTATGTATATCCATTAATTTTCAATGTAGTGATTAAAAAAATATTGCATGAAAAAAACTGCAGTAAATCATTATGTGGTAGATAAAGGGTTAAGCGAATTGTCTTTTCTGAGTTTATGTATAGTGATGTTCTTCCACCAGTCAAGATTAAAATAGTAATATTGTGAAGAGAAGATATTTATGTCATGAAAAAAAGAATGAATGAAGTTGTGTGAGTAGCATTTCGTTCTTTTAGTGAAAGTTTAATTAATCATTATTGCAGTTGGGATGTGGACATAACTTGGAAAAGTCAACATTCTGGAATTAGAATAATGTTCAATACTTCACAAATTGAATTAGGTAGGTGAAGTAATAATTGTGAATTATTGGTCTTATATTAGTCTTGTGGTCTTGAACTTGTGACTGGCATTGTCGAGTCACGGGTTCGAAACCGAGATTCACGTTAAATCAGTCAAGACTCTCTCAAAGTCCCCCTGGTAACATTGTGTGGTAGTTTGAAAAGGGAGGGCTACCTCAGGTGTTGTCCTAGTTCCTTGACCATGGTTCAGAATTACAAAGTTCGTCACCAATAGCTTTCGTGTTCAGTCACAGGGCGACGTAAATTAAAATCAAATAAATTGGGGGAATAGATTCATTATTAATACTTAGATTTTGTGTCTTCTCTGAAGTGTAAGCACATATTTTTTGCTGATGTATATACAATAACATTGTATTTTTTGAGTTTGGAGATCCAAAGATGGTTGTATATAATCAAGATGTATTATATAATTCTATTATTTTGCAGATTTACCATTTTTTCTTCTACTTTAAGTTGTCTTCGCGTAATGGCAAAGATTAGAATCTAAATTTGGAATATTTTTCAGATATAAAAGTGTTCCAACATTAAGTTTATATTCAAGTTTCACAAACCTATAGAGAGCAATACGTTTTATCTCACACTTTTCAATTTTATCCTAGCTCATTCAATTTTCTGGTATAAAATGTGTTTCGCATTTTTTCTCCTCCTATAGCATAATGCTGAATGAGTTATCTCTTTGTTTTAAAATGAAAAATTATTCATTCAAGAAATATTTTTAAATTTTAAAAACGAAATATTATAAACCACGCGATGCATGAATTACAACACTGCAAAATTCCGTGAAAATTGATGCATTATTATTATTATTTTGCTTGAAAATATGTTCCGCCTTTAGTTCAGTCTGTCGTGCACTTGACGTTACAAAATTTCATGAAAAGTGAAAGATGTGTTTCTATCTCTAGTTTAGTTCTGTGTTTGGAACATTTCGCGTAGAAAGCCTTAGACCTCTTCTGGCTTACTTTTTTGTTCTGGAGAACATGAAAAAACTGTTTTATACTTTATTTTGAATTTGACTCTGCATAGAGAGAGAGAATCTTTTTTTCTTTTATCTTACTCTTTCTTATTTCTTTTGTCGTTATATCTGGTGGTCCATAACTAATAGTATTCTTTCGATTGTATTATTATACAGATCTGCGAAGCTTGTATCTTTGCAAATATTTTAGTTTAAGATTTTATTTCACTTGTAAAAACTTGAAAAAAAGACATGAATTTTTACATGACTATAAACTTACTTACATCAACTATTAAATTAAATAAAGAGCTTTAACATTTGTTAAAAGATTTTAAGTGTTTAATCTTTCTTTGGCTTCTTGAAGTTCAAAAAATATTTGTTAGCTTAAAACATGTGGATCGACCTCTTAAGTTTTAAAATAAATAAATAAAAGTGCCGTCGTTTATACTTTTTTGTACTCTCCGACTTAAGAAGTGATAAAGAAGGAAATATAAAAAATAAAAATATCGAATACCGAAAGCCCTACATATAAAGTCACGCCATTGCTTGAGTTTATTGCGAAGTACCTCATTAATATCAAGTGCTCTTAGTTAATCAGTAAACAAAGTCTTGGCTTCTTTATTCATGATTTCTCGAGTAAGTACCTTCTGATTCAATAAAAGTAGCTTATATAATTAAAATCGTGACTTTGGGTAGCTGCGTAAATATCACAGAAATTTGAAAACTTCTGTTTTTCTTTCTTAGCTCTCTAACGCTTTTGTAATACTATTGTTTGATTTAAGAAACAAGCTCAAAATCATTGTTTGACATTCTTGACATAATTTATAAATATGTGTCAAAACTTTGTAGTTTACTATAATTCGCCTTATTTTTATAGAGAATCGAAAAAAATAACAGAAATTTTTGAATGTGAGCTGCATGAAATAAAGGGGGAGTGAAAATTTATACGCCTGTCTGTGGAACAATAACTTAGTCTATTTTGATCTCATTTTAAATAGTAGATTTCAAACTTGAAACAGATTTGAGATAAAAAAAAATTTCCAATAGCAGCAATGCATTTCGACTTATATAGCGAATAGAGAGTATTATACATTACATTACATAAAAAGCAAAACACCAAAAAGGAGTAATTTGAATGTTAGATGTGTTGTACATTTGTTGAAAGTGAAAAACTGTTAGTATAATGAAAATTGAATGTTTTAGTCAAGAATTACGGATAGTATTTTTTGATTTCATAATTCAATAAAGTGTACAGTTACAAGAGTAAAAGACTCAGTAATATTTTGACCCACCTCTGACACTGATTAACTCATCCGGCTGGGCATTATCTCGTAAAGTTGGCGTAGTCCTTTAACAAGATAGCTTGCTATACACCTCATAATTGAGGAGTTAATCAGTATGATTCATGCCAGTTAAAGATGCCCGTCCGATCATTGCCAAACATGTTCCATTGAGGAGAGAAGGTCAGGAAAACGCTGAAGAAGCAAGAAAACAAGTCGCAAAAAGTCGTGCCGTGTGCAGCAGAGCACTATCCTTCTAAAATCCAAGACCAGGGGCTTGTGAAAGAAGAGTCATACTATAGTAAAAGATTTTGTCGACTTACCACCATGTTGTAAGTGTGTCATGGCTAACAACCATAGAGGTCTGGATACAAATGAAAAGTCATCCTATACCATAACTCCAGGTTGTCGAACTGTATGATGGAAGATACTCAGGAGAGTATAGACAACAACTAAATCTCCTAGACACCTCCCTCAGGTGAGTATAGACAAAAACTAAATCTCCCAGACACCTCTCTCAGGTGAATACAGCTGTTCCAGACGTTTTTAAACATCTCTTTGCTGATCATTGGAGCTCTATTTGATGCGGAACTCCTCACACAAAACAATTTTTCAGTTGATGAGATTCCAAATAGAACGCACCTGGCAATGTGAAACATTTCGTGGTAGTTCAGCAAAATGACATCCGTATCCTCAATTTCGTTCACTGAGTTGCCTACTGATGGTTATGGCAGTCCCAGGAGGGCCTGTTACACGTCAAATCGTCGATAAATATGCATCAGGGGCTGACATTAGACACCTTCACGTTCTTTCATTGCTACATTCGGGTGGTCACTACCTTTTTGACACAGTATGGTCATATTTAATGCCTTCGTGCCGAAAATGATGGTAGGTAACATCGCTCCAACTAAAACATCAAATGATTCTAGGATTTGACCATCAGACATCTTTTAATCCATTGCGTATCCTCTCTCAAATAGTGACATCAGCTCATACTATTCATGAATCCCTCTGCGAGGCATTGGTACAATTCATGTGATCGAAGGTACGGCGTTCACAAAAAACTTGTGCCTTAACATTGGAATGGATTTTGTTTCATGCACTGTCCAAATACTCCATTGCAATGAGATAGTTCAGCTAGTCAGTCATTGGACACCAAAAGTTAATCAGTTGCGTATTCTATTATAAGGCACTCGCACACATACTCCCCCCTCCAGGTAATTCTTTGATGTATCACTTTTTATGTTATAGACAGTATTTGCACTGCTAGGATTTAAAATGTAACCTCAAGAAGGACGAAAGATATCAAAGCCAATCTTATTGGAAAAATAATGTACAGAGTACTAAGGTTAAATTATACAAAATATAGCATTCTGCTAGGTGAGGAAGTTGATGAAATAAGTGTAAGCAAAGCTGGAAATAGCCAGTTTGTACGCATGCTTTGAAAATGAATAAAAGAAGATTTAAATGACTTGTGGGTGTATGGTAGTTAACTCTGTGTTTCCACATAGACTCCAAATCTTCAGAAATATAGAGCTAACTGGTCACAGTACAAGCAATGTAAAATTGAAGATGGGGTGGGGGGAGTAGTGTAATTCAATACCACCCAAACATGTAATATCTGGTGCATGACCAGTGTAACAACTCATATGGCAACTGTTAAGTAATTTCTATCTAAGGTGCCTTTATAGTTCTTAATCTGACCATCGGTATGTTACAGACAGAAGGATGATTCGTCAGTAAAGACA
Source organism: Trichonephila clavipes (assembly GCA_019973935.1). Taxonomy (NCBI): domain Eukaryota; kingdom Metazoa; phylum Arthropoda; class Arachnida; order Araneae; family Nephilidae; genus Trichonephila; species Trichonephila clavipes. Next base: position 254,188 of record BMAU01018101.1, on the reverse strand, counting down.
ATGTCATTTCATTCTGTTGTCCATGTCAGTTTTCCCTGTAATAGTGTTGACGAAAGCGCCTACGATTTTGAAACACGAGCAATCGCAGCAATAGACATCTTAGTGACATTCCACTGTACTATAAATTGCGTCGTACACTGATTATTGAGCAGTATGCCGTATTTATTGTGACATGGTTCTTTATTGGCACAATGCAAATCAAGAACCATGGCACAACATGTCCGCCATCCCGCGTACTGAAGTGGCGAAGCTGATGTAATCAATCATCCAGTCCTAAAACAATTGACTTCAGATCCACATCAGAAATGCTTGGTTAAGTCGGAGACGATCCCCAATTTCTCGGAAAGATGGTCCAAATTCTTTATTGGCAATAATACTTCCTGTGTCGTGCTCAAAAGTGTGCTAGAATGACGCTCGTATTATTCTGCAAGTCGTACTGAAACTGTTCGCGCGAAAAAGAAATTTCAGCACTTCAGAGTAGCATTCCGTACTCCACTTATATGTAGCATTCATTTGTAGCACTAAAATAACCATGATGAATACCGACTCTGAAATGTCAATCATTTGCATCTCAGTACACGCACAGTAACACGCGGTCAAGATACTTTCTTCAAGGTATTGCATTTTGCATAGCCATCACTATATTGTTTGCAGAAAATGCATCAGGGTCTTAGGAAATATATTCCAAGAAATCAGACAAAGAGAATTCAATTCTTTATATAAACTCTATTCCCAACCCTTACTTTCAGAGGAACTGAAAAACTATTTACTTGCGAGAAGAAAATATAATATAACTAAATAAAAATAAAACTACAAGAGGACCATGAAAACACTGTACATAATTGAAACTTAGTTGTAACGTCAGTGACGATACAACTAAACTGTAAAGTTTTCCAAACATAGTTTCGACCGTGGAAGCTTAGGGGTCAAGGTATCGGATCGTGGCTGGCATGTCACAAGCTCGAGCCTTGTACCACTAAAGACCCACCGTGTAGGGGAGCGATGCAAGTTAAATCTGCTGAGAGCTCAAACGTCCTCGCATTGGTGTGGTAGTTAGAAGAGGAAGGTACCAGCTCAGGTTGTGTCGTCTTCGTCACTGGACCGTGGTTCAAATTTACGAGGTTCGTCGCCAAAAGCCCTCGTGTAGCTGAACAGTGCGACCTTAATATTCGCTCACTCACTCCAAGTATGGTTTTAACTCTATCCCGCATTTGACTTTCCCCTATTGTTTATATTTGGCCATTTTTTCCCTCTTAGCTGTGTGCAGTAAGTGAAGAGGGCTTTTATTGTACTATAAAAAATCAGATTGTTGAATACTTATGGGACCGTAATGAAAGCCGATTCCTTACAGTTGGTACAACAGCCTTTCAACAATTTTTGTGTACAAATAAATATACATTTAAAAAAATTATCCTCTGTAAGCGTTGTAGCAATATTTTTAAAAAAGTGTTCTCTCTCTCTCTCTTTCTCTCGAACCATCTATTTAAAAGATGATAGTAAGAAATCCAATATACAGTTTATATATATATATATATATATATATATATATATAAGAAAAAATGTATTATTTAACAAAAACAAGTTTAAAGAAATTACTAAAAAATTACATCAGATTTAACAAAATGTTTTCGTTTTTGTCACAGTTTCTTTAAGAACTGAAACATTATCAAATTTTTATTTGGTTTTTAATTTTAGAAAAAGTTACAAAGTTTATAATAATACTGATACAGAAGTTTGATAAGATTAAAGCTAATATTTGGTTGAATTGCTTTATTTGAAACAAATCCTAAATTACTGAATAATTTTTCTAAGAATTAAAATTTTTAAAAAATGTAGAAAGGTTTGCGAGATATTATTTCAGAAATTAAGAAAATATAACTTTGGGTCCAAATTCGATATCTTTCCTAATCATTCTAAATGCTAAAATTATTTTGAAGACAATACAGTCACAAATTTTTTTTATCTCTTTTAGACAACCTACTCAAGTTCTTTTTGTGTTTAGAATTTTCTTCTTATTTGAACAGATTTATAATAATACTCAGATATTTTTCATTTGATTCCAAGCTGGTCTTAGACGTATTATTGACCTTTTCAAAAAATTCCCATACTTTACAATTCTTCACCAAATAAAAGGGTCAATCGATCCCTTTAATAAATAAATGGAAATATATTACTTAAAAAAATGTTTCTGGAAAGAGGAAGCATTTACATGGAACCTGAAGTTAAAAGAAGTTCCTATTGTTAGTATTAATTTTTCACAAGAAGAAAATTACATATATCTCACTTTATAATTACGACTCCAAAAACAAATAAAAAGCCTTTACTTGTAAAAAAAACTACATAAATAAGCCCATTGTTTCCAAAATTATGCAATCAATATATGATTCTTTAAATTTTAATTTACGTTGTTAATTCAATATTTTAAACTAACTATAATATTCAGATTATATATTTTTTGCAATCTAAATAATTTTATTTTAAATATTATGTAACCTTTCAGGTTACTATTAAATAACTTGTCAGCATATACACAAAGCATTATTTATGATAATGTTATAATAATAAACAGATTAAAATTAAATTCTTTTTCAACAGTCTAGGGAGAATCATTATATAACTAATATAAATATTAATTGAAATTTATTTTATACATTTAATATACCGCTTGGTGAAACACATATAATTTTTTTTAATCTTATAACATAATTTTTTGCTTGAAAATCTATTTTGTTAGCATTCTTTTTCTGACTTGCCTGAGATTTCATGATGTAGAAAGTAAACTACTGTTTGTGAGTTCTAAATAGCGATCATGCCAAAATTTAACACTTACATTCTACAAGCAGTTGTAAGTTAAGCAAATATCCCTATTCTGTGTATTATATATCAGATGAATTAGCCATAAATAGGAACTAGAGCTAAGATTTGGAGAAACATTGTTGCTATTCGTGTTCATTTTTTGAAGATTATTTTCGATTGATATCAATCCAAAAGGCCAAAATTAAAATTTTTCCTGAAATACTTCAATTAATTAGAGAGTGAAATAAAACATTCTGTACATATGCATATTTCGTATGAAAATATAAAGCTAAAATTTCTTTAAGTATCACAAAATCCGGCGTATAACGCGCACTTTTAACAAGAAAAATAAGATCAAAATTTACGGGTGCGTGTTATACTCTGGATATAAAAATGAGATCCTTGAGAATAAAACAAAAAAGGGATGGGCATAAAAAATAGACATCTACATAGATTTACATACTGTTTATTTAAAGGAAAAGTTACACCCAATGAGAGAGAGAGAATGTAGAAGGTCGTAATTATAAAAGTACACTATTTTTTCTAAAGACTGGGATAACACCTACAATAAATGATTACAAAACATAATAGCATTGGACAGATACATTTCAAGTTCCTACTTAAAAAAGAGGATGCGCATTATATGGCGAATATACCAAAAAAATTAAAAATTGCAGCTTGAAAGTATAGTTGCCTATTATACGCCTTATTTTACTGTATATTAGAGTTTAAAAAACTAGATATGAAAGACAGTTTATATTTAAAAAAATGAATCATACGAAAAAAGTAAGTGATAAAATGACAGTATATAAATATTTAGAACATATTTTTAACGGAAAAATATCCCTGGCATAGATTGTATTTCTTAGCATCAGACTTAAACAATTACTTACTGAATACTTACATATTATAATTAAAATTTTGGAAAAAAAACCCGTTGAAATACACTTTTAGAAGATGAAGAAATATACTACTATCTTAATTAAGCATACAGTTTCGTAACTTTCTAATTTGAGCACGACTTTGGAAACATTAAACAGTTTCAAACAGCGGGTATTTTCATTGTATGTATATAATTCAAAATAATGGCCATTGTTATCAGATGTGATATCCATTTTACTTTTCTACATATATTCGCGAACAACATTACTTGAGCGACGATAGTAGTAAAAAAAGACGCCAAGTTGGACGCCATAAACGTCAGTCAAGCATCAAAGTGATCGAACAGCCTTTTGTCCTGTGTCTTTTTTTAGTATGTTTATGGCGAGAAACCGATGGTGCTTAGTATGTTATTTTCACGAACACAGACGCCATAAATGTCGAGATTCCTCTGTCATATGTAAATTTTAATAATATATGGGTTGTAGATTGCAGTTCGTAAGCCATCAAATGCATAAAATTCGCGGCTTTCGTGCAAAACCGACCATGATATACGACAACTATAAATTCTGGAGATATCCAAAAGTGCCAATTGTGATTCAAAACCCATGGATTGAGGTCTTCCTGTCTTAGATTTCTCTCTCTCTCTTTTTCCCCCATTCTGCAAGCATTAGGAGTAACCGAGCATGCAAATGCAAATTAAGTATCTATCTCTGGATTGTTGGAGATGAAGGGGCTTCGCTTTTTCTTCAAGTTGCAGAAACCCAGACGCGAGTTATTATTACGAAACTACACGATTGTCATTCAAATTAGTTGAATGAAACGTGCTTTACAATCTGAAAGTCTGAGGATTACTGGTCTGTGTGTACTGAATAAATAAAATCACTGAAAAGAAAACTGATGATTTAGTTTGTTTGAAATTAACATCTTCTTGTAGACCTATACACAGGGCTATAAACTGCAAATTCCAAGATTGCCACCTTCATATGATAAAAATGCTATCTAAATATTAACATTTTGCTCTCTTTTAGCTATTACTCTATATCAGCGTTTCTCAAACTGTGGGGCGCGCCCCCTATGGGGGCGTGATACCACTACGTGGGGGTAGGGGTGAGTATATTGAAAAGTCGAAAACAAAAGATTACTTATATAAAGAAATTATTAATTTACTGAAAGTATACAAACAAAATACACTCTGATATAATAAAAAATGAAATGCACACATTGATAAAATACACTTATAAATGTATCAATACTGTGCAATGCATTTTACAATTAATTTAACAATACTAAGTTAAGAACAAGTGTGATAATTATCAGTGACCCCATGGGCTTGTATTAACACCTATCTTGGTAATTCGTACTGTTTATAATTAATTTCTTAACTGCCTTTTAAAAGTTATGCGATTCACTTCCCAATGACATCGTTTCCCATGTAAATGCGTGTATGTAATTTGGAGGTGGGGAGAAAAGGAATAAATAAGCAAATCCTCTGAAATAAGTAAATCCTTCGCAAACTTTTATCACATTCCAAAGCCATTGGAATAACTTTATGAATAGCAGTGCACAGAAAAGATCGTACTTCGAAAAGACGTATATCTACGTCCAGAAAATTAATGCTTTGGCTGAGCGAGACGTTTATATACGCCCTTAAGAGTTTAAAGTTGTATTGTAGCTTAAGCGTCAAAGTATAGTATTATTAAATTCAATACATTTTTATTGTATGGAGGGTGATGAAATTTATGATTGAATATTGGGTCGCGAATATTGTACGTTTGAGAAGCACTGCTCTATATTAATATTTTTAAATTTCTTTAATTTTAACATGCCCTTCAAAATAAGTTTCAAGCCTGAGTCCCGCCAGCCACTCGGTCTTTGTTTACAAGCTAGGATATCAAAAAATTGCTGTTATATTTTTGATGTTACTATTAAAAAATGAGAAAAAGTTGTACTAAGATTAGATAAAATTATTCAATGACATTATTTTGAAGCATATAAGAACTTTTGAAAGTTTAATGTAATAGCTAAAAACATACAAAACAATTCTTCACTAAAGGAAATTAATCGATTATTTTCTCAAAGTATAAGGGTTCTGTAGTTAAGGAATAAGAAAAGGGTAAATAAGATATTTCAATCGGTCAATATTGATTCGGTACCATTGATTTTTTCCCCCAGAAGATAGTAGCGGGAGAGATTTGGTGTTGTGAATTTTTTGTTTTCTTAAAATGAATGTTTCAAGATCGTTTGCTGACTGCATGAGGTAGGAACAGTTAGGTCTATCGTTTAATCTGACAGTGCCTGCCTTCCTTCCATGCCCTTATACACATCTGATTCTAGGGTAATTTCGACAACAGAACGTATTACCAATCTAATACACAATACAATACTGATATGCTCACAACACTATTTTTAATCACTTCTTTCGACTCGACAGTTAACAGGAAAAAAAGCACATGTTTTTCGGGAGTATTTACAAAGAGTCTTAGGCGTACTTTACGGGCCGGACAGATATTGTCAAAACAAGAAAAGTTTTAACTGTAGATGTAGGGCCACTTTAGCCAAGTGACCATGGCCGCGAACTCATGGTCGGTGTCATTGAGTTGTGGAGGCGAGGCATAATGGCCCTGTGTAGAGCAGTGGTCCTCCCCCCTCCCCCCGGTCCATGGATCAAATACTACTGGTCCGCAAAAGAAACATTAAATTATTTTCATTTTATTTACTGCGGTATATTTTTCTTGGGATATGGCTACTCTTTATGAAAACCATTTTATATTGTGTTGTTCCTTGTAAAATCACTTGACAGTCAAACCTGTTTTTGTGCGGTCATTTTTATGCGATTTCCTTTTTTATGTGCGATATTTTTTTATGCGATGTATGAGTTTCAATGGCTTTGGCACCACTGTAATGTTTTCTATCTATTTACCAGTGGCGTAGTGGAGAATGTTGGGACCACCCTCCCCCCTGAAAGTCAGGTTTCGCCTTTAATATTTTATAAATTGGGTAAATACGTATTTAGCGTTAGTCAAGCCTTGAGCACCTAGAGTCCTGCCCCCCCGGGACAGGACTCAATGACTTTGGCTCCATTGCAATGTTTTCTATCTATTTACCAGTGGTGTAACGGAGAATGTTAGGACCTCCCTGAAAATCAGGTTTTGCCTTTAATATTTTATAAATTGGGTAAATACTTATTTAGAGTAAGTCAGGCCATGTGCCCCCCCCTGATGCCCCTCCCCGGGATGTACGTTACGCCACTGAAATGTAGACACTTAGACGCTCTGTTAATTTGTTATAAACAGTCTCCCGACAATGCGCATTCAGTTGTTTTCTCTCAACGCTCCAGCAGCCCGCGCTTGATTAAAGACGAAACTTTCAATGACACTGACATTATCAAAAATTTGATAAATTATGAAGACGGACAAGAAGCCAGATTCTTTGAGAGTGGATAAAAATATGCAGGGATCCAGCTTTCCAACAAATTGGAAAAACATTTTCTTAAAATAGATATCAGTTAAGAAAGGAGTATAAAATTCCAAAATGGGCTTCAATCATGTATAGCTGGTTATCGGGACATTTACAAGCAACTAACCACCCGTCCTTCGTTACAAAAACTTATCCCTTACTTTATGTTGCCAAAAAATAAATCAATTGAAATTGCACCTTCAAGTGACGAAAGCGATTTTGAACTTATTCATTACAGGACTTTGGATTACGTTGAGTAGTGATGAATTATGTATGTGCATTTTTAAGAGTTATCCGTATATACAATGAGAAACTATATGTTTTTAAAATGTTTCCATGTGTAATATTTAATTATTTATTTTGTTATGGAAGTACTCTTACATAAATTTCGTAAATAATTGGCATATTTTACAAATGCGACTTTTTTTATGTGGTCCCTATCCACCGCATAAAAAAGTTTTTTGTAGTATTTCCACGAATTAGTTTGTTATATGTAAGAATTTATGATATTTTTAGATATTTTTTATGCGGTCCCTATCTACCGCACAAAAACAGATTCATCTGTATATTCATTTTTGGTGTAGCTATATTTTATTCTGAAGTGTTTAATTGCAATTAAAATAAAATTATTAAAACAAAACGATCTAAAATATAAACAATCAACGTCCTCCCCCTCAGGGGGCCGTGGTAAAATTATCCAACGTTGATCGGTCTACGGCGATAAAAAGGTTGGGGAACACTTTCGTGGAGCGCGTTAAATCTGTCGAGGCACTCACTTATAGATATATAAACATTCCTTAATTTTCAGTGATATTCAATTTTAATTAACAGGCTGAAAGCTGTAAACTCCTTTACCGTTGCAAGGGTGCATCACGAGGAGGTAGATATCCACCGATGTACAGCATTTTTTGGCGACTCTGAAACGGCGCTCTACAAGCGCGCAAGATAACTTTTGAGATAATGAACTCGGTCACTTCTATATTTGTTCATCATTGTTATTTGGCTGTACTTTTTTTGCACTTTGTATTTGTCTTGCCATTGGAAACAAAAAAAAATCAATTAATGTCACTCTAGAACAAAATGAGGGTAAATGATGATATAAATTTCGTAATTTTAAGCCATGATCAAAAGACATGATAGGTAGTTGAGACCGTTTCCCATTATGCCGCATGATGACATAAAGATGCCTTTCACAGAGCTGTCCTTTTTATTTATTGGCCATGATGACTGAGTGGTCATGGTGCTGAATTCGTGCTCAACGCTATCGAGTAGTAAGTTCCAGTCATGGTGCAACTTAAAACACGCCGTTTAGAAGGATATACACGTTAAATCTGTTGAGAATCAAAGTCGTCGTATTACTAGAATATGGAAGTTTGAACAGTATAAGTATCCTCCTCGTCATTTGCCTGAAATGCAAAATTATGAGTACCGTCACCAATATCTCACATCAAGCCTTGTTGTGTGACGTTTATAAAAATCAATTAAACACTTATTATTTCACACAAAAGTCTTTTTAAAGGAACCATGACTGAAGCTCATGTGTTAACACGAGCCCATGAACCATAAGCTACAATCAGTAGAGCACACAGGAATTTTTCAAGGGGGTGCGGGTGGGGTCTGAGGTCGAAAGTTTACCATTTTTGTATCATGACCCTTTTGATTTTGTCAATTTTCGGAAACAAAACACAGTAAAAAACTAATTATTGAATAAATAATTAGCATTAATTAATAAAATTAATCATTAATAACAAATACTTAATTAAATTTTCTTAATTAAATTTTACGTACTATATACTTAGAATTATAATCAATCGGAAAAAAATCAGGGGCTTTGGGGGACCCCTCTTGTGTGCGCCACTGATAAATATATATATATATATATAACAATAAATACTCTTAGAATTTAAAATAATAAAATAGATTTTAAATCTTCATTATGTTGTTGTTGTTACTATTGCCATCTGACCGGCAAAAGCCAAATCGAGGCCCACGAAAAGGGCAAAGGGCTAAGTGACGCCTGTCGTTAGCCGTAGCTTTGAGCAGGTGACAGTACGATTTGGCTCGATTCCACTCCAATTTAGAGGGAGAACACTCTGGGAGGTGGTCAGAGGCTTCTCACCTCTCTTCCCCTTCCACAAATCTCAAGAGAGGACTTGCGGTTCGACGGCTATTTAGAGTACCCCTATACCGCGCAGGCTCTATACATTTACAAACATCCATATCTTCTCCGGGATTCGAGCCCAGTCCCTACGGCACAGGAGTCAGCGTCGCTAACCACTATACCGAATGGATGACTCTTTATTATGTACATTCATCAGTAGCGCACACAGGAATTTTTCAAGGGGGTCCGGGGTCGAAAGTTCACCATTCTTGTATCATGCTCCTTTTGATTTTCTCGATTTTCGGGAACAAAACACAGTAAAAAACTAATTATTGAATAAATAATTAGCATTAATTAATAAAATTAATCATTAATAACAAATACTTAATTAAATTTTACGTACTATATACTTAGAATTATAATCAATCTGAAAAAAATCAAGGACTTTGGGGGGTCCGGTCCCCCAGGCCCCCCTTGTGTGCGCCACTGTCTACAATAGCTCGAATTTTACCTTAATTTATTAAGAGTTATAATTAATATTATATTTATTATAACATGTTAAAAATAGTACTATTAAAACTGAATCACAATTTATTAATACATTTAATTAAGATATGCAAATAAGTAACATTTAATTTCACTACATTCATGCTTACAGGAAATAGAACCCATTTTAAAATTAAATAAATGTATTACGCCTTAAGCAGCTCATTTTCAATTATGCCTCTCTAGTAGTTGACGCTTGATTTAAAATACATAGAGACTGATAGCAAAGAATATTTTACCATTTGTAATTAGGTATTCTCTCCAAAGGTATTTTTTCTTCTTACTTTTACGAGCTCTTTCAGGTAAAATATTATCAGAAGACGTTTCACTCTAAAGAGGTGTGAATTTTCTGGAATGACCTGGAGATTATCTTCCAACATATATCTCACCTTCTTCGATATCTGTTCTGAAGCTTTTATAGTCTGGTGAAAAGTCTACTTACTCCTCTGTGATATCGTCAAGGTTTTTTTCCGGAATTTATGTCAGAGTCACGTACTTGGAGATCCTGATACACAATTTTAGTTAAGCACATATTTAAGGCAGTGAGCACGTCTTTTACTGATAATTCGGAGTTGGGAACTGACTGCTTTCTAGGTTTTCAGAACCAAGTTTTCATTATTAAAAACAAGAAAGTACACATAAAAGATATGGATATTTTTTTATCAAATTCATTCGTTTTCTGTGTTATCTGAAGGCCACCTGTTTTTAGTTCATTTCGTGTATTTCCTGGCAATTTATACAGGGTGTGTGACAGTAATAACATGGGACTTTTTCTTGTTGAATACTTTTATAGTATATTATCATTAGGTGTAACTGAACATTTACTACAAAGCACACAGTTCTTGCTCTAAAAGCCCCACTTTCGTCAATAAAAGAATCGAAAGAAATAATCCGAGGAAAATTATTGTGAAATACAAGTGTTCTAATATCAATGTAAATTTCTAAACTTGTGAATTTTAGTTTTATTTGTAAATAATTATAAATCCATAAATCGCAAAAAGTTGTATTCTCAAACTTCAAAATAAGAAAAAAATCAAGCTATTACTATTATTGTTATTGAGTTCAATAATTTCCCAAACTCTGTTTTATGAGTTCAAGTAAAATAATAAATTTCAGGTAAACAAAACAATTTGGCAGAAAAAAGTAACATTGGTTAATTGTGATAGATATTGTTCTAAATTGAAATTAAGGTATTGTATATTAAGTTCATATAAAACTGTAAAGGTGACTGTGTCATTTTAAGATATAGTATAACTTACATTTTCCTCAGTCAAATGCGTCGAAAAACGTCGTTGCATATCAGATCAGAAAATACAGTCAATGCCTTTCAGCTTTTTGCATATTTGCATAAAAACTCATAATGCTCATACTCATTTACATGCGCTCAATAGGTGATTAATATAGGGTCTAATTATGATTGTATTATGTCTCCATTTTTTATTCCTCATCCTTCAGGGAGGAATGCCATCAATATTGTTCAATTTAGTGACAAGAACACAGAAGATTTCCCTGTTATTTGCTATACTGATGGCAGTAAAATTGATGGAAGAGTTGGTTTCGCATTTGTTGTGTTCAGGAGTGGTGTTGAATCCGAAAACTTTCGATTTAGAATTCGTGATGAATGCACAGTTTTTGTAGCTGAACCTTTATGTTTAAATTTCGCCGTTAAATGGATCACTGAGCAAAATAGTGTCATCTCAGAATATCTCATCTGTACTGACTCTCTTTCCTCCTTGGGTTCTCTTAAATGTATTTCTTCATCTAACAATATAATCGTCGAGATCCAAAAGCAACTTAAAAGCCTAAGAGATAAAAACATCTCAATAGATTTTGCATTTGTTCGCGGACACACGGGCGTTCTTGGGAATGAGCGAGTCGATTGGCTTGCAAAAGCTGCAACCAAGTGCAAAATTGACATTGACGTTAATATTCCTTAATCGTTTTACAAGAAGATCACGAAAGAAAGAATGGTGAAGTCTTGGAACCAAGAATATCTCATTTCTAATAAGGGGAGCATAACAAAGAAATTTTTTCCCACCATTAATAAGAGACTATCATGTCTTTTTTTACACTAACTACAAATTAACCCAATTTCTCACTGGTCATGGTAATTTCAAAAGCTACTTGAACAAATTTAATTTAGTTCCTTCATCATTCTGTGACTGTAATATTGGTGGCGAGGAAAATGTAGAACATGTAATCCTTCTGTGTTTCAAGTATGTCAGAGAGAGAAAGATCATAAGACTGGCGTTCAAGAGACTCAACATTAATTGTCCACCGAATTTTCACCAACTTCTTTCCACCAGAAGTGCTCTCAAAAATTTCTGTAAATTTGTTGTAACTGTTTGTAATCCTTCTTAACTTCATTTTTTTAATTGTTTATTTCCCTTGAATGTGTGTTTAATACTTACTTCTGTAAGCCCCGTGTGATACTTTGTGGTGCACGGGGATTTTATAATTGTTTTCAATAAAAAAAGGTGAATGTTAAAGGAAGTAAAATTAAATAAACAAAGTAAAACTCCTCTCACAAAATTTAAGATTAAAACTTGAGAATGAACCTTATACGATTGTTTTACCTAGAGCCGTCTATAACGCGTAAAAATCAAAATTTTGAAGGATTCCATACAAATACATTTTTAATATTTGTTCTATAGTCTTATTTTCATTTTAAAAATGCTTGAAATAGCAATTTTATGTTCTAACATTAGATAATAGCAAGTGTTAAAAAGCTTTTTTTGTCCCTTGAAGTTGTTATTTATTTATTTTTAAATTTTCTTGAATTACAGAGAGGGGTGTTTTTGTTGTTTTTGTTTTGTTTTTTGGTCTCGGTTCCGGTTCGTATGTCTTAAAAACTATAATGATATGCAAATGAGATATGAAAGTGGGGAATAAAAGCATTCTAATAAACAAGAGATAAAATTTATCAGTCTAATTTGTCTTATATTGAACTTTTTCTGTTTTAAGTTACTGACGGACACCAATTTCATTGAAACCGAACATTTTGCTCGTTAATTCGGGGTTATTCGTTATATCGGGATCCAAACAAAATACAAATTTTTTGAACCCCCCATTTAGAAATTCTATAAGCAACTACACAAAAAAATATCCATAATTAGATATTACACACTTTAATATATTCATCAGCTGAAACTATTATTAGTGAATTATTACTCGAGATTTAATTGGAAATTTTAATGTACTGTGCAATAAACGTTGAAAATCTTTTTGATACCTAATTAGAAAGAATTCTTTTTCGACTTTATGCTAAGTAACAATGTAAAACATTAGAAAATGTAACAGTTTTGATAAGGGTTTCAGTATGAATTTCTGCATTAGAAACGCTATTCGTTCGCTCAGAAAAAAAAAGTTTCCTCAACTGCAGTTGCACAGATAGGCAGTCCGACATCAAATGTATCATAATCATTGATATCTTACAATATCCCCTACATTATGGTTTAGAATGTGGTAAGAAAGGAATATCCTGTTATACTCAAGACTCACACGATAGGTACCACTCATCATTCATCTACACCTGTAGAGTCTAATAATGGTCTTCACCCTTTTCTATTGAAATCACCTGCTTCAAAAAAATCTTTTTCTGTTCCGAACAAAAAAACTTGTCATTTGAAAAGGAAAATCAAATTTTTTCGAATACAACCTAAGTAAAAAAATTTCCATCTCATGAACTAATTCGTTTGTTCGTCTATAATTCGCTAAGTAGGGGGGACGGGGCCTTCGTTTTAGTCGGGGAAAGAGAAAATTTCGTCAAATCGAAAAATTCGTAGAGTAGGGTCTTGTTAAATCGGGGTTCGACTGAAATGATTATAAGAGACCATCAAGTGTCCTTTTAGTTAAATAAACTAACTTCTAATAAACGCTGATGCATTTTTGTGTCTCGTAATTGATTTACCTTAAATTTTTTATATATTTGTGTTTTAAATGTACGTGTTTAATATGGGTTGCGGTGTTAAAAAACTAAATTTCGGATTTTAATAGAAATTTAAGAACTATTGAATAAATTTTTTGATGTAACTAAAGATTTTGTCGCTTTATTTAGAAACAGTAGATCAGTCTTGCAAAAATATTTATGATTTTTCTACTAAATTATAAAGAAATAGTATAAGTATATTCTTAAGATTTCTTCCGATTTATGTAAAAAAGAATCGAATTTAGGCAAGCATGAGATTTATCTACAAGTTTTAATTATTCAAAATGCTGCCTTTCTCTTTGATTATACTTAATACTTATCGAGGGTTAAAAAAATCACAGTTAGTCATTAGTTGAAAAGGGGAAAATATCTTGTCGTTTTCTTACTTTCTAGGTAAATGTTCGCTGTTAAAAGCATTTTTGACTAATGTTTTGAATTTTAATGGGGAATCTTTTACACTATAAGTATTTTATAGAACAATGAACTGTGATAATTTTTCTTTCTCTTTGCTTTCGGTGGCTTTTTACATTAAAAATGTTATCTTCTCTGAATTACAAAAAATATTTAAATACACTTGCGTATTTTATTTATTATAAATAATGTATTCAGAAGCAAGTTAGAATTCAAAACACATATACTCAAAATCTGTTTAAATTACTTCGAATTTGTGAACAAAATTTAAACTGATAGCATTTAAAAAATATCATTTAAAAATTGTTTAATGCATTCAATTTACAACAAATATATATTCACTGTGAATTTTTTAAATTTATGAGGGTAAAATATCCATCATTATATCAAATATTTTTGTAAAATTATATAATTTCATTTTAAGAATTTTAAAGCCAATTTTTAATCTCGGTAGTTTTGCAATTATGAAAAAGAAATGAGTGAAGATAACTAATAATTGCGCATGTATATAATACTAACTAACTAAATCATAAAAACAAAATAAATATTCATAGAACAGTGTAATTAAAACCAATTAAGTAAGTCATAAGAAAGAACGCAAATTGTACCTTGAGAAGTCTTGGCAAATAATTAATAGCTTATAAAAGAAATGATTAATAAATTAATATCCCATTACTATTTTAATAGCTTTAGAAAGATTTAATTATGAATTTACAAGCTTAAAGCCGTGAGGAAGGACATAAAATTTTTCCAACAAATAAAAGAGCTTTTTTCTCTTGTCCAGTTTTCACTATTCACTCAGATCATTTTATGGTGAAATATGAAGGTTGAATGAATTTTAGATTTACTACCTATACGTACTGTTGTCTCTATGTAGTTATCTTTTTATGTCCAATATATATTGTACCTAATGTTTGCGTTTTATGTTCATTACATTTGTGTTCTGTGGTGGTTTTGTCGTTCATTTTTAATTCCTTTGAAAGGATAAGTTTCTAATACCTGTATTTTATGTTCATTAAAATTAGTTTTTTGTTTGCTTTTGTTATTGTTGTTTATTTTTAATCCTTTTTATTGGAACATATTAGGTGTACGAAAATTAGGACTCCACATTCAAAAATGAATTAAAAATAAACAAACCAAGATTTTCACTTACGGTTTTTTACGTTCCATAAAGAAAAGATTAAAGTTTCTGTTTAATGAAACGCAAATGATGATACAATGTCCCCATTTTGCAACATTCTCGTTTCAAAATGGCTTCCCCACAAGAACAAGCGCAATTTGTATAGAATGATTTATCGAATTTAAATGTGCAACACATGTACAGCGTAAAACCACCAAACTGGAGTTTGGAAATGAGAAAAAGTTCCCCAGGCGATGGATGGAAGGAGCAGGTCCTATACCATGGCCACTAAGATCTCTACACGTAACACCTTTGGATATATTGTTGTACAGATACGTGAAAAACATTGTTTACCAAACTCCAATACATAACACTGATGAATTGGATAAGTCGAAATATACGGCGGTTATTCAGAATGTTGATCCCGCAATACTTCATATAACGTGATCAGAAATCTCTCAGACACTCGATTTTTTGCGTGCAAATATTTGTACGCACATTGAAATCGTGCAGAATAACATTGCAAAAAACTTTGGGATTTTCTTGATGGAGCATGAGAAACCGTAAGAATATTATTGTTTGTTTATTTTTACTTCATTTGTAAAAGCGTAGTCATACTTTTCGGACACACGCGGTATTTTGTTTCCAATTTTTATTTTATTCTAATTTTATTCATTTCATATACATTAAGTTTTCTAAAAGGTGTTTTAATTCATTCGTAACACCTTTGCTTAAGTTAGGTTTTGTTTCTAATGTTCATATTTTATTTTTAATAGATTTCTTCTTTTTTTAGGTATTTCGTATTTTACTTTTTTATCTCTCTATGATAGGTTTTATTCTAATATTTTTGTACGAAGTTTAGAGTTCTTTTGATGTTTTGTTGCTTTATTTGTTCCTTTTTTGCATCTTTTATAAGATTTATTTCGTTTTTAATATTTCGATGCTATGTTTGGAAAGTTTATTGTTATTTTTTTTCTGAAAAGGGGATATTTCATTTTTTTTTCTACTTCTTTTTATTATACGTTTAGTCTCTAATGTTATTAGATGTTATGTTACCTTATCATCAATAAATTTTATTTTATTCTTTGTTGTTTCTTAACTACACTTTTTGTTAAGCCGAATACTAAATTTTTTTTATATAGTATTAAAATATATGAGGGTGAATAGAGCAGAAAAGGAGGTAAAATTTAAGAAAAAGGAAAGTAAAGCAATTTAATTGAAAAAAAAATTATTTTGAAAAAAAAGAAAAGAAAACTATTTTTATAACCTGAATTCATAGATTACCTCTTTAAACAAATATATGACAAAAAGTTAGATAAAATATACACTCTATAACCAAAAAAAATCGACCCACCGAGAATGAGTTATCTGATTGATATGAAATTTCGTATGCAAAAAAATTTGAACCGAATATACAAATGATTAAAATTCGGAGTCCAGTGAACTAAAATACCTAGAGCTCTGACGCCCATCAGAAATGTGCATTCAGCAGGTGTCTTTAAGGATCAATTCTCAATCTGATAGTCAAAATTTCTGTTACAGTAGAAGTGCGATAGTTTACGTTGGCTATAACTGGAGGGGCACGAATAAATTCAACTCAATAAAAACAATTGACTGTATTCCTTTAAAAATTTTAATGAAACTGATACTTAACGTCTGCTCGGCTCGCAGCCTGAACTACACTGCTGACCACCGTAAATGCAACACCAAGAAAAACAAGAGATAGCGCAACAAAATTTATTTCGTAGATAACATGTTGACCAAGAATCAAATGATTAATTTTATAGACTTCTGTGAAGTGTGGTTCCTGCCAGAATCAGTAGCCAGAGTAGCCGCCATTGTTGGAGATCACCGCTGCCACACGACTCGGCATTGATTCAAAGAGACTTTGGATGTGTTCTTGGGGTAAAGCAGACCAAAAGCAGTTTCCACACGTTGCCAAAGTTGATATGGTGTGGCAGCTGGGGGTTGTAATCTGGATCAATCGTTGAGTAACCATGGACCACATGTTTTCTATCGGCGAAAGATCCGGACAGCGACCCGGCCAGGGAAGCAATTCAATCTGGTGATTGACGAATAACCTTTGGACAATACGTACCACGTGTGGTCATGCATTATCCTGTTGAAATATGGCTGTGGCCAAGCCCTGAGGGTAAGAAAGAACCACTGGCTCCAACACCTCAGAGATGCATCGCTGGCTGTCTAAAGTACCGGCAATGCGTACTAGAGGAGTGCGAGAGTGATATCCAACAACTCCCCATACCATAATACTCGGTGCAGGACCAGTGTGGCGGTGCATAACGCAGCTGTTCAGCATCCTCTCTCCACGGTGTCTCCAGACTCGAATCCGACCATCGTGGTGTTGCAGACAGATGCGTGACTCGTCAGTAAAGACAACTTCATTCCATTCTCCACCCACATCCTTCTTTCATCACACCATTGGTGGCGGAGACGTCTGTGGTCCTGCGTCAAGGGTAGATCAAGCAATGAACGTCTTGCGGACAGACCACTCTGCTGTAAACGGCGTCGAATGGTACGCGCAGACACTGAATGATGCGTTACAAACTCATTGTGCTGTTCACTGGTTCGTGATGTGACTGAGCGATCCGTCACTGCCATGCGCCCAATTTGCCTGTCCTCACGTGAAGTGGTGCACTGAGGTGGATGCGATCGACCACGTCGGCCTTTCATACTCTCCTACATCCAACGGTTGCATATCCGCAATACAGTTGTTTGGTTTCGTCCGACACGACTACCGATTTCCCTGAAAGATAATCCACACACAATCTCGGTATTCCACTATCCTTCCTCTGTCGAACTCGAATACTTGATCAAAAGCTGATCGCTGTTTTCTACGAGACATAACAGATCGTTTTTTGAAAAACCACAAGAAAAACATAATTGGCGAACTTGAAATCGTCGAAATCTCCAAGCCTTAAATAGCACATTGAGGTGTTGCCACAGGTGCACGTGATGTGTTTCTACGCTGAAATTTTAATCATTTGCATATCTCACCTCCGCTAATGCATGTTGTAAATTTCATGTTATTTACATGCTTTCTTCAGGGTGTTGCATTTACGGTGGCAAGCAGTTTACAACTGGAGTTTCACTCCAAAACATTTCTTATAACCTAAATGACGGGTGCCTTGGCGCTCGCCAAATTGACAATAAATTACAAATGGTAAAGGCGGCGTTAACAGTAACAATGCTTCGCCGAAGGATGCGTTCATATTACGATCAGTTGTTAGAGTTTGAAAGAGGTCGTTCATACGAATTGAAATAATTTGGTTGGATTAATCGAAGAATCGCTCGACATCATGGTCGAAGTGATGTGGCGATTAGATGATGCTGGCAAGAGCGGCAGTTATCAGAGTCAGAAAGGCAGTGGTTGACCAAAGGCCACAACAGAGCGGGAAGATAGATCGACTGCCAGAGCAGCTCTCACAGCATCGGATTTGTCCTACCAAATATCTATCTTGTGACCCGCAGACTTGTGTCTCTACAGACAACTGAGAGAGCGGAGTTTACACTTGCACTGACCATTACTCTACTTACCTCTCAGGTATCTACACCGTCAAGACCGATTAGAATGGTGCCGAGCTCGATCAACAAGAAACTGTGCTGACTGGGAACGTATAGTCTTTAAAGATAAGTCTTATTTCAAACTGTGTCCTGACGACAACCACAGACGTGTCTGGAGAAGTCCAGGGTAACGTGGGGATCCGTCCCCGACTATCGTCTGCCGCTTAGTGCTACAATAGGGTGTTATGCTTTAGAGTGCCATCTCCTTTGATAGCCAGACCCCTTTGGTAGCCATTTCTGGCACACTAACAGCACAGGAATATGTTGACGACATTCTATGATTGGTTGTGTAATGATTCTTTTTGCAACACCCAGGACTTACTTTTCAACCCTATAATCTGCGGCCGCACATGTCACGAGTTGCTTTGAATGGTCTCATCTGATCTTTTTCCTATAGAGCATATTTGGGATGTTATAGGAAGACGATTACAACCACCTCGGAATTTTGATAATTTTGCCCAACAGTTGGAGACAGTTTGGCACGAAATACCGCAGAACACCATCCGGAAGCATTATTAGTCTGTGCCACGCCGGGTGACATCTGGCAGCCAGGTGCCGAAGATGGACCAACGCCTTATTGACTTCCTCCTTTTGCAATGGTCAAACTCTAAAATAATCATTCAATTGTTCGGAAATTTTAATCGTTTCTTTTTCTATATATGTTCCAATTTTTATCGCAATCGGACAACTCCTTCCTGATGCGTAGTGGTGTTTTTTTTTGTTGTTATACAGCCATCTTTTAGGCATATGTAAGCATAATGACAAATGTAACTCAAATACCACAAAAGGATTCTTGAAAAAATATTAACAGCACATGCACATAATAACTTCCCTAATACTGGGAAAATCCCAAATCTTACTAGCTCATTAATTTTTAAAATATTAACTTTTTACTTATTGGACATTTAGATGCCTAGTAACCTCTTAAAATACTGAAAATAGATTACGGAAAAGGATAAAATTATTATGATCTCTATGATAAAATGAAATGGATATTTTTGAAACAATGGTAACGATAGTATACATGTTCTCCAAAACTGCTATAAATATTTTGTGCTTCGAACTTATGTCGAAAAATTACTATTATCAATAGCAGTTTGCATACATTAAAAGAGTTGTTTTCTGTTTCTAAGGTATATTAAGCCTTTATTGCTTTCTAACAACTAATTTTTTATTCTAAATGACTGCCCTTGGTCAACATATAGTGATTCTGAATCAGTAAATGCAAAAAAAAAAAAAAAAGCACCACAAAATCAATATTTTAGCATGAAAGTGTTAGCCAATAGAGTAATCGTAAAAAGGGAATATCATAATGGAAATTAAGAAAAAAATTTAATGTTCTTGAGCTTACAGATTTATTTAACCTGATGGCCAGGTGTGTAGAATACTGCAGATTGTAAGAAGTTACATCTGTGAGAATCCATAAGTAAAGAGAAAAATGTTATGTGTTCTCTTATATTTTGAATTTCTGTTAGGTTTCATGAACAGCAGTTTGTAACCACGTGATTGAGTTCTCGAAAGGATAACCGCTTATTCTAGCATGACCAGATTTGAATGAAAATGTTTATGTGGTGATTTTTTACGAATGTCCTTGAACTTAACAAATGAAGAATTCTGTAATGCTTCCTTCAAAGAATGTGCATGTGTGTAAGCATGTGTCGCTAAAACATTTTACCTCGCTGTTATGTCTAATGCAAGCTAATACTCTGCCTAATTTATACTAAAAAACTCACACAATATCATCAGTCCATGGATTGTTGCAAGTTAAATCTGTCTGGGAAGAAAGTCATTTATTTGATGTAACATATTAATGGAGAAGAGTCAACTCAAGTATTGACTTCATTATCTGAATGTGATGTTAAAATACTATGTTTGTTCAACTGGTTGTGTTAAGCATATCTGTGAGTCAAAATGAAACCGGAAAATTTCAGCAAAAATTTTGACCCTTAGAAAATTAATTTTATGTTCCTTCTTCAATTTTTTTTAACGTGTATCCAGATATTTATTCATAATATCTTGATCAAGTTTTTGCGATGCCATCTGCATCATATGCCTCACTTTAATGTTATAATTATAAATTACTGTTAAAATATTCTATAATAATCCTTTCTCTAAACTCCGATAAAAGAATAGCCAATTCCTCTATTTTTTTTTCTTTGCATTAAGACCATAATCCCATAAGATTCTTACTTCTAATTTTATTTAACATTTTTATATGATATTAAATATTTTAACAGAGAAGAAGTATAATGAACGTAAAGATGTATTTGACAAAATAGACTTTGTTCACATTTTTGAATTGTAAAATATATTCTTCATCTAAGTACATGAAATAAATAAATAATGATTAATTTCTTACAATTGCTATTTTGCTTAAAAATCATATACATGAGTTAAGTCATGTAACCTTTCATTTGCATAAAAAAAACTCGTAAATAGATGACGAATAAATATTTCAAAACTGATTGGGTTTTTTCTAAAGAATTTTTATGTAGACTATAAATTTTTAAATTCTCATGTATCAACACCAACTAAATATTATTTTCTCACGGTTGTGAGGAAAGTCTTCAGGTCGCAAGTATTTTTCTTTTCTGTAGTTATAAGTTCTTGCCTAGATTTCCAAAATTATCTTAAGTTAAGCATCTCAGAAATTTATAACAGGATATAAGCTTAATCCTATAAAACAGAATTTCCAGCAAATGATATGATGCAGCTGGGGAAAAAACATTACAATAATTTGAAGTTGTTGTTGTCGTGTCCTTCCCGAAGGGAAGGAATGAAATGTTGCCAGAGCCTGAGACAGGTTGGACTTCTTTACGATAGAGGGCGACACCACCTGTCTCCAACTCCACAATTTAGGCATGGAACAGGAGGGGAGAGAAATATTCTCCAGTCCCTGGCACTTGTTGTTTCGGCTGCACCCGCCCACAAGACTTTCGGATCCACTGATTTAACGAGCACGTACTCCGTGTGTACTTGGAGGGTATTTGGTGGCATAGGGCATCGAACCCATTCGGTCAGGAGTCCGATGCTCTAACCACTAGACTAACCACGATCCCAATAATTTGAAGTAATAGTAGTAAGCTGATTTTGATGGAAAATTTTAATTTTTATATAAAAATCAATCATTAGTAAATTTTGGAATGTGGAATATATAATTAAAACTCTTACTATATAAACAGAAACGCTCAGTAGGCAGCAAAATAAATCATCCAATCTGCTTGTCTTAGATTATTGTACTTTAAAATTTGATAAAAAAAACTTATTAAAATTAGTAATTAATATTACACACAAACATTAATTACTAATTTTAATATTTATTTAGTTAAGTTGCTTTCATCTGGAAGTACACATCTGTTATATTTAATACAAAATGTAAAACTTCGTTAAAAGAGTTTGTTCTCGAAATTGAACAAATCATATTTAAGGTTTTTAAGTGTAGTACTATAGTTCGTACTGATCATATATGAATAGTATAATTTTTTGCCTTACAATTTCTATGTTTCAGTCTGATTAAGTCATTATTCAGCTTCACTTTCCTTTTCATGATTAAGATAAAGTCGAATGGAATCTCCCATAATTATCATGAAAAATACATTTAGAAGAAAATGAAGTTGTTGTCGATTCTTAAAATACACTAAACATTAAAATAATTCCATCGGAATTTACTGTTTTTGAGTTGAGAATGTTCTTATTCACACAAAAAAATGGGAATCAAATGGTAAAAAAATGATAATGATCAAATTGTCGAATCAATCAGAATAGTGTTATGGTTCTTTTATGTGTCCTTCTAGCGACACAAACAACATTCCGAATAACAGAAAAATAAAATTCTCAACGTATGTTACTTTCATCCAAAATTTGGTTTTTAAATAATTCCATCAACCAACGATGCGATATGATTTAACCGCTGTTAAACCAAAAATGGAATCCAAACACTGATTTACATCATTTCAATACATATTGTTCACCACAGAGGCAAATGTATTCCCTTCTTATCTTCAGGAGAATCAGTTTTTCCATGTGTGATTTTTTTGTTTCGGTAGCAGAGATGCTAAGCAAGATCGTAAATGGAAGTCCTTCTCGATCTAGCAAGGGCATAGCATAAATGTTGAGATTTTTTTCTGTATTTATTGCACGCACGGCGGCCTGTTTAGTCGCGCGCAGTCACTCTCTGTTGTATATTTTCACGTACACGAATTAATGGGATGTGAAGGCTTTATTATTCGCGTCAAATTATATGACTTGAAGAGCAATAAAATGAATCAGTGAACACAAGATCTGCATCTTTTATTAGTTCTTATAAGATACTTTAATATTCATTTTGTATACGTTTGCAGTATTTAAAGTTACAGTAAAATATTTTCTCGAGAATATCACATAATTTCCTTACTTTTGATTAAAGCTCCTAACCTATTCCTAACTATTCTTTTAACCCTTTATCTACCGCATTATGATTTACTGCAGTTTTTTTCATGCAATATTTTTTTTTGAACCACTACATTGAAAATTAAGGGATATACATAAACAAAATACTCAACTTTGGGAAATTTAATCCGTTAGAGCTAATTAATTCATTAAAGATATTCAACTGTAAAATTAACTATATATACTGTTCACTTAAAATAAATAGTCAAATCGTTTTCTAAGGTCTCCACTAACATACAAAAAAATAATAATAAATAAATAAGGCACTTACCATTTGACATTAACTACTTTTTCGGAAAAAAAATGACAATCTTCTCAATCCAATCAAAACGTCAGCTGAAAACTCACAATTTTTGTAATAAAACTATTCGCCTTCCCCGCTAAAATACTCATCCTAGAGCCCGTGCTGCTACATATGTTGGAAGAGTGGTTGTTTTAAAAGAATATTCTTGCTAAATATCGTCAGAGTATTCATAAAAATGGTTAATCTATGTAACTTTAAAGTGAGTGGTTCTTATAAGTACCGTCGGTAGATAAAGGGTTGAAAGAGAAAATAATTTCAGCTAATTTTAAACAATTTTCTTAAAAAACATTTTTATAACTTTCATTTAATTCTTTTAGATTTTCTTTCGAAAACTACACACAGAAGCATATAAAATTTAAATCTGGATTATTGAAAGCTTGGGAATTTTTGAGAAATTTAGAGTAAATAGTCTATTTTTTGTTAAATATTCTCTTGTGCTACTTTATTATGTACTAACAGTACCAGAAATATTTGAAATCTATCTTATAGTTATTCAAATATTTATAACGATTTGATTACGAATGATCTTTATTGATCTGGAGTCGCGTTCACGAAAGAAGTCAATCTATTATCATTTCGAAAATATATGGAAAGGCACAAAGAATGAATAATTATGAAATTTTGGATAATTTTCTTTATCATATTAACTTTTTCTATGTATTACCATCTCTCTACTATCTCTTTTTTACTATATCTTACTATCTTTACTATCTCTTTATTTAAGGTATCCGATTATACGATCGGAACCGTGATTTTAAAAAAGCGCGTAAATGGATAATTTTCATATTTAGTGTCACTTAGATTAGAATATATGCATAAAATTGTTTTAAGGATATTTTGACAAAAAAAAAATGATTTGAATACAATATTTCGGCAAAAGTTGAACTTAGAATAACCCTTTTTCAAAATGCTCTCCTTTTGTGAAATATGTTTCTATTATAATAATATTTTGCCTGTATATAGCTCAGTTCTCTGTACAGAGGCTCAACTATGATTTTTGAAAAATTTACATTATTTTCAGAGTTACAACCAATTGAAATAATTATCGGCGTTTTTTTCTTAAAATCGCTCTCCTCTGTTGTAGTAAAATATGGATAAACCCACTTCTAAGTTATATATTTCTAAAATTCTAGTTGAGCCTCTGTACAGAGGTCTGAGCTATATACAGGCAGAATATTATTATAATAGAAACATTTTTCACAAAAGGAGAATATTTTGAAAATGGGTCATTCTGTGTTCATTTTTTGTCAAAATAGTGTACTTAAATAATTTTTTTATTGTAATAGTATTCTTAAAACAATTTTATACAATTTTCTATTTTAAGTGACACTAAATATCATAAATATTATCCATTTATACGCTTTTGCAAAATCACGGTTCCGAACGTAGTCGGATACTTTAAAAAATTCATGGTATACAATTTTTTTCCACAATTTTTTTTTTCATTTTTGAATCTGATTATATTACAGAAAAGATTTAATAAAAATCTTATTGTAAGTTAATTATTTTAAACTATAATGTGTACATGTAAAAAAATTCCACTTAAATAGTTAAATTTGCTAAATATCGATTTCTGCACAACTAACCCATTTTTGTATTATAAATAACAAACTCGCATAACGAAAAATATTTTAAGTTAATCGATACACGAAGTTTCTTTCTTTTAGTCTATTTGATGAAAATTCCATAAGGAAACATCTATACTTGTAACTCTTTTCTAATATTATTTGAAGAAAAAAGTGAATCGTATTATTTATAAGATTGACTATATATATATATACAGACTGAGATATAGAATCCCTTTCCATTTTTTGAGGAATATCTTCTTGAATAATTATAACACAAGAATTTTTCAAGGGGAGTAGGGTCGAGGTTCAAAAGTCTACCATTCTTGTATCATAACCCAATACGCCACCCAACATATTTTTTTGATTTTGTTTATTGTTGGAAACTAAAGACCGTAAAAAATTAATTATTGAATAAATAATTAGCATTAATTATTAAAATAAATTATTAATTGCAAGTACTTAATTGAATTTTACGTGCTGTATACATAGGATTATAATCAATAGGGAAAAAATCAAGAGCAATGGGAGGGGATCCGAACCCTTGGACATCCCCCTCTTGAGTGCAACACTGTTCTGAAGAGAGGGTAAGCATGCTAAGTACCAAAATTTAATACAGTTTTGATAATATGGAAAATAAATTATTATTTTCTCTTAGAACATTACTACCATTAAAAAGTGTGTCATTTTTCATTTTTTTCACCGCAAATTTAATGTAAACCAGACACGTTGTTATGAATACTAAAAAAAAGTTTCATTTCAACACACTTAATACTATTCCAGACAAACCTTTAATATCTTTACTATATATATAGGATTCAATGCACTGGTATAGCGGGCCCCGTATCAAAACTCTTTCAAGGCCCTTATTAGAAACGAAAGCCCTTTTTGCGGTACTTTTGTTACACATGTTGGGGCCCCTATAGCTTGGAGCCCTATATTTTTCATTTTTTCCACCGCAAACTTAATGTAAATCAGATACGTTGTTATGAATACGTAAAGAAAAAGTTTCATTTCAATACTCTTAATACTATTCCTAACAAACCTTTAATATCTTTATAGTCGAAAGCATTCATATGTATAAATTGAGTTGTTTCCGATAGCGGCAGTTTTGAAGGAGCAATCGATGCAGTGTCAATCATTCAGTGTGAACTGTGCGGCTCATTTAAGATCTTTAATCTGAAGCATTTACATTTCAAAGAACAACCTATTAGTCACACATCAAGTGCAACCACATTAACATTTTTTTCTGCTTTTTATTCATAGCGATGTGGGGAAGAGATCAAGGTCGTTTTCAACAATGAGATTTATTCAGTTATTATCATATCACATTCGCTCCTGCACGGTATAAATCGATTGAAGGATTAGGCAAGTAGAATGTCATTCACAGAAAATTCTGTGATGGAATACTTTATAATGTTCATTCAGTGAAAGGACTAACGTGACTTTACTAGTATTATTCCAAAGAAAACGACTAAAAAATAAAATATTTATTTCTCCTTCCAAGTATGTAGTACTGAATTATTGTTTAATAAAAAAAAATATAGAGAGGGAGGGGTATTTCCAAAATTATTAAATTCAAGAAATTGGTAATTCTGAGAACTATTTCATTCATCTGAGATTCCTGAACACCTTAACTCTGACATATATTGTGAAAAATGGACCAAAAATGGAAAATATTTTTGACTGTTTAATTTTGTTCTTTATATTACTATAAAAGTTAGAAAATGTTTTTTTTTTTATAAAAAAACAAAATTTAAAATGCAATATAACTACTACATTTACATATAATCTAATATATATTATAAACGTGAAAGTTTGTGAAAATCTTTGTTAGTCTTTCACGCAAAAACTACTGAATGGATTTTAATGAAACTTTACAGTAATATAGCTTATACATCAGAATAGCACATAGGCTATAATTTATAAAGATTTGGGAAAAGTGTCAAAAATATAACGATATTTGTCAAGTTAAATAAGCTTTCTCTTTCTCACACTGCATCATTTGGACAAATTTTCAAAATTTATTTGTGGTTAGTAGTTAATTATAACGCTATATAATTTTAATTCAATAGGCAGATATAATTATTTTTACACTTAAAAACTCAATAACTATTGTTCTGTATTTCTTGGAGTGTGAGAGTGAGTGAATATTAATGTTGCACTGTTCAGCTGCACGAGGGCTTTTGGCAAAGGATCACGTAATTTTGAACCATAGTCAAATAATGTGGACGACATCTGAGCTGGCACCCCTTTCTCCTAACTACCACACCAACTTAGAAGGAATATTCTACCAATAATTAGCAGGAATATTCTTTGAAATCCACTCTTCCAAGATATATGGCAGCACGGGTTCCATGATGAGTATTTAAGTGGAAAAAATAGTTTGTCAAAATTTAAGTGTCTTATGTTTTTGTATGTTAATGAAGACCTTAGAAGATGATTTGACTACTTATTTTAAGTGAACGGTATATATAATTAATTTTACAGTGGAATATCTTTATTTAATTTATTAGCTCTAACGGATTAAATTTCCCAAAGTGGAGTATTTTGTTTATGTATATCCCTTAATTTTCAATGTAGTGATCCAAAAAAATATTGTATGCAAAAAACTGCAGTAAATCATTATGCGGTGGATAAAGTATTAACGTGCATCGCTCCCCTTCAGGGTGGGTCTTACAAAGCTCTAATAAAGCTCGAGTTATGAAAGTAGCTAGGCATTTGCCAACTTGACTCCATCGTTAACATTTCGCTATGTTTTTCATTGGATCGTCATTATAATTTAAGAAACGGCATTGCTTGCGAATATTACACAATTTTAACATAAAATAAATACTACAGAAAGTAATATTAATGTATTATACTTTCAGATAAAAATTATTTACACTATTTTAAGCGTTCCTTACACAAAACTTTTAACAATGTGTTACTTTTGCTGAGCAGAGATCAGCTTAGGAAGGTATTTTCAACAATCAATTTTCAAGAGTGTTACGGGGAGTTATAAATAAAAAAAATCCTTTTTATCAGCTATTAGACCTACATACTTAAAATTTAACAAAGATGTTTTATTTCTTTTTTTTTTTTGTTACCTGAGTTACGCCAAAAGCTTTTTTTTTTTTTTGTTTAGTTTGCAATTCACGTAAAATTAACTCATTAAAAACTTCTTTATCCTTCAATCTGTGTTGTTTAATTTTTCAGTTCACCCGTGCGAAGAACGGGTATACCAGCTAGTGTTTACATATACATCAAAAAGGAATGGGTTACACACACATTTTATTCAATTAGAGCAAATTAAACAAAATTTTGAAGCTAAATATAGTATAACTAGTATAATATAATATAAAAACACAGCACAATATGATTTTCAATACATACATTTTACAAATCTTTTCTAGTATTGTCAGTGGAGTAACGGAGAACATTTGGGCACCCCTACAAAGTTAGGTTTTGGACCCCCTAGAGCCTGGGCCACCCGCCATGTGGGGGGTGTACGTTACGCCACTGAGTATGGTACGTCCCAAAACGCGATACTACACACAAGCCCATATCGTACTCTTTACAATTAACTCATGTCTCTCGTCTTATCACGTCTTACCACTAATGTCATCAATTAGGAAAATAGTGAATTAAGTATCCTAAAGCACTCAACTCGGGCTTCACAAAATAGAAACGATAATTTTTTTTCCTGCCCGAAGAGAGTTCGGGCTTCACAAATACTGAACGTAGTAGCTGCCCGAACTGTATTCGGGGGACACTGGCAAGGGGTTAATACAGTGCTACTCAAACTTTCACTATTTGCGAACCGATATTGAATCATAATTTTCATCGCGCCCCCCCTTCCAAACAATAACAGTGTATTGAATTCAATAACACAAAGCTTTGACTCTAAAGCAACAACACGACTTCAACCTCTTAAGCACTACCGACGTATATAAACATCTTGTTCAACCCAAACGATAATTGCCCCTGACGTATATATACGTCTTTCAGAATTACGATATTTTGTGTGAACTTCTATCCATAAAATTATTCCGAAGGCTTGGGAATGCAATAGAAGGACCTTGACAGTGTTTGCAAAGGATTTACTTATTTCATACTATATTCCTTTTCGCCCCCCCTCCTTCATCCCCAATATATCGCATACGCGAGCCTACGTAGAAAACGGTGGCATTGGCAAGCGATTTGGATAACTTTAAACCGGCAGCTAAAGGATTAATTATAAACATTACAAATTATCAAGATAAATATTAATATTTTTGGATATAATTTTTGTATGACAAGCCCACGGGGTCACTGGTAATTTTTAAATTTGTTCTTAATTTAGTATCGTTATGATTAATTATAAAATACATGGTGAAGTACTCATACATTTATTAGAATATTATATCAGTGTAAATATGTATTTTTATCATCTCACAATGTATTTTGCTTTGATTTAATTTTAGTAAATTGATAATTTTTTTAAATCTTTTATTTTCAATATGCTCGTGCCCCCCTCGTAGGGTTATCACACCTCCCTAGGGGGGCGCCCCACACTTTGAGAAACGCTGGGTTAATAAAAATATCGCAAATGGATTATTTCACCAATTGCAGCAATGACACTCCTAAAAGTTTTCCTACATTCTAAAATTTTTATTTTCTTTTTCTTTTTTTCTTAAATTTTTTTTACTAATAGTATTTTCTTTTAATACTAAGACAAACTAATAAAAATAAATAACATTAAGCATATGGTTCCAAATTCAACTGTTTATGATGTATACTTTACAACTTTTTATGTGTCATCGGTTTTAACTAATTATACTCCATAAATACATACATCTTTGTTTCTTCGCCGTTTTCTAAAATCTTTCATTGCTATAAATCCAAAATTTGTGTGAGCACTATAATTATTCATTTTCAAAGGCATATATTCAATTAACTGAACAAATATATTTAAGGGGAAAAAAGTATTCTTGTTTAAAGTTCAAGGTTAAATTTTTGAATTTCTGAAATTGGTGATAATCGTGAATAATATAATGTGCAATAATTTAATAAATTTTTAAAGTCTTGCATTTGAATTCTTGAATACTTTTAATGATTTCACGATTTATCAGGCTTTCAAAAGATGTAATCATGTAAATTTATTTAATGGTAAAAAGCGGTCATGGAATTTTTTTTTATCTCACGTGTTTTAATTGCAATGAATAATCTAATCATAATCGTAAACGTAATAACATTTTAAGTAGCAACTTCATTTGCAATTGATGTCTATAAAAAAATTTTAAGTTTTCTTATTTTTAATCTATTAATAAAACAAAAATAAAAACGATAGCCATCTACGAGCAGCATGTTTAAAATTAAGCTATTCATGAATTCGAATTCTATAAATAAAGGGAAGGAAATGCTTAAATAAATGAAATAAACAAAGCTTTTTATTTATTTATTTATATTAGAGAATTTCTTTTAGATAAAATCCATTATTTATAAAAATTAAATTTCTTAAAAAAAATTCTAATTCTAAATTTTTTTATATCCAAGAAGGAGATAAGCAATTGTGCATAAAATGATTTTATCTTTTGTACACAGCATTATATGAAGCATAAGTGGGCATCATTCTTTTTATACTACTACAATTATATATAATTCCTTTTTATTTATTTATTTTAGAATTCAAAAAAGTAAACAATAGAAAACGTTCTGTGAAACTCGAAAAGTGAAGAATTTTTGGAAACAAGGGGAGAGATGGAGAGAGAGGGGAAAGATAAAAAACAAAAAATGAATAACAAAAGGCTGGAGAGGAGGGAGTAATACTATTTTTTTATTTTATCGTAAAATATAATTCATTCAAATGTTGCCTTGCTATTTCATAAACATCTACCAACTCAAAAGGCATATCCCAACTTTCTTTTAAAATAGATTAATGCATTTTTGGGAGTGTATGTTATAGATAATGCGCATATAATTTTCTTTTTTATTCGAACGGTGAGATTTTTCATTTCATTGGGTTCCGCTAACATCACTTCTCACTATTTACAACCTTTGGTTTCAAAAAAGGTGATGTATTCTTATTTGTCTTAAATTACGGTTTCTGGGTATTTGTTTTGAATTGAGCAGTGAATATTTTGTATGTAGTCTAAAAGAATTAAGGGATTAAAACTCTCTATTTTTCGCAATACTGTTAGTAACGAAGATAATTCCTTCTACATTACGTATATAAGAAATAAAATCTAAATGATGATAATATTGAAAATCTGAAGGGGTTTTATGATCTTTATTTCCACATACTAGATTTCCTTAACTGATGCTTTTCCTAGTCGTAAACTAAAATTTATCTATGGAAAAAAAAGATGCTAATTGAAAAAGAGAAACGTCCCTAATAAAGATAATTATTATAATTCCCCCCAACGGACTTTTGATATTTATATTGATATTAACAAACTATAAAATAGTACTTCCAGTTTATTTACAAATTATGGAAAGCTGCTAATATTTTTATTCACAAATTACTGAATGTTTTGCAAATAACTTTCATTCACAAACTACATAACACTACTTATCCTTTTCTGCATAAAATGTATAACACTACTATTAATTTAATTCCCTAACTGCTGAACACACTACTACGCGGAGCAGTAATAATAATTTTATTTACAAAGTGCTGAACATTTTACTAGTAGTTTGAGTCATAAAAACTACACAGACAACTTATAGTTTTATTCATAAAATACAAAACACTACTAATAATTTTATTTCCTAACTACAGAACTTTACTTATAGTTTTATTCACGAACTGCAAAACTCAAAGTTGGCTTAATTTACAATCTACAAAACACACTGGTAGTTTAAGGTATATGAGTATTCGTGGAAATTAAAAGTTTATAATAAAAACATTCTTAAGGTGTTTTTTAGATAATTATACTGCAAAAAAACTGAATACTAATTATGGGAAATAGCACTCTTTTTATGTTAAAGATGTATTTCACTAAGAACTTATATAGAAGCAAATTTAAGATTGTTTTATATGAGAGAAAAAATTGCGTTGTCTAGTTATAAAATTCAATCAAGTTTATAAACAGGTCATATATAAATATTTGAGTTTAGTGAATATTATCTCCTAGAAATCCGTGATATTTCGTATCATTTTAAAAATAATTAAATAATTAAGATAAATCTAATTAAACTGAAGGCATTTTAATATAAGTATACCTAAATATATGAACGATAATATCCATTAATCACATTAGATTAAATAGTTTGCATTACGGAAAATAAGGCGTTTGTTTTTTATAATAACGCACAAATTTATAATTTGAACACAATATTTTAAAAGATTACGACGGAAAAAGAAAAAATTAATGGCTATTTAAGTAACAATTTAAGAAGCTATTTCATATTTTTATAACAATATTTGAAATAATCACTATAAATTACCTGATATAATCACTATAAATATCCTGATAAATTATTTCAGTATATGTACCGTATAAGCACTGTCAGATTTTACCCGACATAAAAGAGGAAGAACTGTTTTTTATCTCGTTGAAAATAATCATAACATTAAACTTCAGAACGGTTTTGTTTTCTTTATATTGAATGTAATATTATTTAGAAAGTACTCTTCTTTGTTTAAATTCTAGACATGTTAGTAGGAGCTTTTTATCACAATAAGTTTCATTTTTATAGCAAAATCTGCAAAAGTAAGTCTGAAAAGGTTATTTTATTGAAAAATATCAAACGACATAATTTTACAATTCTTAAAAATTTACAAAATGTATCATGTAAAATTAAATATCTCAAAAGTACTCAGGAATTTCCTTTATTTCAAACTCAACATCCAAAGCAAAAGGAAAAATTATAATAAGTTGTCAGATTATTTACAAAATGCTATAAAAAAATAATAAAATGCTATCATGTTGTTTATTTATGTATAAATACATCAAAATAACATTGAAATAGATACTTAAAGCTTTTGACAGCAAGTAGTTATAAATATTTACTCGAATAAAACAATTATTAGTATAAAAAATGATTTATCATTAGAATTTAAAAATAAATAATTTTCCACAAATTCTGGGGGAAAAATAAAGTTTTTCTTTACTCCGTTCAGTTTAAAAATAGAAATTCAAATGTTATTTTTAAAGTCAACATTCATTAGGGTGGGGAGAAAGGAAAAAAATGTATTAATATGAGAAAACATTTTTAATATATAAAAGAAAAAAAATCAGAAAATATCAGCGAAGAAAATAAATATGTGCAGTATCATTCTATCTGTGAAATGCGACTCTAAAAAAATATCACCGTTCTACAATTAAGAAACGATTTTCTACTGATACCATATCTCTCTGCCGCGTCAAAAACCCTTATCGAAACCGACGTGCCATAACTAACCGCATCCATTGTCACCGAACAAAAGAAGCAGAAGCCACAACAATGGAAGAGAACGCTGGCAAACAAAAGAAAACAAAGGGCCTCTCTCAGATTCGCTAATAGTGAAAACCCGCCCCGAAGGGCCGACCGATTCTTCAAAATCATGCCTCCATCAATTGTCGGTTTTGGCGAGATTTTTCCGACTCTCCGCCTCCGCTTGGTGCAAACCTCGTCCGCTGGGGGGCGACAGCGTACGGAACGTGCGAGGGGGAGGGGTCAAGAGAAGGCCGTGGCGTCTCGCAGTCGGCTCGCTACGCCGATGTGAAGAACTTATCGCCTGCTCTCTGGCCGCCACCACCCGATGGATGGCTGAGGTGATAACCGGACTGTTAAAAAGCTCATCGCCAACACTGCCGGGAGCTATTTCTTTCTACTGTCGCACTCCATCCCTGTCTATTGATAAAAAGTTACAAATTGAGTAAGTAATGTGGATCATTTCAATGAGTTTACGAGAAAATAATCGGGTGTGAGGACTTGTTTTAGCGATGCTGGGACTATTGATGTTTGGAGACATTTAAAAAAAGAAGTCGTTATCAGCCGAGTGATCGTCGTCCTTCGAAGTTGTTTACATCGTCAAAGCGATCTTCGATCGTCGTCAAAGAGGTGATAATTAAAAAAAAAATATGAAAATCTTCGTATGTAGAAAACAATAGATAGTGATGAATGTTGAAGATATTCGCTGATTAAACTTTTTTTTTCTTTCGTTTTGTGTACATTTGCTGTCTCGCCGACGCAATGTCGTAAAATTCTGATTCGCTCTTCTAAAGTAAAAAATGATGCATTCAATTAAGTTGAGCTCTTAATGCTCACAACAGACTAAAGTAAACACAGTTTAAAGAGACGTCATGTTGATATCATAAACTGTATTGATAAATTTATAAGAGAATCATAGGTATATATAATATTTATAAATTGTTCTAGTCTCAGAAACCTGTGTTCCTCCTTCCTAAACATTTACTTGTTGTGTTCGAAGAATTTTGACTTGTTCTTTCTAATAATAAGTAATTTAATCGGAAAATAAATAAATGACATTTTGTTATATCTGAGAAAGACAGGCATACATTCGAAAGAATCAGCGGCAATCACCTAAATTTTGAACTTCTTCAGTCTAAAAATGCTAATAGATGTTGTAAAGAAATCTGAGTCAAATTTTGCTAACCACCATGCAGAATTATATCTAGAGGACTGCGGAATCAGCTTGAGAAGGGATGCCATTGATTATCAACGAACATAGTTATCCTAACATCATTTGTATGCATTAGATAAATAAAAAAAGGACTTCGAGCTTTGGTCCCATAATATAATTGGCATTCAGACAATTTGATCAGGAACAACCAAATACTCAACCATTGGCATCGAATAAAGGACTAAGAGCTTGTGTCCTTGATGTTTTTTTTTTAATTGATGCAATTCAAGCTTGCTTAAGCCACTGAAAAGGTACTTCTCCAATATTTTCTTGACCATCACCGAGATAGCCAAGAACTCCTACGGTGGCATCCATGCGATTCGAGCCGACTGACTTGGGAGCCGGAATGGCCTTTCATCCATTCCTGCACGGGCCAGGGGCCCGAATGCCCCTCACCCAGTCAGATTTTACAATGAGTTCCTTGCTAACGCAGCCCCACTACCTGACGGCGGCCCTACAGAACTTCAATCCGGCTCTAGCGGCCGCTTGCTATCCTTCGCCGGCGGGTGCAGCCGCTCTCTTCCCGAAACCTCCGCCGCCACCCCATCATCACATAACGGCTGAGGACGTTCTTGGGGCACATCTGAGGGGTGCGCCCCTGCGCACTCTCGAGCCGGAAGACGATGGGGTCAAAGACGACCCCAAGGTGATTCTCGAGTCGAAAGATCTTTGGGATAAGTTCCATTCCCTGAGCACGGAAATGATTGTCACGAAGTCAGGAAGGTGAGTTAGTTCATTTTTCTGAAGCTTATATCACTCTCATTCTCGGAAAGGTTTCGGTGTCTTGTGTGTGTTGAAATTTATTATTTTCAGATGAAATTTTCTAATTCACACTTCCTTGATTTTATAACATTTGAAATAAAATTAATTGATTATGCAATTTAGTCATGGTATATATGTTTGTGTACTTTTGACAAAAGTATTCATCACAAGTAGAAAAATATTTATTTTTTTATAAGCAAAATCTTCTTACCATTAAGTAAAATCTTTAAATGATATTTCATAGTATATTGCTCATGATAATTGTATAAGTAATTGTAAAATTATTATTTTTTAAATTTGATATCAAGTTGGCGAATCTTGAAGAACATCCACAATAGCTTTGTTTTGCTTTAAAAAAGTCCTTTGAACGAAAACACTCGCGTAAAATTATTTAAAGTATTTAATAATGTAATATAGCTATAATATTGCATTACTATATAATGTAACTTTACGTGTGTAAGTTGAATGTTTATACTTTAACTTTTTTAATATAAATAATAATATGCCTCATATTTTATATTTTAAAATATTTATCAATTAATCAATCATGTCTGTCAGTATAAACATATTTTTTTAAATAATTAAATTTGGGTGTAATTAGTCTTTTCATTAATTTTTTTGATTTTACATCGTAAAACAAATTATAGGTTAAATTAAAATTCAATGTAATACGTACAAATAAATATGATGAGGAGATTATTTAGTTATTTTTAAGTGTTTGAAGCATATCACTTTTAGATTTAGTATAGCTTTTATTTTATGTCCAATAGATTATAAAAAAGGCGAACCATAACTTATAAGACAACGTTCAACAAAGTTAATACAAATAAGTAAATGTATAATTAACATCTATTTATCATGATCTCCTTATCTATAACTATTTCAAACGAAATAAAACTGTAACTTCCGTTTTAAAAATTAATCCGTAATGTATGGCTTTGGTTAAATGGGAGCTATTCTCTACTTCTGATTAATTTTTCAGAAATTATTCATGACATGTTGCCGAGAGTATATTTTTAAAGTTTAAGAGCTAGTATGTTGATTTCTTAAATAAAATTATGAAAACTTTCTATTTTACAAAAAAAGGAAATATGAAGTACAAATTAGTAACTTTAAAGTATCATGTATAAATTCTTCTTAAAAAAATTATTTGCTATGGTGGTTGATTTCAAGGCATTTTATACAACTCGATTAAGGCTTAGAAAATAATTATTACAAAAAATGTGTACTCATTTTGAATTAACGATAAAAAAAATTTAAAAATACTGTGAAATAGTTTGTTAATTTTGTTTTTAAGCATGAATTATTATACAAAATGAAAATCTGAAGCTATAGTTGTTCTTTCTTGTAATTCATTCGCCTCTTGAATACGTAATAGTCAGAATACACATATATTGTTTGTAAATACAATTCAAAAATTGCTAGCCATTATATATATAATGCCTAACAATTTTATGAATTGTTGTATTCCCTTACAAGTATATAGTATTATGTTCATAATATTATGCTATAAAAATAGTTGAATTCATCAAAAACTGTACTATTTTAAAGCATTCGTAATCCGAAAGTAAGAGCATACCATATCAAATGTGTTTTTTAATAATATAGCTAAGATTTGATTAAACATCTAGAAAATCTAATTGAAATGATACTTTCTAAGTAACTTTCTAGTAACAATTGCTTTTTTTCTCTCATGAAAAAAAAAGTGTTTAACACTTTTACTTATTTAAATTTTTTTTTAATTTTTAGAGACATTTAATTTCCTTTTCTTCCCTATCTTAGTATCCGGTTCTTGGGAGAAAAAAATTTCCAAATCATTAAATTTTTCATTTTTCTTACGAACATATATCCCTCTCTATACCTTAAAAAATAATTTATTAAACTATTATTTTATGTATAGCAAAGAAACCATGCTACATAATTAAAACTTTTCAAAGCATTTGTGTGTGCCGTGCTTAATACATTTAACAATTAATACGCCAAGATACGCATCCTCAGTATTATTTTTTTTCATGAACGGAGCATGCACTAAAAACGAATTTTTGCATTTGGGAAGGGTTTTATGGAATTAAGAATTTGGTGGAATGTTGGAATATTCAGTTTCGTAAAAAATTCACTCTCTCTCTCTCTCTCTCTCTCTCTTTCCTTTTTTTTTTTTATCGTGAATGTAAACATGTGTATGAAAGCGGGAAAGATATTACCAAGAGAATATTACAGCTCTTTTGGCCTTTGATAAGTTTCTTACATAACCTAAATTTATCGTTTTTTTTTCAATTAAATTTCTTCATTTCTTAATTTGTAATGATTTCATAGTCAATAATA
Organism: Trichonephila clavipes; assembly: GCA_019973935.1. Taxonomy (NCBI): domain Eukaryota; kingdom Metazoa; phylum Arthropoda; class Arachnida; order Araneae; family Nephilidae; genus Trichonephila; species Trichonephila clavipes. The sequence goes on along the minus strand of BMAU01018101.1, from coordinate 216,393 downwards.
TAATGATTCGACTCTTAAAACAATAATGAAAGCAATTATGCATTTTTAAATTTGAACAGTTAAAAACTATCATGATGAAACGTTATATTTCAATGGTCAATTGGGGATAATTTACTGTACATTTCTTTAATTTTAAGAGAAATAATAATTACGAGCGAAATCTGTAGGATTTAAGTATTTTTAAGTTGTCTTTGTCTTATGTTAAAAAATAAGTTTCAAGTCCTATACATTCTTTTCACACATAGAATTGTTTTAATTACAATATAATTTCCTGTATATATATAATCATGTAATTATTCTCTTGCTTATCTAAACATGGAATTCAGCATTCAATTTTAAAAAAAACATGACTTTTCCTATCTTTGGTATGTCTCTTATAAATATATTTGATATTAGAGGGAACAGAAAATGTGTGAATAGAACACATATCGTATACACACAGAACATATTCATTGATTCAAAAAGGGGGGAGGGAACTACAATTTAAAATAATTTATCTTTTTTCTGTCTAAAAAAATGTTTTAAAATTTGGATCTCTCTCATTATCGTTTTATAAAATAATATAACCTTAAAACACCCTGTATTACAAGATTGTATCCCCCCGTTATATAAGAAGCACACACACACACACATACATACATATATATATATATATATATGTATATATATATATATATATATAATTAAATTTGAAAATTTGTTTGAGTTACAAAGGTAACAAATCTATTCGAATAGTGTTATTAGATTTGTTGAAATCATTATCTGATTATGGATTATCCTAGTCTATTATTCATCTTTTATAAAAGAACTAGGAATCCTCATTGTCCTTTACTGAGAAATATTGTAAATTCTCCTTAAAGATGATGAACCTACAAAATGATCATGAATTGTTACGGAGCTTTAAATTTTCCACTCACATATACACTTGTTGAAGATAAAGAGCATCTATTAATAATTGATTCCCCAACTGAAATCAGATAGCAAATTCAAGAGTACTTCTTAATATCTTTTAAGCATTTAAAGTAGCTTTTACATTCATTTTAAGTTGTTTTAATAATGATGGCATAAATAGGCATACAAATTTATTTTAATTTGCTTTGATTCTCTGTGACAAATGTTTAATTACACGCATAATAGAGCCTTATTACGTTCTTATGTAAAAACTGTATATATACACATATACAATCTAAAGTCCATAGTTAGTTACAATACCATAATAACAATATAGTGCGAGTAAATAAATCCTATATTTAAAAGAAATTACAAAATTAGAATTCTGAAGTTCCAACACAAGATTAATACTGTATTTTATCACAGTAATTATGTAAGTAGTAAAATGAACGCTTTCTATTTTCATCTCTTCAAAGTATTAGAAATCATGCTTAGATTATTAATATTTTCAAAGAATAATTTTAATTTATTTTGCCAAAAATAATCCAAAGTCATCAAAAATAATATTAAATTAGTTTCAGCTAAGCTAACACATATGATAAAATACAAAGAGGGCAATTTTTACTAAGTAAAAAGTTGTTTAATGTCTTAGCAGTGAATATACCTAGTGTAGGGTTCTTAAGGAACCTATTTTAATAATCACACACTTTATAAACTTTTCAGGGTTGCAGCAAAATAATATAATCATAACATATCTAGTTTTTTTTAAATAACTTTAGCAATAATTCTTCTGAAGTACCGTCGTGGAAATAATTCATAATTTCATAACCTTGTTTCTAGTTTAATATTCAAGTCCAAAGCCATCATCGTCAGATAACATTTCTCTCTTATTTCAGGTGCAGATTAAAAGCACATTATACGTCTCATAAAAATTATTTTCACCGGGCTACTTTTTTGAAAGCTTGAACTTTTCCTTCCTACGATGGGAAAAAATGTTCTATTAACCGCTCCTCAGATGATATCTCGATTAAAATTACTGAACATTCCAAGAAATAATTCTAATCGTTGTTGTGTAACTCATATAAAATTTCTTGGAAGGGGAAAAAAATGAAATATTATTTCTGATGCATGAAGTGCAGAAATTTTTTAAAAGATTCTAATCATGCTAAAATATATGGCAATCGATAAAAACTTTACAGGGTTTAAAATATGCAAGCGTTTAATACCAGGAAAGTTTAGCGGGTGGCCCAACTTGACTACCTGTTAAATTTCAATTAGAGTCAGGTGTGCTTTCTACTTATTTATTCAAGTATAATCATTAATCACAAAAGTAGATTTAAATATTTCTCATAATTTATAAGTTAAGAGTTGTATTTTTACAGCGAAAAATTACAATTCACTGTTCACGTGTCAAGAAAATTGAACAATTTTTATGAAGCAATGTGAGATATTTATTAATATGAGAAATAATGTTATGTTATCTACACTTCGAAGGCGTTCTTTTTCCTACTGCACAATGATCTAGCATTTCTATTGCATAGAACTCTAGAGTTAATTCTACTTTTAGAGAACAGAAATATTCTAAGTAAATAATTCACAAAGTCCCAATCAATAATGCTATTTTCACTAACAATTCTTCTAAAACATTAGTTTCAGCTAGACACTTGCCCCTTGCGCTTCTTTGCTAGAGATTTAATCCATTAATATGCGATAAGTTACATTCCCCCATTTCTTAAGTACAAAAATATATAAGGCTTTTTTTAAGTATATCTTTCTTTTCTTCTTTTATCGGAAAAAAGGTGTGACTTTATTTGCAACGATGTATAATTTTCTTCAAATTTTGTAGACTTGTTTTAAGAGAATTTCTTCACCCAGCATTGAAAAACAGTTTCAAATTGGGAAACTTTTTAACAGGCTGAAAAATACCTTTATATCAACGTAATTTTATTTATATGACAATCAATAGAAAACAAAATCTTTTAAATGCAGAAATTAATAATTACGCAGTCTAACTTTAAAAAAATTCTTTCTTTTTTAAAATTTTTTTTATTTTAAAGGCTAAAAGTAGATATTTGATTTTTATTACTTGAGGAAAAATAGATTATTTTAAACAGAAATTTAAAGAAAAAAATATGATAATAGTCTGGGAATCGATTAAATATTCCTATCAAATTCTTATTGATTTCATATTAGATCAAAGGAATGTAGATCATGTTTTTTATTCAGCAAATTTCGTATTAGACCAGAGGAATGTAGATCATGTTCTTAAACAGCAAGGGAAAAAAAGCCTTAAAAATGCATAGAACTATCAGAAGAAAAAATAGCTAATAAAGAAGAAAGATATAACTATATTCATTAGATAAAAGAGTTTGACTTATAACGGTAGAAAAATTTTAAGTAATATCCCCCAGATTGGGAAAATTATTTATCTTTTAAGATGCTCATTTGTATTCAGCAGCTTTTTTTGCAACAGATGAAGACTAAGACTATATTACATTAGACAGAAATATAATTTTTGTGTTTTAGATGTTTATCTGTTAGGTAAAAAGTTTCAAGGACTTGCAAGCATTCTTTTTTAGAGTAATGCTTTAACTTAATGTTGTGTTTGAAATTCTTTGAAGGGAAAAAGTAACCCAAATTTCCATATTGCTCTCAGAGTTTTCCAAGTTAATGCTGAAATTACTGAATGATATAAAAGTATTCGTTAGCTGTTAAAGGTGTTGATGAAATTAGCTTAAACATTCTTTCTTCATTCTATCAAAACGTATGTATGCTATTTTAACAATATCCAAAAGTTGGTAAACAATTTTTTTTCGTTATATTTTATTATATGAAAAGAAAAGGTATTTTACGATAATTTTACTGATTAATAAAAGTAAAAAATAACTTGTTATGTTGCATGGATTATTATTATAAACATGTAAAAAAGTCTACGTAGAGTGGAAAATTTAAAAAATGAATGAATTTTATCAAAAAAATTTAAATTGTAAATTTCACTTTTAAGGTATCTGACTACGTTCGGAACCGTGATTTTAAAAAAGCGTATAAATGGATAATTTTCGTCATATTTAGTGTCACTTATATTAGAATACATGTATAAAATTGTTTTAAGGACATTTTGACAAAAAATTTTATTTAAGTACAATATTTTGGCAAAAAATTAACTTAGAATAACTTTTTTCCAAAATGTTCTCCTTTAATAAAAAATGCTTCTAAATTATAATTATATTTTGCTTATATAAAGTAAAGACTTCTCCAGAGAGTCTGAACTATTTTTTTTACAAAATTCAAATTATTTTGAGAGTTACTACCAAATGAAATAATTATCGGCGTTTTTTACTTAAAATTTCTCCCCTCTCTAATCGTAAAACATGGAAAAACCCACTTCTAAGTTATATATTTCAAAAATTCTAGTTCAGCCTCTGTACAGAGGTTTGAGCTATATACAGGTAAAATATTATTATAATATAAGCATTTTTCCCAAAGGGAGAATATTTTGAAAATGTGAAATTTTATGTTCATTTTTTGTCAAAATATTGTACTTAAATAATTTTTTATTGTATTACTATTCTTAAAACAATTTTATATACATTTTCTAATCTAAGTGACACTAAATATCATAAATATTATCCATTTATACGCCTTTGCAAAATCACGGTTCCGAACGTAGTCGGATACCTTAAATCATGATACAGTTATTGTTTCCCAAGAGGATTCTTCCATTTTTAACAGAGTAAGAACTATCATTCTACGTTCGTAAACCATTTAAAAATATAATTTTACTTGATTATTTTAATACAAATGTAAGCAATTTGTAGCCTTTCAATTATGTACAAGGAATTTTATACTAAATATGCTTATAATTCGTAACTTAATGCTTTTAAATTTGTTATCAATTCAATCAAAGAAGAAGCTGTTTTTGTCATTTGGATGTCTTTTTCGCTTAAAGTAAACTGCATATTTGGGTTTCGCTTATATAATAGTCATTCTGAGCATCTAAGAGTATAACTTTATTGTGCAATGCAACATTTTGTTAGAAATTTGCTAGGCTAATCGCGCGTATATGTTTTTAACTAACACACATTCATTCACCATTTTTCAAATTTTTCATGTTTAGTACTGTTTTTAAATTTTGGAACGATAACTTTGTCTTAATTAAGGTACTTAGTAGCTCAACTTAATCAAACATTTTTATAAGAAATATGTATTTATCTGATAACTTTTGATCAAACGATGCGTTCGTTGAACGATGGAATCTTGTTCAATTCCTGCTATTAGTTCTCTCTCTCTCTCAAATTTTCAATCGTTTATAAAATATTTTCTATTCATCCATTCAAGTTCAAATGCATGTTTTAAAACTTGTAGTGGATGACACTTGATGTTAATTCAGTTTTTTCTATTATTAATTCATTCATTAAATTTAAAAATGAATAAATATTTACAAATTAAAAAAAAATTGTCCAACAGCATATCTTGAAAGGAAAATTATTCGTTGTGTCTCTGTAAAGCAATGGATAGCGCGTTGGAGTTAATCCAAAGGTCGTGGGTTCGAATTCCACCTGGGATAGCCTAATTTCTAAGAACGTGATTTATTTTTTTACTATACTATTTTATTGGACTAATTAAATTTAATTAATGAATAAATAGTACCAAACAAACAAAAATAATCTAACACACTATATAGAAAGGAAAATGAAAAATTGCAAGGAAAATGGCTTCCTATTTTGTCACTTAACAATGTGATTCTGTCATATGTATATACATATTTCTATCATTTGTAACTATTTAATAAAAAGTTACTAAAATAAAAAATTTCTTTGCTAACTTAAGTAGGAATTGACTTAATTTTCTTTTATATATTGCTTGTACGTTATTACTTTTTTATTATTTGAGAAAATGGTGTTTCTTGAAATTTTGTTCAAAGAATTCAATATGCATTAAATTTGGGTAATTTTTTTTTCTAAAACTGAATTTTAGATATAAAACTATGAAATAAGAAAATACTTCGGGCTTTATACGTTTATTTTAGAAGTTCTCATTAATTAAGCATTGACTACTTTGACTTTTTACTTTCTTTGATATCTGTTACTAACGCCACTCTTAAATGTATCGACATTTTATATCAAGTAAAATACGACTCTACGAAATAATCACAAGTCGTATTGTATTTCTCAATTTCTAAAAGCTTATTCTGATGGAAACAAAACGAAATAAAAGGACATAAAATTTTCTTCAACAGCTACTGTAACCTTCTGTTTTGTAAATCGAAATTGACACCCGAAAACAAACGTGCGATATGAAAATCTTAAAAAGTCATAACCACGGTATCAGAATATTTTGGACTGGCAATTGCTGGCAGGCAAACGTGCTCAGAACGTTGGCCGATAAAAGTTTATGATTGCCGAAGATTTCTTTTCAGAAGTGAGGGTATATAAAAGGCGTAATTTACAACCTGCCATTTGAACACTGCTATAAAAATCTATCAAATTCTCATTTCTAAAGGTGACATCAAACACCGACAATGGTGATATCGAAGTAATCCATGGTGACGAGAAAAAATATATATAAAAATAAATAGATAACGCTTTTCGCGAAAAGGCAATCTGTGGTGATGCAGTGAGATTTCTCAGAATAAGCAGGAAGAATAGAATGACCTTTTGTGTGACAATTTGACTATGTTCGTCGTTTGGGGACAAAAGCGTAATCAAAACATTCAGTTCTGAAATGTACTGTTTTCATCAATGAAAAAGAGCTAGATATCCTTTCTAATTACTTAAGGTATCCGACTACTTGCAACAACTTTTTTTTAAAAAAAATGAAAATATGGGGATTTTTCTGTGCTTTTTAGATTTATTTAGAACATTTTAAGAAATATATGCTAATATTAAGAAGAGAAAAAGAAATTATTACTACTAAAATGGGAAAAAATGGGTAAAAATTGACAAAAAATAACATAAACGGGGCTCATTCTGTACAAAAAGTTTATGAACATTTTTTTAATTTTAAAGTGTTGCTTTGCTTTTCATTTTTAAAATGACCTTCAGGATAGGAGATATTTTAATTTTTACAAAAACTAGAACCCTTTATCTTAGTTATTCTATGAAATTGTTTAAAAAGACAGTGATTATGTTCCCATAAGGGACTGTAAATTTTGTAACAAAACAGCGATTGATAAATCTGATGGTTAAAACACTTCTACTATTATACAGAATATACACAAAATTTTTTAGTTAATTAAAGTTAGCTAATTAAGTTTTTAAAACTTTTTGAGCAATCGCTATCTTTGTTTGAACATTTAAAAGAAAAACACTTTTCGAGTAAAACGCATTTTAAAGTATAGCATCTTGCTTAAAGTAGTGGCAACTGCTTTAACTAAAGCACTTGTAGCTTTTGCTCTAGTAAATAGAAAACAATAAACTTGGTATTTTTATAAAGTTTATAATATGGCCGATAAAATAAAATCATTTAAAAAATTACCAATTTTTGGCAAAATTCACAATTTTAGGGTACTCGGATACCTTAAAAAGCAGCATATTAATACTTTTTATTTTAAGCTTTTATGGTGTTATTTAACGTTGATCTATTTTTATTGATTTCTTCAAATATTTTTATAGGCATTTGGTAGAATAACATGGAATTACGATGACTGAAATAAGGAAACACTACAAAAAGGCATATTTTTAGTAAATGAAAAGCACTTTAAAAAACAACAACAGAAGATCCAATATGATAAAATTCTCTTTATTCTATATTGAGAACTTTCTATACTCAATATACTCTTGAACACATAAATATAAAGCTTCTTCTATAATTTTTTTAATAAAAGGAAAATCATTTGTCTTAAAACAAACTCTATAAAGTTCTTTATTTCTGATACAAAACAAATTAAATTTTTTTAGTAATAACTCAGATAATTAAAGATGCACTTGAAGCTATAAAATAGGTACTGAATTACACATTTTGATGAAATGGCTCTCTAACCCGTACATTTTTAATCTTATAAATGCTATCAATACACTAATTTAAAAAAGTAATTTTCACAATTTGCAAGCAAGAAAAAGTAATTCTCATTAAACACATTGAAATGCACGTTTGACTCATGAGAGAATTTTACTTCGTTACAATTATGTTCATAGAAAACAAGAGTAAATATTGAAATCATTCATACATAACACTTGCACCGTTGTAAGATATATCAGTGGCCTATACAAATTTCTTTAATGGGAGGGGTTTACATTTTTAAAATAAGTAGACGGAAGCACCGAGGTATAATCTTTGTGCTAAAAATTAAAACTCTTAGTAATATAATGAAGATAAACCCCCATATATATATTATCAGTGGCGCACTCAGAAATTTTTCAAGGGGTTGATTGATTGAATATTAACGTCGCACTGTTCAGCTACACGAGGGCTTTTGGCGACGCACCACGTAATTTTGAACCATGGTCAAGTGACGTGGACGACACCTGAGCTGGCACCCCCCTCTCCTAACTACCACACCACACCAAGGGGAGGACGTTTCAGCTCTCGACAGATTTAACGTGCATCGCTGCCCTACACGGCGGGTCTTTAGTGGTACTGGGATCGAACTCGTGACCAGGCAAGCCACGATCTGATACCTATACCACTCGGTTATCGCGGCCACAATTTTTCAAGGGGAGTGGAGGTTGAGGTTTTTTTTTCTTTCTTTGAACGACTCCCATATTATATTCCAATACACCACCCACCATATTATCTTGATTTTGTATATTGTTGGGAACAAAAAGTAGTAAAAAATAAATTATTGAACAAATACTTTTCATTAATTAACAAAGTAAAATATTAATAACAAATATTTAATTAAATGTATTAATTACGTACTATATACATAGGACTATAATCGTTTCGGACCCATGCCCCTCCCTCCCCTCTTGTTCTCCACTAACGTGTATATATAATACAAAAAAATTATAAATAAGCTTTAGTTAGTTAGCAATCAGTCACGAATGATATAATAAGAAAAAGATAACAATAAGACTTAATTTGACGTTATGCTGGATATGGTGATGACGTCAGATTCAATACTTTTTTTTATTTTTCTTGATCATTATACCAAAAATAGAATAACTGATATCAATTCCTCTTGTCAATTTAATTGCATCTTCCTTTATAAAAAAATCAAGACGTTGATGTTATATAAGTAAAACCGTCTATCGTCATCTGGAGTTAAATGATTTTTTCATTGTAATAGTAGGCTGCCCAAACATGGATTTTATTTCTCTGTAGCAGTTAAAGTGATTAAATCCTATAAAATCATAATAAGCCACCTGCTTCTTGAGTCTGGAAATTTCTGTTAAAGCTCGTTTAAGTGATAATGATTAAGGAAAAATAGAGTTGAATGTGTAAATTAATTGGAATAATTATAATAATAATATAATTAAAAATTGTAGGAATTTTAGAATTTGTTGTGTGTGTGTTTTCAATACACGTTTGTTTTCTTTTATATTCACTCACAGCAAACTTCATTATAAATTTCTGCCATTTATAATCCTTTCGATTTCTTTAAAACTCTGAAAACGAACATAAACGAAGAAGAATTGAGTGAGTGAGTGAATAGTAACGTCGCACTGTTCAGCTACTCGAAGGCTTTTGGCGACGGACCTCGTAATTTTGAACCATGGTCAAGTGACGAAGACGACGCCTCAGCTGGCACTCCCTCTCCTAATTACCACACCGCACCAACAACGAAGAAGAAAAGAAATTTAAAAAGTAACTAAAGACCAATTACAGTGATTCATGGGTCTTTTGAAATTAAAACACTTCATGTTTAAATTTTATAAACTAAAAAAATGAAAAGAAACAAATAAATTATAGATATAGGTGACTGACTTAATATGTACGTTGCTCGGTTTATAGAAAACTATTATCTATTATATTATTAATTATATACTAAACAAATTATAAGTATAATTATATGTAATATATAGTACAAGTAATCATACTAATAATAAATTAGGATTTTAATATATTATCTGAAGTTATTTATGTATATAAATTTCTTTGTACACAATTCTGTTAAATCATCCTATTTATTTTTTCATTTAGACAAGAAAAAGTCAGGCATACTTGTTTCATGTTGGTAATGAAACTATAAAAATGTCACCTTAAAACTGCTTTTGAGTTTGTTATGTTTTAGAATGTTTTTATTTGATTTTATGTAGTTTTTGAGTAAGAAAATATCTTCGAACTCGTAAATCAAGTTTTGTGACCTATAAAAAAGTTATGAGTAAGGTTTTTTAATGTATATATAATATTATTGCGTCACCTTATATCATTAAAGCTTAGTGTATACAGATTTTTTCGCGTTTCTGTTATCGGTTTCAGACGATAGTATTTTCAATTTACTTCTTCCTTCCTGGATTAAAAATAATATAGATGGTAAGACAAAATATTAAAAAAAAAAAACATTTTATCAATATAATAAATGAACAAAGTACCATATAAAAATGCGTCAACGTCTTAACATTTGATAGCCTGTCCGATTAGATGGTCAATGATTTGGAGAATTAACTAGAATCGTACAGCGATTGGATGAAATTGTGAGTTCAAATCTACTTTCTTAGTGAAAACAACACATCATATTATTTAAAGAAAAGAACACCATTATTATATCAGTAATCTTAAAAACATCGGATTCTTCTCTAAATTCATAAAATTATCAGTATCTCCAATACATGATGTTATTATCCAAGAATAATGATAAGAATTTAAATTAATTATTATAATAAATTTTTGTTTTAAGCATTATATATTCATTTGTGAGTTCAATATATTGAATAAATATTTTTTCCTATTTGCTTCTTTTTTATTAACTTTTAAAAGCAGTATCTCTCACACATATACCCAAAGATTCATAACCAACTCTTCTATTTTAGATTGCTTATTTCTCATAATAGAATATTTAGATATATAATATATATATTTTACGGCTTATAAAAACATTCTCAAATCATATTTTACAATTTTTGTATTTAAAATGCGTTAGAGATTTAAAAAAAAACTTGATTAGTGCCATTATGTAACTTTTCCATATAAGTGTGCGTTATGAATTGCAAATCCTGTTCTCATTAATGTAAAATACACTCATTATTACTTTTTATTTTATGTCATTTTGTTTATAGTGCTTTAATATTTAAATTTATAGCTATTAAGTTACATATTAAATATACTATATACTTTTGAACTTTCATTTATAAGAAGATATACCTCCTAACTCTCTCATTCTTGTAAATCTAATGTTATACGGAAATATATATATTGATAAAGATTTATTTAACCAAATTTATATATATATATATATATATATATATATATATATATATATATATATATATATATATATATATATACTTTATTACTAAAAATATTTTGCTTTGGTAGAAAAAATTTTGGAAAAAAAGTCGCTTTTTTATGATATGCTTACCAATCAAAAGTGAGAAAAATTCTGAAAAGTTCGTTCAGAATCAAAGCAGAATTTTATGAAACTTTTTCTCTTTCTATTGCTGTAAATGGGAAAGAAGAATCATTTTTATTTCAGTTTTTAATTCTTTTCCCTTGCTAACACTATTGTAATTCAATCGGTAGTTTCTCATTCTAGTTGGTGATGTTCTTCAATTTATTTTCCAACTTGGACACTTGAAATGCTAAACTCGTGTGTTATATATGTGTTTGTTTTTGTAATAAATATAACAGCTAGGTAAAATCCATAAAGTTAAGCGCAAATTCAGACAGCTGTGCTCAAATGTGTTATCTCCCATAAAAGTGGACGAGTTATAGAACTTATTACAAGAAAAACAAATATTAACCTCAATTCTCTGTTTTAGACGAAATGATTTATAATAAAAAGTGTAGATAATTTTTACACGTTTTATTAGTATGTGTCCATCTATGTGATGTGAAATAAGTTATAAACTTTTTTCACCTTGTCCAAGTCATAAGATAACGAAAAATATTATACACACTAATTCGAGTTTGTTTTAATTTATATTATATTTGATTTTATTTGACGCGCGAACGCCTTAATACAGAATATGAAGAACATACCTACTTTTATTTTGAACATTCAAGAGCATGAGGAGTTGAAGTTACTTTCTTAAGAGGACTTGGTACCCTAAAAATCACAAACCTATCGTTTTTTTTTTATTTTGATTTAATCTTATTCTTTGCATTATTATCTTTCGATTGATATATCACTTGTGCATGTCGGAAAGTTAGAAGTTGAATAAAACTTCATTTGAAAACAAATTAGGCAATTCAGCCACACCCCCTTTTAGAAAAAAAAAAAAAAAAGCTAAAAAATGCGTTATGATAAAAAAAATTTATTTTATAAATAGAAATAATAACTATAAAAAAGAATGTGTAGTATTAAAAGCAGAATATTTCCGAGGCAATACAATAATGTAATTTTTCTTCCTTGTGAAATGTGTGCATGTAAAATTTTTAAATTAAGGCATTTTATATTAATAATTTTATAATTTCAGGTCTTCTTCCTGATATATTTTTCATACAAATGTAATACTTTAATATTATAAGAAGAAAAACAGCTAAAATTTCTGTCGTGACAGAAAAAATAATTTTTTAAAATTTTTCTTGAGTTTTCTTGTGCAATTAGTACTCTCTAAAAGTTGATCATTTATAAAAATGTGTGGGTTGAAAACATATGAAAATGCAATTATTTTAAAGAAAAACGTATAAGTAATATCTTAAAAGGGTATTTTAAGTTTAATTAAGCTTATAATAATTATTTTTTCAGAATTATAAACTTTAAACCTGTTTTTCTCAGTTTGTTTTTTTCGAAACCTTAGTGCATTCAAAATGCTACTCCTTCGACAATTATTTACCAATCACTTCAATTTTTTTCCTGTGTGTTAAAAATAAAGCATGTAATAAAATTAGAGATCCGTTTTGCTATAAACTGAATACTTTTTTTAAAAAAAATAAAATGTAAGACATGTTGGCTTTTTCGTTGATTTTTAGCCTGTATATCAACATTTTATTTTTTTTTCTCGAAAACGAATGAAGTTATTCTAAAATGGATCCCTTAAGTTGTTAAGAACATCCATAAGAATATTATAAAAAATTTCAGGTCAAAAAATTAATTTTTACAAAAGGAGTAAAATTTTAAAATTTTCCCAATTTTCTTCAAAAAATTTAAAATTTTAAAATTGTGTGAATAATATATGAAAATTTTCATCTGGTAACATTTTCTTGAATAGAAACATTGTATAAAATGTTAAAGTATAATTTTTAAATACGTAAATAAAGAAGTTTGCTCAAAGGGTGCCAAGTCCCCTTAAACCTGGGTTAGTAATAATTTTGTTTTCCAAATTCAGACTATACCTCGAGTAGTTACAGTCTCAAAATAATTGAAAGCAATAAGCCTCTCCATAAGTCTTAAGAGCATTAAGTTTTGAATTCATTTTCGTTTGGATATGAATTTTTGAACAGATATCAAGGCTCCAATTTAAATTTGTTTCATAATATAGACAATTATTTATATCCGTAAACACTGAAAATGTACTGCGCCAGCTAATAAAATCGATAGAAGTTATATAAAAAAACTATACTTAACAAATAATATTTATAGTGATCCTCATGGTCCAATCTAAGCTGCCCTTTTATGAGGGGGAGAAGGGTTCTATGTTTTTAACACTAATTTTTAAGTACTTTGAAAGGAAATTATCATTAAAACTACAAGTACTTCTATTTATTTTGGTATTCTTTTATTTTTAAGGGAATTCCTTTTTAAAAGGCAAGTTGTCGAATTATCACAGCCCCTTGGAGGTTAGAACCCGACAAGATTCTATATTGCTACCAACGAGCATATTTTTTCTAAAAAACTTACATAATAAAGTCTTATAAAATTATTTATAACATGCATAATGATTTTATCATTCATAATCCAAAAAGCTTTGTCTTTTCTTCGAAAATGAGGATTAAATCATTCTTATCTCTCTGTATGTACTATCTCTGTATGTACAATATGTTAGGAGGCGAAAAGTGGTATTGTAAAGAATAAATAAAAAAAAAATCTGTAGTTTTTGCTTATATATATATAATTCATCTGCTTTGTATTAAAAATGCTTTTATTTATATATATTTTAATCAGTTATCCTATTTCGATTTTCGCTTTTCTATTCGAATTTTGAGTTAAAAATAAAATTTGAAAATTTGAAAAAGGATTTACACTTTCCAGTTATTATAAAACTGTAAGCGAGTATAGTTATTTAGAGTATAAGTTGATAAGAAAATTAATTTTTCTCATTAGTATACCTTTGTTGCCAAAAGAATCCTGTGTAGAAGGTTTGGAAGTGTATGGTTGTGGATAATTCATTGTTTTTGTATACATAAAAGTAAAATTTTCAAGAAAAATGCTTTGATGAGTTCACAATCAAACGAAAAAGCTAGATGCATCTAATTTCGATTTATCATTGCATATTAAAATTATTGTGAGAAATTCTAAAATATTTTTATAATCAACCAAGAAATACTTTTTTTTTTTGTGCTTTAAAAAAGTGCATTTTTGTATAGATCTGAATATTAAAAAAAATCTTTCGAAAAGAATGTATCTCTCTTTATCTTACCTGCAAACATTTAAAAAAAAACAAGAATGCATATTTAAAATAGAGAACTGAAAGTAAAAAAGAATTTATATAACTCTTAAATCAACTAAATATCATTCTAACTTAGAATTTTTTTTTATTGTTTCGTCTCCCTGAATTTATAAATGTTCTTTCGAAATTAAACCCCGAGAAATACTTCTCCCCTGCTTTATAAAAATAAGATATGTGTATGAGCAACTAATATATACGTATTTATCTATACTGATTTACTTACTCCTTAATTATCTAGAATCACGAAAGAATTTATATACAAAGTAGCAAAACTAGAAAGTCAGCTTTGCTGCATTGAGTTGAAGTCTCATTATGATTTAAGTAACAAATGAGCATATTATTACAAGCATCACGAAAAAATCATCATTACACGGTTCATAATATTTATTTTTCTTATTGTGTAATTTAATAAATGTAAAAGTTATGTCAGTCGTGTAATTTCATCGCGTGTAAAAATATATATAGTCAGGTTTAGTTGTGAAATACGATTTCAGAGTATCGTTGAATGGCATATTATTCGTAAATCATTTGGTTTTTGAATGATATGTTCACCACACAAATGAAGGGTTGTAGTTTTTTTAATCCTCAAAATTTATTTTCATTACCAAAGAATTGTCATCGTTTTCTACTAAAGAAAAAATAGATAAAACGAAAAGCAAAAATAGTCAAATATAATTAAAAATTAATTTTTAAAAAATCTAAGACTTTTATAAAGCTGAAATTCTATTGCCTTTTATGAGGCTAAATTTTATATTTTCTGTCAATTTTTTGACCATATTTTTTTTTAACAAACTTTATAATATTTAGAAAAGAGTTTTAGTTTGTAATTTTGAGAGTGTATAATCAGTATTTGATTAATAAATCAACCATTTTAGTAGACATTTCAATCAATCAAGCCCTCTATAATTAGTAAAATCAACCAACGAAATCAGTAACTGACTTTTTCTCGGTAATTCAAACGTCCCAATATTTTTTTTAAAAAAATCTGTTAATTATTTATTATTGAACGTATGAATCCCACTTACAAATTTATTAAAGCAATTCAATATTTTAACAACAAACTAAAGATCATTTGCAATTGAAAATTTTGCGAAAAGCTCTAAAATTTCAACATTGTATTAATGTTATAACTATGTCTATTATATTAAAAAAAATCTGTTGTTTTAAAAACTATTTTCTGACTCTTTATGTCGATAATTCTTTAAAAATCCAACTGCATTTTTAAGGCATATTAATATCACACACGCACGCACAAACTCTCAAAAATCCTCCTGACAAATCCTAACAATTCATTAAAGGAGTAGGAGTGCATTCGAAAATTTTCCGAAAAGCTCTAAAATTTCAGCATTGTATTAATATTATAACTATATAATCTATATTATAGATAAAAAAAATCTGTTGTTTTAGAACCTATTTTCTAATATTTTCTATGTCTGTAATTTTTTAAAAATCCAACTGAATTTTATAAGACGCATTAAGATCACACACACGCACAAACGGTGGAAAATCCTCCTGACAAATCCCATCAATTCATTAAAGGAGTCGGAGAAAATCGATAATTCTAGCTCTGCAAATTACCGATTTCCTAAATCGGGCCAAACTTGACGTTGATTGGACAACTGGAGTTTGAGCGGCAAATAAAGATTCCATTAAGTGACTCGGAGATTCCCAAATGAGTCCAATTAGCGGCTGTGGAAAAGTCAAATACTCTTTCGGATCAAAGATGGATCCCAGCCGTGGGAATCTTTCAAGGGTGGTGAGAAAAGAGAATCCAAGATGGTTAGATTGATGTAATTTTGCTCTTCCGTAATAGTGTGAGGAGGATCCGATTAGCAGTTAATGGTAGTTTTAGTTTCACTTGATTGACTTCTGCAACAGTTAAAGCAGAACCTAATTATTTCTTGTAACTATTTATGAGCTATTCTATATTCACGAGAATTTGATTTTTATTGCCTTACATATAATAAAACTCTCTTGATGATTTCGCTTTCTGATTTTGATAGAATAACTTTATGAATTTTTAATTTTTAGATGCACATGAAAAAAAAGACACTATTTATTTCGCTTACAGCTACATTTTTTTAAAAAAATATTTTGTGTAGTTGACCGGATCCGACATTTTGGAGGAAATCTATTTTTTATCTGTAACTATTATGATTTATATTTTAGCTGCTGTCAACTTTAATTGTTTAAATTTTTGGAAATTTTCTTTCATTAAGAGTTTTTATAAACTTATGCAACTTTACTTAAAATTAATTTCGCGCAATTTATAATTATTTTCATTTCTTAAAACTAAATAATTGATAGATCCGAAACTACTTAGTTAACATTTTTTTAATCATGAAATTTCACACAGTGTTTGTTACAGGACAAATGGATAGGGATTTTAATCATAAAATTAGAAAGTGAGAGAGAGAGTTCTTAATTTTTTTAATTTGTAGATGAACTTAGAAAAAAAAACTTACGCTATTTATTTTGCTTATAAATTAATTTTTTTAAGTAAAAGATCATTGTAGTTTAGTTGACCGAATCCAACATTTTGGATGGAATCTATTTTATCTTTAATTGTTTCAATTTTCGGAAATTTTCTTTAATTTTCTTAAAAATGTTATAAACCTTTTACAACTTTCATAAAATTAGTTTTGATTTTTGCTTTTCTGTAATCGATAGAACCGAAACAGCGGCATTTAGAATATTTCTTTTGATCATATGGAATTTCGCAGTGTTTGTTACGTGACAAAGAATAACTCATAATTAATAAAAACTATTTGATTCTTGTTCTCACACAAAATAAATAAAATAAAGTAAAAAATATATACACACACATAAATACTTTTTTATTTTTTAATATTATTTCGTATGGCTTAAACAGTTTTTGTAACTATCGCTTTTATAAGAATTGTGTAGTATTAAGTAATGGATAAAAAAGGAACATAACTGAAAATAGTTATACGGATATTTAAAAAAAAAGGAGCAAATTTGTATTTGGGAGACTATTCATATCGGGCGTTTTTATATTATGAACTATTGCATGTTTAAAATATAAAATATAAAAACAGTACAGTATTGTCGATAGTGCTTTGAAACTCATTTTGGCCTTTGACTAATAAACTGAAATAGCATCGTTTCAGAAACCAATGCTTTTTTAGATAATGATATATAAAAAGGTATCACGGTCGCAATAAGAAAAAGTTTGATGCTTTTTCTTCACATTGATACTAATAAAATAAGCCTCAATGATAAGATAAAGTTGTGTCTCCAATTTATTGACAATAACAAGCTATTACAAATCATCGAACCTTCCTTAAAAAATTGTTTAAAAAAAATTTCAGATGATTTCAACAAAAAAGCTAGAAAAGAATTTACTGGAACTCGTAAATCAAATTTTGCGATCGTATATAAAAATATTGTGAGTAATTTTAAAATGTTGTTGCTTCTCGCGTATCTTTTACACTTATGTGAACAGACTACTACTTTTTAAGGCATTATTTTTCAGAATGAGACAGATTGAATTCTTTCTTAAATTCACTAGTTATTTCTGGTTTCTAGATCAATAACAATAGTGCGATATTGATGAAATTTTGAACATTTTATAAGAATTATTTTTCTTTCAAGCAAATTATGTTCTCTATTTTGCTCCACTATCTGACGTACATTAACGTATTAGCTTTGCTGCCGTAAACAATTTGTTGCACGATTGTGACTCATGAATTGGGATTGACTTTAAACGAACATTCCAACAGGCATTGAATTGATTTTCTTAAGAAATGAAAACAAGCTAACAATCAAAATTCCTTATTAACTTCATTTTAAAATTTAAAAGAAGAAAAATATTTTCTCATAGAACCCATTAAGCCTATTACCGACGGTATTTATAAGTACCACTCAGTTCAAAATTACATAGCATAACCATTTTTACGAATACTCTGACGATACTTAGCAGGAATATTCTTTTAAATCCACTCTTCCACGATATATGGCAGCACGGGTTCTATGATGATTATATTTTAGCGGGGAAGGTTAATAGTTTTATAGCAGAAATTGCGTTTTAAGCGGATTGCAAAGATTACCCTTTTTGTTCCAAAAAAATAGTTGATGTCAAAAAGTGTCTTATTTTTTTGTATATTAATGAAGACCTTAGAAAACAATTTGGCTATTTATTTTAAGTCAACAGTTTGTATAGTTAATTCTTTTTTTTACAGTTTAATATCTTTAATTAAATTCCCTATAGTTGAGTATTTTGCTTATGTATATCCTTTAATTTTCAATGTAGTAATTAAAAAAGTATTGCATGAAAAAAACTGCAGTAAATCATAATGCGGTAGATAAAGGGTTAAAAAAATTTATAATTTTTTCAAGATCAGGCTTGAGGAACTTTATTATTTTAAACTTATTTAAAGAACTGGAATCCTTGACATGAATGCTTTTAATTTGATATAAATAAATTAATATAAGGAATTTTGCTATGTATGTGCATTGATTTTGTTGTTAAATGCGTTAACTTGTACATATTTGCTTAGTTATATAAATATTCTATTAGTTTCTAACCCTACATTCTCATCTGGAATGTATTTTGAGGAAAAATATCGGGTATCATTACTTGAAATAGTAAAATGAATAATAATTAGATGGTATATGTTAATGTGTATGTGATTATAGTAATTAAAACTTATCTATACTCAAAAGAGTCAAGAATTATTCCATTAATTGTATTTTAACTTATTTTAAACTCAGTGTTGCATTTGTGGATAAAGAATCTAAATGATTTATTTTATTTCGATAATTTATGTCAAATTATTAACTGTGGTTATTCATTTTGCTATTAAAAACTTCTTTACTAATTCGAAAATTATTTTGTATTTGACATCGTTAACAAAACATTAAATAATATAATATTAATGAATGGGATAATTAAAAAGAATTATTCATACTTTAACTATATGTGACTATTATAATATATCAACTAAAACATATAATACATATCAAAATTATCATTAATTTTTAACACTATTGTTTATAGCTATTTTTGTTTTAACCAGGAAGGGGAGGGTACTGCTGAAAGTAGTTTAGTTATTAGTATAAGTATTTTTGCATTCATTTAAACAAAATTTTGTGGGCACATTGTTACAAGAGGATTTTTCGAGATATAAAGAAGTTTAAAAATGTGTCAAAAAGCGCGTCAATGTGAAAAAAGAGGGAGTGGCTAAATTTCAGCTCTGAAAAAAATATAAAAAAAATTATTCCATATCACTTGGTTAAATGATGACTCGCATACTTCTGAAAATGTGGAAAATTGACATCCTTAGGTACTGTGACCACAATTTTGCTGCAATTTCTTCACTAACGTGATCTTACATAGCCGTACTATTAATCACAGTCACAAATTAATCAAAAACTCAGCTTGCTTAACTGAAATGAACGTAGTTTGTTTGAGTCGGGATTTTGAGAAAATGATGCCATCTAACTTTGAATCACCATAGAATGAAAACTATTGCATACTACCCTAGGCAAATTATTCAAAAAATCGCACATTTAGTTAAGATTCCAAAATGGTACTATACTCGTTCTCTTCTATTTATTACAACCATAGTGAATTTGAGTAGCCCAGTCATGTCCCATTTCACTAACAAATTCAATTGTTTAAGAACAATGTATTAAAAATTTAGTGAGAAATTCTATCAATTAAGCAATTACATATATCTATTTTACTATTGATGTGGTGCTGGTAGGAATTGTGGGATAATTTTTTTTTCTTTTATAATTCTAACAGTTAGTGTTAACAAATAACAGTAGAACAGCGACGATTTTATGAGTGAAATAGATTTTTAATTAACCCTCATGCCTTCCAAGCGAAAAATACCTAAAGAATGTTGTTTCAAGATGATTGGGATCTTGATTGTTTTGCATTAAAAATCAAACATGGATCAACAACTTGTTTAATTTGTCATGAAAATGCTATATTTAAAAATTACAATATTTTGCTCGTTACTATATCACTAAACACAAATCTTTCAACGCCTCCTTTTTTTTTGCAGCAACAAAATATTTTGGGGTGTGGGACTTCAGGTAATTGATAAAAGGAAATCGAAATTGCCCCATAACAGGGTAAGAAAATGCATTAACCCCCTTTTTTTTCGTGAGTTGAGTTTGAGGGAGTTTAATACAATTTTAAAATGAAATCCAAAACTATTAATATTTTGATCAATTTCTGCATTTTAAATGTCTTTGATCTTATAGCGCCCGCTGCCCCCTCCCTCGTTAATCCAGACGTTGCGGCCCGCGAGAAATAGTTGTCATATGTATGCGGCCCTCGTGAAATAGTTGTCATGTGTATGTGGCCCGGCTGATAAAAAGGTTGAGTACCGCTGCTCTATACGATTGAGGAAGTTGTGGTTACAATACCTAATACTTTTTCCCCAATGGGGCTGCATTTTAGCAACTCAGCCGTTGCAGACACGGCAAGCCCCCAAAGGTGAGAGCCATTTCATAGTAGTACCATCTAGTGGCGGCTCTCGCTACCAAATTTGGACGCTCGAATTAATTTTAATTCAAGCTCTTGTCGGATGGCAAATTTTGCCGTGAGTACCAGAACCTAATTGATACTCAGGGATCTTTTACATTCCACATAATCATATGCTACATGCGGGCTTACGATTTTCGCCTCCAGAAAATCTATCGACTCCAGTCAGGATCGAACCGGCAACCTTAGGCTTACGAAGAGGGCATGCTACCTCTAAGCGACCGGAGCCGAAAGTATATAATATTGTAATGAAGGATGTCATTTTTCCATATTTTCAAAAATAAGCTGGTTATCACTTAATCGAGTTACATGGATTTTTTTCTCCCGGAACTGATATGACCATGTCACGCAACGTTGAGTTTCAGGACATTTTGCATATTATATCTCAAAACTAAAAATATATATTAATGAAATATTTTAAATTTAATCTCCAGATCTAACTTGATTACGTTTGAACAATAATACAGGGAAAAACATGCAAAGCACATTTTATAAAAGAAAAAAAATGTGTCAACTCGGATAAAAATAAGTGATTCTCTACAGGATAGTGTAGCCAGAATATAATATTAATGCTTGAGTACTTTTATATTTGAAAAAATATTGCGCGAATTTGGCCCCTATTCTTTAAAATTAGCCGAAGATAGCCTTAACATCTCAATACTTTTAATGAGTTATCCTTTTTGTTTCACTGAAATAAATATTTTATTCATTGTTAGAATTAAAGCAAAAGTTATAATTTATCTTTCTTAACATTTACGTATGCCAAACATCAATTTTACTAGAGACGTACAAATGAAAAGTACACCTTATTTCTTGCAACTGTTTGTAGAATCTCCTACTGTACATTCTTTTGAGGGTATTTAGGGTCTGAGAAACCCAGTTCATCCAATCAAAAGACCCAATTTAATCCACAATCGTATGAGGGCTGTATAAGCAATGGTGTCAGCACGATCGTAACTAACTTAATTATACAGTACGTGGTGTCGCACTTCGCAGTAGATTAACGAGGTGAAAATGTCAGTCAAGAAAGCTATTTGTGGTGACCTTTACACGATGACTTCCGCCTCAAGCAATATTCCAGCGTCTTTCTGTCGATTTCAGCCATTTTTCCACGCATTGGGAGCTCTTTTTCTTTTGGCTTTGCTTCATTAGAACAGCATCGCTTAAGACAAAGAGATAGCACTTATTTCGATCCAGTTATTTGTTAAATGTTTACATATGGCAGTGTAACAATTAAGAACCTTTCGATTTAATTCGTTGTAAATACTTTAATCGTGAATGGTTTATTGTTGAATAGCAATTTGTGTGTGAAAGAAAAAAATTTAATTTTAATTGATCGGTGTTTTATGTACATGCAAATTTTCATACTTATTAACAGGCATCTCTTGGTGGTACTTTTCTTAAGGTATCCGACCACTTGCTAGAACTTTTTTAAAGAAAAATGGAGATATGGAGATTTTTTGTGACTTTTAGATTTGTTTAGTACACTTTAAGAAAAAAAAAGGCTAAAATTAAAAAAAAAATAAATTATTACCTCTAAAATGGGTAAAAATCGACAAAAAAATTATTTTAAGGAGGTAAAGGTAAAGTCTCTGTAAAAATAGTAAATGGAACAAATTTTGATGTATTACTTTGTTATTCCTTATTGAAATGACCTTCAGGATATGAGATATTTTAATTTTTATAAAAACTAGATTTCTTTATCTTAGTTATTATATGAAATTGCTTAAAAAAGCACTGATTATATTCACATAAGGGACCGTAAATTGTGTAATAAAACAGTGATTGATAAATCTGAAGGTTAAAACACATCTACTGTTATACAGAACTTACACAAAAAAAATCAGTTAGTTAATTTCAGAACTGTTTGAGCAATCCCTGCCCCTGTTTGAGCTTTTCGGGGGGGGGGCGGAAAAAAACACTTTTCGAGTAAAACACATTTTAAAGTTTGACATCTTATGTAAAGTTATGGCATCTGCTTTTACTAAAACACTTGTAGTTTTCGTTCTAATGAATGGAAAATAAAAATAATAAAAAAACTTGGTATTTTTATAAAGGTAATAACAATTTTTTTAAAAAAAATCATGATTTTAGGGTAGTTGTATACCTTAAGCGTATTTATTTAAGAAATGTTTCTCAATTTTCAAAACAACGTAATGTAAAACAACGGTAACATACCTAATATTCTATTGTTGCAAAAATAATGTCTTCAAAACGAAAAAATAATTTATAACATTTGTACCACCACCTTAAATAAAAGAAAAGCCCTAGTTATAAATAAATATTGAGCATAAGTCACGGCAATTATTTGTGGTAAAGTAATTTTTTTTAAAGAAGGAGTACAAAGTAAGAGAAATGTCCTTATGATTTTTTTTCCAACGAAAATTTGTAAATTTATATAACTTTACCATTTTCGATACGTTCCGAAAACTAAGTACCGTTTCGTTTTACTACAACCGCTGCTGTAGTATCGGAGTACACTAATCTTGAGCACTCGCGTCTCTAGTTGATTGTCAGTACAGTGATGTCATTACAGTCTGATTGTGTTGTTTTCACATGTGTTAGTGCCATTTAAAATGCTTAAGACCATTGCCTATCCCACCTGTATTGAAGCGCGTTTGGTAATCCGCCAAGGAATGCCAAAGGCAGGCACCAAGGCAGTCAGCGTCGAGCATTGAGAGTCTAGCCCAGAGGTTCCCAAACTTTTTTGCCTCATGGACCCCTTGACAGATTTTTCGGTTTGGGGTAGACCCTTACTTACTTAATATTAAATTTTTGCAAATTCATCAACTTAAATGTATTTTTGACAGGTACAGAACTAATTCCTTTAAAGGATTTAAATTTCCAACTGTAGTGAAGTATAGCGTTTAATAGTTAAGAAAACACATATTAATTAATTAAATTAAAATTTAATTAATAGATAAAATAGCTGAGTAACAAACAAATGCTTTTAGTGGGTAGGATGAGTTTGGGGATGCAATAAAAAATTTTCAACATTTGAAATCAATCTTGTCAGGTTTTAACCCTAAATATCTTCTCGGTTAATAGTGCTTAGTCTTTTCTTCTTTCTTTTTTGTTTTGGAGATTGGCAAGCGCACCTTAACTCCTTCTCAATTGGAAAAACAATTAAAGGCTTTCTCAAGGTATTCCATAATATGGAATAAGTAACAGGTATATCTTTTTGAAGCCAAAATTACTGACATTCGTTTTTAAACTTTACTTTAAGATCTTCGTTAGTGCCTAATTCTTGGAAAACTGACCCTTTTTTTTTCAAAGCGATCATATGAATTTATTGTCTACTGTGGTATTACGATAGTCAAAACATTATCAATCCTAGTTTCAAAATCTAAAAAAAAAGGCATTTAAATGTTGAACGTAGGTTAAAAAGTTTTTCTAGGTGGATTGTCTGTGACAAATGACAAACTGGGAAAATTTGCAACGTCCATTATTACACTCCTTTAGCTTAATTCTGGCAATGAAATGTGGTCCTTATTTTTAAAAAAATTATGTTGTCGCATTGTAACTTCAAATTAACTTCATTCAATTTAGTAAATAGATATGCTAAATAGGTAAGTCTGGTTTCTACTTAATTAAATTTCCTTTTAAAATCTGTGATTTTAAAAGGAAAATGAAAAAGGAAAAAGGAATTTTATGATCTGTTTTAATGGGAGCCACTATCGTAGACCCCCATTTAAACCTCATGATCCCCCCAATTATTTTTTGCTGACGTGGACCCCTTGCAAGTCGCTATATATATATAGACCAAGCCATATATATATATATAGAGACCATCTATATAGACCACTTTGGGAATCACTGGTCTAGACAATCAGAGACTTCATCTCGGGCGAGATGAAGTCTCAGATTGGCTAGACGCTCAACGTTCGACGCTGACTGCCTTGGTGTGAATGCGGCTTAAGTCAGTTGAATTTTCATCGTTAACCTGCAGTAGTTTATGATGAAAATGTAATGAGCGAAAGAATGTTGAGAAAGTGAGTTCGACAATCAGTGTGGAACTTTCTGTTGTCGACGACGGTTTGATTGAAAAAGTGAATAAGAAAATTCGTGAAAACACAGACAGTTCACTATAAGATTGTTTTGTGATGATTTTTTACAAAGAGCTGTTCGGTAATGACTCTCTTCACTGACAGTATCTTTTTTTGCTGTTGTGGCTAATGCCACCTGTTTGACGTAGTCAGAACAAGGCCAACGAAATTCATCGGGGCAAGGGGCTAGAAGTACGCCTGTTGTTGGCACCATGTAGGTGACAGTACGAATTAGCTCGGCGAAATTCCCCGAAGGGACGATAGATGGCGACACCACCTATCTCCACCTCCACAATTTTGGCATGGAACTGAATGGGACGGAAATATTCTCCTGAAAAAAGATCGTTTCATGCGATTTTTTCTAAAATGGTACTTAGTTTACGGACACGCCTCGCACATGGTCACGAGTTCGGGACCGATGCTATCGCGACACAAGTTTGAAACCTTGTGCCAATGAAGTCTCGCCACCCATTTCTCCTAACTTCCAGACCACACCAACGGGATGACTTTTGAGCCTCGACAGATTTAATCTACATCAGCCCCCATCTAAATGGCGGGTCTTCAGCGGCACTATGCTCGAACTCATGATACGCCAGCTACGAGTCTATGAGTGACCACTAGGCAAACCACGGCTATCCGTGTTGCTTTTGTATACAAGGTAAAATAAAGTCAAATGTTATACTTTGTAATGTAATGAAACTAGAAGAAATGTATTTTTCTTGCATATAATAAGTGATATTGATACAAGTTTTTAATTTTCAACATTCATCAAATTAGGTTAGTATTTATTCGAAATGGAATTGTTCAATAATTTTATTGAATTATTCTTATTTGAATATTTTTTAGTTTATTTTAAATAAGATATGCGACTAGTAACTGCATATATAATTTATTATGAAATACGTAGCTTTTTGTATTCATTGAAAAATATAAAAATTAGTTTTAAAATAATTTGTTTAAAATTCTATACTTTAAGAAATTAAGATTGAAGTATAAAATACTTATATAGAATAAGGTACCGTTTTTATTTCCGTGCATTTTCTAAAAATACGGGAAAAAACACCCCTAAATTAATTTTTATATATTTTTATCTTTCATGTGAAAATAATTTTCTTTTTATCCGTGCGTGTGAAAAAAACATTGAAACACTGACTTAATTGAACAACGCTTTGCCAAAATTCTTAATAAGAAAGGAGTTAAACACTCCTTCCGCTGTCATTAGAACTACTTTCATAGGCGTTCAGAAATAAATCGATTTTTCTGATGATACGATAAAAACCAGATGTTCGATTTTAATCGCGCACTTCCGATTTTTTTTTCACGCCTCTGTGTCTCTCTTGGCGCGTTAATTTTTATTGATACCTCTTCTCATCTGAATTTCAAATCCTATTTGTCGTAGTACGAACACCACAGGAAGGGTTTTTTTTTA
Source organism: Trichonephila clavipes (assembly GCA_019973935.1). Taxonomy (NCBI): domain Eukaryota; kingdom Metazoa; phylum Arthropoda; class Arachnida; order Araneae; family Nephilidae; genus Trichonephila; species Trichonephila clavipes. The sequence continues at coordinate 189,855 of BMAU01018101.1, read as the reverse complement.
AGTGTCATTTTCCAGCGATCTAGTCAGATATAATGATATCAGATAAGTGATCTTTTCTAGTTTGAAACGCCCAAAATACTCACGTAATATGAGATAGAATCGCCACAACTCTTGAAAACGATTTCCGTAGTTGCTAGCTCTGTGCAGTAAGCTCATCTATACATTTTTTTCAATCATATTATATGTATGTATTTATCAACAGCTATTTCAACTTTTTTTTTATGGCTATGCAAAATTGCTACTTATCCTCTATCGTTAAAATTTTTTTTTCTTACACTTTTGTGCAGATTTTACCGCTTTACGGGAGGCATCAATTGCGGGATTCATTCCGAGTTAATTTGGTTCTGACAAAACTTGGAATAATTTAGTTTCCTACTAGAAAAGTGATTTGTTGCAGGAAATGCTTAGGTGACATTATATTTTATTGCAATATATAAAATATCATTTAAGTTAATAGCTTTCCCATTAATAAATGAAATGAATAACTGACACTTTAACCCCTTAGCTGCTGCCAGCGTATATATTCGTCATGCTCAACCGTTGTCTTAAGTGCCCTGGACGGATATATACGTCCTTCCGAAACATAAAAAAACATATATATTCGTCATGCTCAACCGTTGTCTTAAGTGCCCTGGACGGATATATACGTCCTTCCGAAACATAAATATTTTTTTTGCGCTGCTATTAGTGAAACTATTCCAAAGCCTTTGTAATGGAATAAAATGACCTTACCAGTGTGTGCTAGGGATTCACTAATTTCACAGAAAAATTTGTTGTTTACTTGTATCTTTTCTTCTCCTCCCCCCCCCTTCTTACAATGCACCGTAGACGCGCGCTTATGTGAAAAATAGTGGCTCTAGGGACTTCTTCGCGTAACTTTAAATCAGATGTTAAGGGGTTAAAACATCTTTTTGTAAAAACTCGACGAAATAGGCACTCTTAATCCCAGTAATTATGAAAATTTTGTTTTATCGTTTGCTCTTTATTTGATATTGGTCATAGTTTCACAACCTGAATTCCAAGGGACGGTTTGGAAAAACGGGAAAACTTTCGGGAACGGTAGAATGACTGCACAAATTTCAAGAGCTTTGAGTTGATTAATTATTTATCAACATCACTCTTAAAAACAACAAGAAGGCTATTGGCAACGGGCCTAGTAATTTTAAATCCTGGTTAAATGAAGAAGGTGTCATCTAATCTGGCACCCATTTTTCGAACTTCCTCTCCATCAAGTATATAAACTTTGAGCTACGATTTACTGAATGTTTATCTTTTCTGATATAAAATTGGTTTTAAATGGCATTAGGATACTTGAATTCGCCATTACACTTAAAAAGTTTTACTCATGACAGTGTTGTTTTATTGAGTCGAAAGCTTGAGTCCCGGATATCACTAAAGACCCACCGTATATAGAGGTTGGAGCGCGTTAAATTCGCCGAGGCTCAAAGGGATCACGTTGGCGTGGAGTGGAAATTTAAGGAAAGGCATACCAGCTCAAGTGTCGTCTTGTCACTTGACCTCGGCTAAAAATTATGAGGTCAGTGCCATTAGTCAACAAATAATCAATCAACCAACAATACAATATTTGATATTTTGACACAAAACAGAGTTTTTCTCCGTATTTTAGTTAACTGACAACACATTCCCGCTGATTTTTATTATATCAGGCAGGATAATTTCTTATTTCTTTGAATTTTATTTTCTTCCAGCGTACTTTCAATTTTCCTGGTGTAAATTACTATTGTAACTAAAGTAGCTGTAGATTACAAATGTGAAGTCTGTAGCCAATTGCCAAGTTGCCTTCGTAAAGTTTTAAGCGGGACGGTCAGTGCCGGTTTATCCATTGGGCACTTGGGCGGGCGCGCAGAGACCCTTTACCCAGAGGGTTCCAAAAGGGTCCGGATAAGCTGAACTTAAACAGATTTTCCGGTTATAAATCTTGATCCTGTCAAGGGGCCTGTAGATCTTCTACACCCAGGGCCCGAAATTAGCTTAAACCGGCACTGGAGACGGTAGTCCTCTTCCAAATCAAAGTTACGACAGTTGAACAATGTGATTCCCATTTCGTAATTAAAAACACATTTCCTTTTTTTTTTTTTCATAATTTTAATAAGTGTATGGTGGTGTGTTGACAATTATCTATAAAACGTTTTAATTTTACTGCATGCATCTGTTTTCGTTTGTTTGCGAAAAGTGTGTTACAATCTCATTATAGTTCTGACAAAAGTTATCACATGTTCGCTGATATATATATATATATATATATATATATATATATATATATATATATATATATATATATATATAGATATTTAAATTCCTTTTAAATTCAACCCCTTGACTTAGAAATAAAAGGAAAATTGATACACGCTTTCCTCTTCCCATGTAAGTGAGTGTTTACTAACGTTGCACTTTAGAGCTACCGTAAGACTATTGGCAAAGAGCTTCGTTATTTTGAATCGCGATTAACTGATGAGAGAGACATTCTGAGCTGGCATCTCACGTTCTGAACTTTTGAACCGCCTTAACGTGAGGAATCTGAGCCTTGATAGATTTAACTTGCATTGACACCTTAACACGGCGGGTCTTTAGGGTCATCAGGACTCCAAATCGCGACTCGAGAACACCTGCCACTAGTTCGCGACCATGTCCACTTGGCTATCGCCAGTGCAAGAGTACCATTGAGAAAAGAAAGGAGACTATCTTGAACATTCAAATCAAAATAGATTCGTCGCTCGATTCTCAGTGTCTACCAGAGACACTTCTTGACAAAATCTGAAATGGCACATGAAAAAAGTGACGTGTCATAGACATCATTTCATCTTAAAAGGTTAAATCACTTCACTTGTACTAGTATCAGTGGCGCACACAAGGGGGGATCCTGGAGGTCCGGACCCCCAAATCCCTTGATTTTTTTTCCGATTGATTATAATTCTAAGTATATACTACGCGTAACATTTAATTAAGTATTTGTTATTAATGATTAATTTTATTAATTAATGCTAATTATTTATTCAATAATTAGTTTCTTACTGTGTTTTGTTCCCGAAAATCGACAAAATCAAAAGGAGCATAATACAAGAATGGTAAACTTTCGACCCCGGACCCCCCCTTGAAAAATTCCTGTATGTGCTACTGACTAACATTGACAATAAATATAAATAAACAGTTTTAACTACGTTTTAGGATATATGAATGCCCGGATTTCTTTACGTGAAGAAGAAAAATTATTCTGTACTTAAATAATGCCACAAACGAGCAATTTTTATTCATTGATAGATGTTTTTCATTAGAAATAAATGCAGTTTTGTTTGTTAAACTATCAACTTAATCCTTTTTTGTTGTTGTTGTTGTTCTTCCTGATCAGTGTTTTAAAAATATTTAAGAGATTTTTATTAGTAAGGGTAGGGGAATATATATATATATATATATATATATATATATATATATATATATATATATATATATATATATAATGTCTCTTTTATTTTGCTTTCCATACTGTTAGTCTTTTTTTTTTAAGAAAACATTATCCGTACAAAGCACTTATTGCACATATTTTCAGAATATCCATTGTTAAAATACATTTAAAAGACATGTTTATTCAACAACACGTGAAAAAAAATTACGAATTATTGATAGTATTAAAATGAGTTTATGATAAAGAATATGCCCCAATTCTACTTTTTTTTTTTTTTATTCTTCCCTCTTGCATCAATATTTTCTTACTGATCTTTCATCAATTCGCTATTTCACAACTCTGAAAAATTTTCCAAGCACTTTCAGTCATAATACGTAATGAAAATGCTATGGGTTCACTCAACAAGTTTATCATACTTTATATGTAGAAGCACAAACCATTGGGAATAAATGAAAGAAATAACCGCTAGAGAACGAACCTAATTTTCTATGCTGTTTAATTTCCTAATTTTAGGGTACAATTCATATTCCATCGGACCTTTTCATTTTATCCTTTTTGAACTTCCCCATCGACGAATTTGCATATTCCATTATAACATCTGAATTCTTGTATTGTTTCGTCGAGAAAATTACAATGGATGATGATATCCATTAAGATTATGAAGGAAGAAATATTCCGAGAGTACGGAAAAGAAGATAATTTTTATTAGCATATCATAAAAATAGTAACGTGTTTTATGTGTCTGTTGAAAAATCATAGCTTCAAGTTACAGAAAACTGAGATACCAATTTAATGCATGTCAAAGCTTTTTCAGAAATTCGGACATCGGTGCTTTTCTGTTTGCCGGATGCTAGCGATAAATCGCCAAATGTTGTTTCAATCGCCGTCAATTACATAGCACACACACACAATCCTTTTCCGTTGATTTATTTACTTTAACTATAATTCACTAGGTGAATTGGGTACTTACCAAGGACGTCTTAAGACTTCTTAAGGCTCTGGGGCCCAACACAAAAGTAGGTCTCATCTATATACCTTAAAATTAGACATTATATAGCATACGTTGTCAAATATTTGTACAAGCGGCAACCGAAAGCAAATAAATGTTAATGACTCACAAACTCTCAAACCAAACCATAAACTGGCTCGACCGACTGCCACTTTAAACTAAATGAATAATGATGGTGTATTGTAGTAAGCCTAGGCCAATGCCGGCTTAAGCTCATTTCGGGTCCTGGGTGCAGAAGATCTCCCTTGGCACTGGCTGATCCAAGGAGGGGCTTTTGGATCCGGTTAATTCAAGCTTATCTGGGCCCCAGCGCCCAATGGATAAACCTGCATTGGCCTAGGCCTAGACATTGACGACGGTCATCACATATTAATGAATTTTTTCGGAGAATATGTTTAGGAACAACACTTAACGCAATTAAAGATATTTGGATCATGATCTTATTGAGGCTGAGTCGAAAACAAGACGAGGCTCCTCGCCGAGGCCCTGGGCCCGGACCCAGTTGACCCATGCCGTAAGACGTCCCTATACTGGACTACAACAAAATAACGTGGTTACGTATACTTTACCCCTCATTTAATTAGTTTGCAGGCCTTTAGTTTTCTTTAAAACTACTTCTTAATAAAAGTAATTATTTGTTAACTGAAAATATTCGTTTTCGAAGTTGCTTATGTTCTTGAGTTGATGCCCAAATGACAAATTTCATGTTCGCGAAACTTGCGTCCAGCTAATGAGAAAATACCGAGAAATCCTTAAATTGATACACAAATTTTAATAATATACATGACAATTAAATGATATACATGTTTTAACACGATGATGTACTAACGCCGTTTTCGATAGTCTGATATTAATCTTGCATGTAGGGTAATTCCTAAACGTAATGTTCTCATTGTAATTCTTTTTATGTTTTAATGTTGAGGAAATGTTTTCTAAATGAAGATAAATTCAAACAGACAAGACAACATTGTCAATTTGTTTGACATAAATCAAACCTTATGTAAAAAAACTATATATATATATATATATATATAATATTATATTTATTACAACCCAGCTTTAAAGGGTTATTTTAAAGTCAATTTTTAGAGTCATATTTAGCTAATGTAGCATAAATATTACTAACATGCACATAAAATGTTTCATAGTTCCCAGATATAACTTTATATATAACTTTTTACTAAGATTAACTTCCTATTTATAAATGTATTAATTTCTACGTATTTATTTAAGATATCTTTCATTAATTTTATTCTTAATTTTTGATATTTTGATTTCTTTGATATTTTTCTGTTTCATTTTCGATATTTTATTGTTATTTTTTTTTACATCCTTTATTTTGAAAAATTTTCACTCCTTTTATTTTTAATTTTTTAGTTCAATTTTTTATTTGTTTGTTTTGTTCATCAATTATTTAAATTCAAAATCCATATGTGTAAAAACCTTTATATATTTTCTCTATTTATTTAAATAAAAATAAATTTTATCAGAACATTAAATTGAATTTCAAATTGTAAGGAAAAATTGAAATATATATGGAAAAAGGAGGCAAATATAGCAGCTCAAAAATGTATAAATATCTTTAGCATTTTTTGAGTTTTCGTGCCGAATTTCACAAATATGAAATTAAAGAGGAGGGACAGGATGAAATGCCGTGCCCTCCTAACATAAATCGAAAACTACTCCAACTATAAAAAAACACTATTTTTATTCATTTTAAACACTGATACATTGACTCGCAAACGTAAATCTCTAACAAAACCGCAACTAATAATTTAATTGTGTGGACCATAAAGCTTACAAACGGTAAAAGTCTACTCTTTTGGACATCATTGACTAAACAAAGATACACCCACCGAAAATTTTATGTAACCTTTTCCTTTCAAATCAATATGCAAATCGAAATCATCCAAGCCACTACAACAAATTGCAAATGAAGAGTGCCGAAACGCGATTATGATACCACGATGCTTCACGGAAACGCCCTCACAACTCACGATAGAATATTTTCAGGAACTAAATTGAAAATCAATGTCACAGGACAGTACTAATTGAAATGTTGTTGATGTAGCTTACGATGGAGGGGTGTGCCGGCTCTCATTGAGTATGTCGTAAAAATCCTATTTATTGCAATTTCTTCTAATTTTTTAGCAACATTTTTGTTTGGACAGGAAGATAACGTAGTGCCTAAGTTGATACAAGATAATTATATTTTAAGATACATATAAGAGAAAATAACGGCGGACACATTTTCTTAGCGGTCAATCAATGAAGGGAAAATGAAGGGTTTGGAAGGACAACGCAAGTGTTCAATTTCCATTGGCCAGTCATTTAATAATTTATCGAAGACTGCTATTGTTCCCGATGTTTACTTGGGGCATTTGATGATCTCGGTTTTTAATACTCACGCTAAGATATAATTTTCAATAAGGGCTTGGGTCTGTGGTAAGCAAAAAACATATTTGTATTTAATTAAATTCCCTCACGCTATGATTCGACGCTGTATATAATCGAAAGGATGAGTTTGTAATGATGTATGATATTGCTTTGCGCTTACCGAGAATATATTTACTACGATTTCATGGGATGTTTCATTTTGCTTTAAATTCGTTAACCCATTCACTGCCAACTACGAGATATCTCGTAGTAAGCGTGTGTATTAATACTGCCGGCTACGAGATATCTCGTAGGGTAGGCTGGAATTTTATATAGATTGATAACATATCTCTATTTCAGTTAGAAATTATTAGAAAGGATGAATGAAAAATTTATATAGAGCAAAAAACATATTAACCATCAATTTTTATTATTAAAACTATATCTTAGACGATTAGATTATATTGTAATGATTATATATATATATATGAATTGCAAATATATGAATATATATATATGAATGTATTGCAAAAAATAAAAAGAATATTTTTATTGTTGTTGCTGTGTGTATGAGCTTTAAAGCAAGAATTAACGCTAAGTGCTGGATTTTTAGAGCACTCTGAAGTAGTGTTTTTTTTTAAATAATAAAAATTACTGTAAATGTTATTAAAATATTATATCAATAACTTAATATTATTATATTTTGTAAAATTTCTTGTTCTCTTTAAAATCAAACCTTGGTACCCAGGGCAAGACACTCTAAATTTATCGCCTTCCTCTAAGAAGAAAACTGGGCGTCAAAATTGCCTGCGGCGATTGGTATCCGCCTATAGGGCACCGCACCAAAAAGTGATACCAGCTTCCGGGGGATGTACTAGGTCTGCAATGGTTAATGATCAATTCGCAGCCCATTAGAAATAAAAAATGGTTGTTAGTAAACTCTCTCTCTCTCTCTTTTTGGTTTTACAACAAATAATTTTTGAAAACAAAGAAATTTTGAAAATATCACCAGAAAGAGTTAAAATGCTGCTAATTTCAGATTTAACTAATGTATTTGCCACTGGTGTCTGTGGAAAATGAACTGCTTTCAATCAGAATTTAATAGCTCTCATGTTGCTTCGGTATAAGCGACTTTAATAAACATTCAATCAATCAGTCAAAATGAACTGCTTTCAATCAGAATTTAATAGCTCTCATGTTGCTTCGGTATAAGCGACTTTAATAAACATTCAATCAATCAGTCAAAATTTAATAGCTGATTTAACTTCAATGCACTCTGAAGTGGAAACATTATATTATTATGAAATCTATGAATCTAAGATATTATTTGTGTGAAAATTCAACAAGCAAAATTTATGGGTTTATATCTAAAAATAACCTGACAATATAAAAGGAGAAAGAATTGGCACCAGAATAAGCATGAATAATATCCTGAATCTTTAACCGGAATTAATGGATATTAGGTCCGTGATAAAATTTTAAAAATGGCACGAGGTTTTCTCTTATTTTAATTACTAGAATATTTTTTAACGCCACTTTAGCCCCGCAACGTACTTTTAGGGGCTGATTATCGAAAAGCCTTTTTTGTAGAGGACCTCTACCCCATGAAAGGAACGTGCCTACCAAATTTTAAGCTTGTAGGTCTCATAGTTCTAAAACGGGAATACCTGTTACGCCCATTGGAGGTCGATTTTCGCATATCAAATTTCAAGTCTGTAGATCTAATAGTTACGGAAATATCGCGATGAATGAGTCTCTTTTCTCCTTTAAATGTATATATATATATATATATATATATATATATATATATATATATATATATATATATATATATATATATATATATATATATATATATATATATATATATGTACTTTATAAATAATTTTTAATTTTTGTTGTCCCCTGTTTCATTAATTCTTCTACTTCTAGGGAGTCCCAGTCATTTCCCTATATTTTTAATGCAAATATACAAGGCTACAGTGAGCTGAATTTTCTAGCTTGATTATAATAAGGACGTTCTTCAACGCAGTTACAAGCAAGCCATACTAATTTGAGTTACGTTTCATTATAGAATGCAAATATCGCTAACCATTCATTCGTATTACGAATTTAACGACAGATCATCAATTTGGGGCGTAAAATAAATGTCTTCAATTCACAAATTAGTTTATTTGTAACTCATTGTTTAAACTTTGCTGTTCTTAATTTTTTACTGCTATTCTGTGTTTTGTTACTCTGTTTATCATTGATAATTGCGATTCATCTTATCATAATTATTCTCTGTTTATTTTAAAATTTGAGTTCCTGTTCTTTTGTTATATTTGTAGGGTGACAGCCTGTTCCCATAATTTAATATCCTATAAAGGGCTTGCAATGCCCTATATGGCATTTTGTGTGGCTGATCTTTCTGGTGAAATCGGGAATTGTGGACCCACTACTCAGTGAAAAATCAAAGATCCCAATTTTACATATAACCACTGGGCTACCATCACCCATTCTCCCATCCTGCTTATGTAGGAAGCTTTGAGAAAAGAATATATAACGAATGTATCACACCATTGAAACGATATGGTCAATTTTATTTCCAAACTTATCGTTAGGTAAAACCCCATCATTTGCTTTGGTTTCGATTTGATTTTAATTTTCGCCACTCTGCGAAGCATCACTATTGATACTGGCGACAAACTTCGTCATTTTGAACCATGGTCAAATGACGAAGTCGACGCCTTAACTGGCAACCCACTCTCCAAACTTCCACACCACGTTAACGTAAGGACTTTGAGCCTCCGCAGATTTAACGTGCATCCCTTCTACAAAGAGAGGTGGCCGCGGTAGACGAATGGTCAAGGTATCGGATCGTGGCTCGACTTGTCACGAGTTCGAGCCCATTACCACTAAAGACCCGCCATGTAGGGGAGCGATACACGATAAATCTGTCGAAAGCTCAAACGTCCTCCCGTTGGTGTGGTGTGGTGGTTAGGAGAGTGGGTGCCAGCTCAGGTGTCGTCCACGTCACTTGACCATGGTTCAAAATTACGTGGTCCGTCACCAAAAGCACCCGTGTACCTGAACAGTGCGACGTTAATATTCACTCACTCACTCACTGTACACAGAGAGTCTTCAGTGGTACTTTATTTTGAATCCGTGATTCATAAACGCCGGCCACGAAATCGTGACCTTGACCACTCGGCAACCGCGGTCACATAATTTACTTTCTGTGGTGTGAAATTAACATACTTTAGACCTAACACAAACAAAAAAAATCTTCAAATTGCTTTCATAATTTGAAAGTCTCATACTATTATTTCCAAAAAATAAATGGACCTTTAACTGTGCGACAGTTAATGTTACCCATTTACAATCCAAACGGTAGAGTTTAGATTAAAAATAAGGTAAATAATTCAAAGAAAAGAGTGCTATGTGTATATGAGTTTATCAATGGATAATCTAATATTTTTTTTAGAATTGAATAAGTGTGAAATATATATATATATATATTAATGACAGAGGAATTTTTTTAACTATTCATTGTAATTCAGAAAAGTAATTACTAATGTTAAATGTCTAGATCAGAATTCATTTCCTCAAACAGTGGAGTTAAAGAATTCTTTGTTTTCAGTTCTAGAACTTAATTTCGTGATTTCGAAAAATTTAATACCTATGCAATCATTTTCTTTCATATGAAATTGCTATTATACTGTTAAGAAAATTTTGGATTTAATTTCGTTGAATGCGTTATTATTTCTATCATCTATTATGAATAGTAATGCTTGAAAGTGATATGTTTTATAAAATGGCTTGTGAAATATCTTATGTAAAATTATTGGAGAAATGAATAGCCTTTTATATATCCCTGCATTTTAAAAATTATTAAAATTTCTATCTTTTTTTCTTTATGAAAAGGGGGGAGTCATATTTCTTTTTTAAAAGGCGTAATAAATATACTAGTTATTTTTAAAAAAAATAATAGTGCCATCATAATAATTTTAATAGCTTCTTAAATTAAATCACTAAACTAGGAAACGTAAGTATATTTCACTGCCAAATCGGTATGAATTTTTGCTATTGTATGTGTCTGATTCTTCAAATATTTTTTTATTATTATTTTGCTATCTAATATGTTATTTTATTCCACAAAAAAGGCTGTTTCCTCCCCCCCCCAAAAAAAATAATACTTCTAAAATGAGATTGAATATTTCCTTATGGTAGATATTTTCATTCTTAGAAGGGGGAGGGGATAAGAATATTTTTTACAGAAAATAATCAACAAATAATTAGACATTAAAAAGCGTCATTTTTCTTTTCTTTTTGAATGGGCGTTATGAATGAAACCGGTTTATATCAATTTCCTTTTTCGAAAGTGCTTTTGAAACGCTTGCGCATTTTTCTTTAAAACTGACTTCTTATTTCGGAACCAATTTTCCAATAGAAAAAGTGTAGAAACCGGAAGTATAGCTTTCATCCAAGTGACGATATTTTTTGACTAGGCTCGAACAAACGGTATGAACTAAATAGTTGTATTTATTACAATATCAGCTTGAGAATTTTAATAAAAGTAATTTTCTACTTGAGTGGAGAAAAAAAATGTAAAGGAATATGAGCAATAACATACTAATGGCAAACTATGAGGTGAGCATCTAACTGCTGATAGCATATTCCAACCAGTGTCTGTTTTTAAAGTAATGCACTGCTAACTTCTACACACGAAATAGGTCGACACATTTAGCCTTTTTGAGATGAGCTTAAGGTATCCGACTACGTTCGGAACCATGCTTTTAAAAAAGCGCATAAATGGATAATTTTCATGATATCTAGTGTCACTCAGATTAGAATACATGCATAAAATTGTTTTAAGGACATTTTAACAAAAAATTTATTTAAATATAATATTTTGGCAGAATAATCTTTTTTTCAAAATGTTCTCCTTTTGTGAAAAATGGTTCTATTAGAATATTGTTTTACCTGTATATAGCTCAGACCTCTCTATAGAGGCTCAACTAGAATTTTTGAAAAATTCAAATTACTTTCAGAGTTACCTCCAATTGAAATAGTTATTCGCGTTTTTTTCTTAAAATTGCTCCCCTCTGTTGTAAAATATGAACACAAACCAACTTCTAAATTATATATTTCAAAAATTCTAGTTGAGCCTCTGAACAGAGGTCTGAGCTATATACACAGGCAAAATATTATTCTAGTAGAAGCACTTTTCACAAAAGGAGAACATTTGGAAAAAAGATTATTCGAAGTTAATTTTTTCCCAAAATATTATACTTAAATAAAAAATTTTTTGTCAAAATGTCCTTAAAACAATTTTATGCATATATTCTAATCTAAGTGAAACTAAATATCATGAAAATTATTCATTTATGCGCTTTTGAAAATCACCTTTCCGAACGTAGTCGGATACCTTAAGAAATAGTGCAGTTCACTTCCTTAGTTAATGTATTAGCATTAACTAATTTCGGGAAATGAACATTTGCTTCCTAAAACTAGTAGAATAGGTAGAATGTACTAACTTCATATTAAATGATATAATAAAAAACCATGACTATAAGTATCTGATTAAAAGATCGAGGCGGGGCCACGGTACCCTAGTGGTCATGATCACGGATTCATGGCCGGAGTGTCATTGGTCCGAAAGTAACGTCCCTGAGAACCCGTCGTGTATCGGGGCTGAAGCTTGTTGGATCTGTCGAGGTTCAAAGCATTCCCCGTTAGCGTAGTGTGAAAGTTCACAGAGACTGCTGCCAGCTCAGGTGTCGTCTTCGGCACTTGACTATGGTTCAAAATTACGAGGTCCATCGCCACAACATGTCATTTAACAGCACTGAGCTCAATAAACATTCACGGACTCATACTATTAATCGATGCATACTATTCATTGTTAGTCATATGCACGGCATATATACTACACAATTAGTAGTAAATTTTCGGAGTTACGAAGTATTGAAGATATTTGGAATAAACCAGATATAAAATATGTGACTGAAGTGTCAGAATTTGATATTAATATTGAAGCGTTTAATTGTCTGTAAGCGTGTTTTGAATTTTCGATCTCATTCGATATTGAATGTTTATTAACGTTACACTATGTGGCAACACGAGGGATATTGGTGACGGACTTCGTAATTTTGAACCTCGCTCAAGTGACGAGGATGACACCTGAGCTGGCACCCCTCTTCTAACTTCTACACCACTCCAAAGGGAGGACGTTTGAGCTTCGACAGATTTAACGTCCTCACCCCCCTACGTGGCGGGTCCTCAGCGGTACGAGGCTCGAGCTCACGACACGCCAGCCACGAGTCCACTACCTTGACCATTAGACTACTGCGGCCCTCCACCACACCAAGCCAACGCAAGGACATTGAGTCACGACATATTTAACATGCTTCAGCCTCTCTACACGGCGAGGCTTCTGTAACATTAGGACTCGAACTCATGACACGCCGGCAACTAGTTCATAACCATGACCACAAGCCTAACACACCCTCTCAATATTAAGCGAAGAGAAATCTTAAAAATATTTATTTATTTAAAAACCACATTCAATGGAATTTTTTGAATAAATTCGTTCAAAGGAAAAGACATAATTTTTTTTCATCATTTTGGGAGAAATTACCAAATAACTACGATTAGAATGAGAGTCTTTAAAAAACTTCAAGTGCATGCATGGGGTTTTATGGTTAGAGAAAGACGTAAATTTCCCCACCAAATGCAGATAAACATTTAACCGTTAATGGTACTTTTCGTCTCGAGTTAGATCTTTATGACAGTCGGGCAGCAGAAAATTTCCTTTTTAGTGATGAATTTATCACTCTACAAGAAGAGTGTCAAAATATTTACCTTTACAACGTCTACTCACGCACTTCTTCCTGGAGTATTGGGAAAAATGACGACTGAAAATAAAATGTCAGCTGATACCACTCTGTATTCTATTCCAAATCTTCCAAAGCTTTCTTTTCTTCTGTTTTTCTGGGATCACAAGTAGATTTTTTTTATATTTTCAGTATAAGACGTAATAGCCGGCAGAAGTATTGACATCACAAGAATTTTTGTTGAATTATTTTCTTGAAGAAAAATTGCTAAAATTAGTTTTAAATTGGTCATTGATCTTTTTATTGTTCAGTTAATAAGCTGTAAAGCTTACTTTTCTATAAGCATGGAAGTTATATTTATTTTGTTTAAATATTATATATCTGATTGTTTGAAATATTTTGTAGAAGTAAAAAGCCTTTGTGTTGTAATTCATAGCGATTTTTGCAGCTGAAAAACGTCTATTATGCGAAAATTCTTGTTATGCCCATATTTCTTTCGGTTATTGCATCTCATATACTGAGAGTACAAAAAGAAAAATATGTCTCTGAAAAACTAAAATGAATTTATTTGGTTTTTATTTTACATAGAATCAGATTTTTTTACTTGTTCTTTGGTTTAATTTCAATTCATCGTCGTGCACTTCTGTTTATTTACAAACATTAGTCATTATGTATAGAATGATTTGAATATTCTCTTTCATATTTTATTAAAGAAGCGAAAAAAAATGTTTTAATGAACCTTTCTTAAAATTTTCTTAGAATTCAATTCATTTTTGTTAAATTAAATTCTGCTTATAATTTTATCTGAATCTTTTTCTAAAAATAAAATAAATCCTGAATTATTAATTTGGATTGAAAAAAATAATTATTTGCTTAAAGATATTTTCTTATGATGATTTCGTGAGTCATTCATATTTTTTTGATTAAATTTATTTATTTATAGTAGATATATTGAAATTTCTGCATCAACTAAAATATAATTTTTAACTAAGAATTTAAATATGTATGTGCTCAACAAAGAAAATAGACAGTTATAAAACACAGAAAAGGATGAAAAAAGATAACTAATTTTTCAATGAAATATTTTAATTTCACTTTTTTGTAACTTTCGCTATGGTTATAACATTTTAAATAAAATGTACGTTATTTTTTACCGTTATCATTAGTTGTCATTTCTTGTGTACAGGAAGATCCCAGGCTTATACATAGTTGAAGTAATAATAATATTAATAACAGTGCATTGCTACTTTGAAATGACTTCACTCACGAAATAACTAAGGAAAAAAAAGGCATACGAAAAATTCCCTACATGACCTAAATTTCGGTTATTTTATCAACCACTAATGAAATATCATTAGATTATTCTCAAATAAAAATTTCCGGGTTAGTAAGAAATAAAAATAAGTTTACATGTCTGTATACAATGTCCCTGATTTCGACAATCGGTTCAAAAAATCTGTTAGGAATACGTTGGCGGTATTTAATAAATTTGATTGCTTAATTCTTAGATTTTGACGGAAATTTTTATTTTCCACGTATTTGGGGACTTAGAAAATCCCATACAGTACAAGAAAAAAAAAACAAATACACGATGCAATCAGACTTTTTTTTTAAAATAATTTTTTTGAAACTTTTGTGACGGCAAACACTTACCAGGACATGCATTAAATTTGTCCCATACCCTAAATACAGTATTTTTCAATAAGATAGAGTCCCTTATCCCTGCGGAATGGATGTTTATGCATATTTAGATGTAATTTTCCTTCACTAATTAGAAAGCAGAAGCCAAAATGCCTGGACATCAAAATCTGCTGACGCCACTTAGTGGATTCTTCCTTTTGGGGCTAGTGCAAAGACAAAGTGTACTTAAAGAAGTTCCGTGATGTTGAAGACTTTAGTGCCTCAATAGCCACTGCTATTGCTACTGTAACTGCAGAAATGCTACATGAACCATAACTGGATTAAAGGCTGGATGTCCTAAAGGCTGTGGCATACTCCAAGGGAATGTTTGGGGGCTCAAATCTCCCTCATAGACCAACAGATTTTTAATTTTCACCATAGAGATTACCCCTTCGCTCTTATACTTTTTTAGAATGTAACCGCCTCCCCCTTTTCACAAGAGAAGTCTGTACGCTATTACCTCAATGCTTTTAAGGAATCCTTCGAGGGAGTGCACTGATTTTTTGAGAAATTTTTTTTTGTTCCGTTATCTAATTTCATTCTTTCCTTATGAGCTTTAATTTTCTGTTAAGAATAGCGCCCATGCCAAATTAGGAGGTTTGGGTTCACACACATTGTAGTAAAACATAAACAGCTTAATAATAAAAGTGATTTGTTATTTTAACAGCACAATTCTCTAATTAGTAATATATACCAAGAAACCAAGAGATTTGTAGAAAGTTTTTTTTATCTAGGATTTTAAAAGCCCTTCATAACACATATACTTAGACAAATATGACAAAAGATTTACAAGAGATACCTTTTTGGAAATAGCCTTAAATAAAACTATGAATTTCTTTTCCTAATTTTTTTTTCCATAACTGCATCCTTGTAAAATATCTTGTTTTAAATAAGTTATAAAATATTCATATTTGAATTACTTGACCGTTTTTTTTTTTTTTTTTTAGTTAAGTTAAGGGCAGTATATGTAATAATAAGCTAAGTGACATGCATTTCCTTTGCTATATAATTTCGCTTAAACATATTTTGTTCTATGGAAACAGAACCTTCTTGATAGTTTCTGAAAGTGCAACTTATGATCAAAATATCGCATTCAAACTTTTTAATGTACTTAGGTAATATGCCTTCGATTAAATTTTCAAAACGAAGAGACATTGCCAATTCCAATAATAATGCCACCAAATGCTGTTATAGCTATAATTACTGTTTTCGAAGATGCTAGGGAGCGGTTTCCACTTTTGACTGTATATTCCCGCAACATCTTTAGATTTGACAAAATAAGTCGATGGTATTCTAAGTAAAACCGCTTCTTAACTATTTTTCAAATTATAATCGAAATTGCATCATTTACGTTTCATAGCAAAATTTCGATTAGTGAAAAAGCATCTTTTATGATCATTAATTAATTATTCTTCTATAAATACTACCAAAAAATTAGAATTTAACAATTTTATGCTTCGGTAAACTCTAGTAGAACTATATCAAAAACTACATTACACATTAATAAACAATTTATTTTATCCTATGCCTTAAAATTAAAAAAAATGTATAACATAATAATGTAAATATATGTTCTAATAATCCTACTGTACAATGTCATGTTACATCTTACAGCATGACTAGAAAAGAGCATACGGCCTCTTTAAAAATCATTGTATGGAAAACATCACTCATTTTGTGCAGTATAAATAAACGCCTGGTATGTGAGTGTCATCGAGCATGTATTACTCTTGATACCATTATCAGATTCTTTTAATTGGATCAGTTCTTCACCCCTTTCAGACACTCCAAAAATCGGCGGATATCCTTTAATTATATAAATAAAACCTCACTCGCAACTCCAGCACTAATTGGGCTCCATTTCGCAACCATACCTCTGGTCTTTCTTTTACTGCTTTAGTGACCTCAAACAAAAGTTATTCTGATATATGGTTATTCGTCACACATGACTTTACTTTAAAAGGCATGGATTAGGAATTAGGATTCTCCGCTTTCCCTACTTTTTTGTGGTGTGCTAGATATATTGTCTTATGTATTTAACGGAAAGTGAGAATATAATTTTATTTTAGATTTCAATTCCGAAATGATTCAATTTAAGGAATTAACTAATGCCGTATTAGAGCTAAACAGTAAAACAATGGAAAACGTATAGTAAATGTGTAAAAATGTAACATGCTTCGTGAATTAGTATTATACTCCCCAGATCTGAGTGAAATAGAGCTTTCAAAAATGAAGGCTTTAATGAAATTAGTTAAGCGAGTAGAGCTTTTAAGCCAGTTAGTTTATAAAAGATTTTAATTATAAAATGTTTAGTTATTTATCCGAAAAAAAAGCTTTCATATTGAACTTTAAATAATTACACGCAAAAAAAAAAAGAATACAGGTTGTTTTAAACAATTAAAGAGAACAAATTAACTCGAGAATAAAAATTTTTCTGTACAAAAAAGCATAAATATTATTAAGAATAAAAACTATTTTAAGTAATAAAATAGTAATAATTAATTTATGATAAGAATGAAAATTGTCCTGCCTAATGAAAAGCTGCATAATCATTTTTTCAAACACTAATTTGAAAAGGAAAAATATTTTTTTATAATTCAAATTTTTTGTACAAAAGCTTATAAAATATGAATACAAAGTTTTCTTTTACGATTCTTTTTGTAAAAAAATATACAATCAATGGTTCTATTTACTCTCGTCGAATGTTTTTTTCCACAATTCTAAAAATGTATTGTTTTAAAATATTCAATAAATACCATACCTTTTCTAGTTGTAAAATTTGTGTTGAAATCTCTAGCACAATCATGTTTTCATCACACCCTGCTTTCACAATATAAATAAATACAGATTAGTCTGCCGTAGCTGAAAATTCTAAGACAAAACTCTAATTGTGGAAATACTATTTTTCATAAATTCTACTTTACAAATCAGTGTATGGAAATAGTTATCAATTAAACTGTAATCTCAAACAATCTATGTAAGCAAGCATATATTATAAAACTAAAACTACCAAACGATTTAAGGAATTATGAAAATTCGTCAAAAGATATTCTAAATTTTACTCTTAAAAATAATTAGAGGACGAATTTATACTTTGCAAAAAAAAAAAAAAAATATATATATATATAGGACTTTCTTTTTTTTTCCACCCAAGGTTGGAAAAAAAAGATAGACTAAACATTATTCATGTTTTGTGTATTTTTTTTTTTCAAATGATTGTTTAACTTTTCAGTTCTTAATTTAGTATTTTTAATTAAGATTAAAACATTTTAAATTTTTGTAACTATTTTCCGTAAAAGCATTTTCACAAATAAAAATGCATACTTTATATTATTTTAGTTTTCCCATATGTGTATACTTAACTAACAAATGAATAGACGAAATAAAATTGTAAAAAAATTGCTGAATCTTTTTTAACATTTATTTCCTACGATAACTTATGAAATAAGTTTAAACACTGTATATTGATATACTTCTTAATATGATATACTCTATGCTTATCCGTTTATCTTCTCATTTGTATTGTATACGTATGTATAATGCGACTAACTTCGACATTTTTTTAAAAAAATTTTTATTCTTATTACTCAGGATAAAAAGGAAAAGAATAAGGTTCATTTTTTATAATAGGTGCGAATTTTGAGACGAAATAAACATAATCTATAAATAGAAACTCATGATATATGTGTATCAAGTGAAATTAAAAATTATTACTCGTTTCAGTTCTTTTACCAGACACAAATCAAAAATAGCATTTCATTTTTACGTCACCAGTACGTGAGAAAAATGACAAATAAGTTTAGATTCAAGGAGAATGAAATATGGATTTAAAATATGAATGAAAAATTACTCTTCTTCTTGGAAGATATGAAGTAACTATAAATCAAAATTAAGAACAATTATTGGATTGAATTCAAGGTTCAACTACTCTCAATCAAATGCCAATTAAGAAGTTGATTACACCGTAATTATTTCATAATAAGCAGATTTTTATCGGTTATCTTTCATTGTATCTTCTGACCTGAAGCATTTGAGTTTGAATGATTGATCATTATCTATACCTCTCACCCTTGCAACAGCTGTACTGTGATGACGAAAATTTCACTTCCTTTTTCCTTAAAAAGGATGATCACCTACCACGAAGCCAAAAATATTGTTGATCTATAGGCTAATTTTTATACAAAATACCTTAGATTTTAGAGATATGAATGAAAAATAATGTGTATTTTTATCCTAATTGCTTTCCGTTAACCCAGTCACTTTCATTATTCATATTCACAAAAAACGATATTTGAGTACAGGTGATTGGCGAAGATTTACCATGCTGGTAACTGATCGGGAATTCAATAACTTTCGTTGCATATACCACATGCTTGAAATGCAAAAATAGAACACAGAAATATTCCAAAGTTATATTTTTTAAAAAATATGTAAAAAGTTCAATTTAAAAACATAAAATTTTAATCATATGTATAATTTTGCTAAAATTTGAGTCTGACATATAAGCATGTCAGATATTCAACAAATTAAATGTATTGGTTTGGATGCTTATTTAAAAAATGGCAAGAATGATGTTTTAATTTTGGTATCATCTGGAGGAATATAGTTTTTGTAGTTGATATTACTTGATTTGAAAACGTTAAATGATATTAAACAAAATTGTTCTTTCTTTTAAATAAATAAATAATTAATACATTATTGAAAAAAAAATTCCTGAGCAATGCGATTTAATACAGAGTGTTTTTTTCTCCAGGTATAGAAGTTTAAGTTGGCATTACTTTCCAAGATGGCGACCGATTTAACAGCTGTCAAGTGATTTATTCTCAGTTTGGTTTGGCAATTCATCATGAATAGACTCCGCCTGAACAACGATTTCAAATTGTGCAATTTTATTTCGAAAATAATGGTCGCGATTTTCATAAGTGAATTTTGTTTAGCGATGAAGCATACTTCTGGATGAATGGCTACGTCAACAAACAAAACTGCCGCATTTGGAGTGAAGCTAATCCACAAGTGTATGCCGAAACACCGTTACATCCAGAAAAACTGACTGTTTGGTGCACTTTATGGGCTGGTGTAGTACTTATTCAAAAACGATGAAGGCCACAACGTTACAGTCAATGGTGATCGGTATAGAGCCATGGTTACTAACTTTTTCATTCCTGAATTGAACAATCATGATGTCCAGGAGCTGTGGTTCCAACAAGACGGCGCAACATGTCACACAGCTCGTGATACAATCGATTTATTGAAAGACACGTTTGGTGACCGCTTAATTTCACATTTTGGACCTGTGAATTGGCCTCCGAGATCTTGTGATTTAACACCGCTAGACTATTTTTCTGTGGGGCTATGTAAAGTCATTGGTCTATGCGGATAAGCCACAAACACTTGACCATTTGGAAGACAAGATTCGCCGTGTTATTGCCGATATACGGCCACAAATGTTGGAAAAAGTCATCGAAAATTGGACGCCCAGATTGGACTACATCCGAGCCAGCCGTGGCAGTCCTATGCCAGAAATCATATTTAAAATGTAATGCCACAAGATTATCTTTCGAATAAAAAAAAATTCATGTCAATCGAATAATACATCGTTGTTTTATTGCAATTTAAAGTTCTATACCTCTAAAAAACACCCTTTACTATCTATCTTTTAACGTATGTTTCCCCTTTTGTATTGGGACTCGGGGTTGCTATTAAGCGTAAATATTCAGTTGGACTGCAAGCTCGAATTTAATTTGGTCTACTTTAAAATTTGTGTTTTTGAACATACGTTAATCTGTGATGTTTGGTATTATCAACTATTTATTTACATAAATAAGTTGACTTATCACGCATATGAAAAGGTATTTTTGTGTCCAATATGAGAGAATCAAACGAGAAAAGATGAAAAAGATGAAAGAGGCAGAAGAGAAGACTTTCTACTACATAGACTACGTGTTGTAATACTTATTCGTTAAAATAAAAAAATAAGCTTCTAAAATTTTAATCCTTTTTCTCTAATGGGAAGTCAAAATTACATTTTTAATTTCGTGAGAAGTAATATCAAGTTTTGTATTATTTTTTATACTTAAAAAAATCTTATTTTGAGCTTATTTTATTGTAGAGGGAGGAATCGCGTGGGATATCAATCAGTATAGTAGATTTAAAGCTTTGGTACAAGAACTTTCATTTCTCGAAAACATAATCATTTTGTATTAATTTTAAAAAAAATGTAGCTGATCTCTTGTGAGATAGTATGTTTTCTTTCAGAGCTTATCTTATTGACCTTGTGCTCTGTCCTTTTTTAGACCAAAAATAACCTCTGCATAAATCTGAATGCATGAACTTTCGAAGTTTACACAAAATGATTTTTAAAGTAAATTTATTTATTTATTTATTGAATTTGAAAATTACTCCTGAACGTTCGAATACGCTTTCATAAAAAACAATAACTACAAATTGCCCCCATCCCTTTTTTTCCTGCATGATTCTTAGAAAGTCAGAAAACCCTTGTGAATCTATCATAAGCGCATAAAAACTTTTCATAGAAACATTGCAGCATGTGTTCAAATATATATAAAAATTATATTATTATACATTAATATATATATATATATATATATATATATATATATATATAAAAATTATAATATTTTTCCCTTTATTTTCTTATTCTTTTTTGGTTATTATTATTTTATTTAGATTGTGTGTGTGTCCCCCTGCAAACTACTCTATTGATCAAAAAATATTTTAACTGTACAACTGCTGTATAACTTTTTTTTTCACTTTTTGAAAGAAAAAGTAGATGTTTATTTTCTGGTGGTTTACATAAGGACAACTCTTTTTTTGTCTTTTAGAAAACCTTTATTACGAGATGACACACACGAACATTTCCAACACGAAAAAAACATGTGATTTAAACTTAGGTTGTGTATTACTAGGCTAACCGACCCTTCAATTACAGATTTCAGTGGCGTAACGGAGAAGATTTGAACCCCCCACTACCCCGTGCAAAGTCGGATTTTGGACTCCGAGCGGGATCTTACGAAAATTTGCAAAACCATAACAAAGGCTATGGGCCCCCTAGAATCTTGCCCCTCCCCCTTGATGTGGGGGTTGTGGGGGGATACGTTATGCCACTGGCAGATTTCAACTGTACAAAACGGTATTTCACCCGCCACTGAGCGGTTACACATAACATAAACAAAAATTTCGCGTTACAGAGCACCTCTAGTCGACATTTTTCAATAATATTTCATTATATACTAGCTTGATTACCTCCCCCCACCTCCCTCGATTTTTCATGTTATTATTTATAATTAATTATCATGAGTCCCTACCTTTCATATACTGTATTTTTCTAAAATTCAGCTCAGTTTTATTTTTAAGAAATATTTTTGATTGATCTAAGCTACTTTATAATTGACAATATAATCGATTGCTTAATAATGGCCATTCTAGGCAGCTTAATGCATATCTAACGCTATCTCCCAAATCAGATTTAATAGGAAAGATCTATAAAAATTCACTATTCCTCAGCGCGTTATCACCAGTAATTCTCTGCCATAATTTACTACCCACCTCATTGGCGAAAGAGGTGGAGTGGTCTGCAGTTTCTTAAGGAGTCTTACGGATGTCATGCTGACTTGATGTAAAATAATCTGTTACGAAGATCTCGAGAAACGTGATCTCCCCCTTGTGGTAACATGGGGGTGCGGTTGCTGACAACACTTGCTACTGACTCCACCCTCCGAGGTAGCGATTATTATCGTCTGCCAACAGCCCAGATATTCGTCTGGGATAGTGCAAGGGACTGTCAGGAACACGCACGGTTACGATCAGAATGAATGTCCAAGAACGAATCTTGGGGGAAGAACAAAATCGATCGGGGACGTGGTCATGCTCTTCGATTGCCTGGGCAACCGAAGGGTCAAGCATCGTCAAGGGATTGGAGAGGATAAGATGTGAGCTGTGATTTGTTGGTTGGGTTTGTGTTGTCTGTTGCTTCTTCATCAGTGACAGGTTTTGCTGGCTTAATTATCTAAAAGGTTCGTTAATATTGCAAACTCTCAATTAGAGTTTAATATTTGTAATGAAAATAATTGCTAGGAAATATATATATATATTAAAGATTTTATTTATTTATTTATTTGTTAATTCTTAAAAGGCTTAAAATGTGTATCTACATGTGTGTTTTTTTTAAAGATTAAGTATATGATTCAAATGAGAGAAGACTTTCTTCATTATAAGTTAAACAATAGAACTAGAATCTGGAGGGAGAAAGATACCGTTAGTTAAATGCTCTTATATTAGTATCACATTCTAATTTCATCAATTTATTTACAGCTGTGTAATTTTCTTACATTTACGATTAACATTGTACACATTTTTTGATCAATCAATCGATTTTTACCCCAGTCTACAATTAGTCACAATTTTCAACTCTTTTGCTTCAATGCCAAATAAATTTAGGCTAGCCTCCCGTAAAATTAAAAAACTGATAATTTTTCTTAAAAAATTTTAAAATATTCTTCCTTTTTCTTCAAAAAAAAAAAAAAAATGCGAAAACGACGCTTTTTTGTAATTCTTATTTGTAGTTTACCGTAAATGGGAACTTGTCAGCTCTTATTTAAAGATTTTTCAAAATTATTTTATTTTAACTAAGTTAGTTGTAGTCCTATATATATATATGTGTGGAAATTGATTCTTCGTTAAATACAATTGTGAAAAAAAATCTATCGACTGTTACAAATATTCTTATAATAAGGATATAAGAATTAGTAAATTTATTAATTAATACTATATATTTGTCAACTTAGCTAATACAGAGGACTAGTTAAAATGCAAAAAATTGCATTAAAAACTGAATTATACGATAATTTACACTCATTTTTTTCTCCATAAATAATGAATAAGGTATCGTTTGCAAAGGTTAAAATCTACATTTTCTTATATAGTTTCTTAAAAATTATTCTTTACTTTTTATAATCTCATTTCTTGATTCTTATTAGCCTTAAGATATTCTTTTATAAGATTTTCTTCTTCCGTTGGCTTATATAAAGCCAAACTAAACATTTTCCTCACTGTTTCCTCCACCCCCCTTAGCGTGAGTTTAATGTCGCTATAAATAAATTAAATTATGTGTCATTCTATGAGCAAACTGCGTTGGTGAACTCGGAAGATTTCGCACTCTTTTTTTAGATGAGTCATATTACGTGGTTAGAAACTTAATTACAACTCAGTATTTTTGAGTCACATGACTCATATCTTAATTTAAAAGGAATTGTTTTCTCTACTTATAATGAAGCCTATACTTTTTATGGTTAAAACACAGAGAGATTTACTTTTTTCTATATATATTATAAGTATCCCTCTAGTGTAGTGTTCTCCGAATCTCTTCAATTGCCGCGGATCGGTCAACGTTTGGTCATTTTTCGCGTCCCGCTTAATGGCTGAGGGGGGACGTTGATTGTTTGTATTTTAGATTGTTTCGATTTAATAATTTTAACTTAATTGCATCTAAAAATGACTTCAGATTAAAATACAGTTCCACCATTATCTGCTTAAAAATACCTTAACCCTTTACAACATTCCTTGAGGTAGATTTTTGCAAAAACCTCTTTTGGAGCGGATCTCTACTCCATGGAAGGAATGTGTCTACCGAATTTCAAGTTTTTAGGTCTGATAGTTCAAAAACGATAATATTTATCTATAACACCCCTTAAGCCCTCGCCTTGCCCTTAGGTGTTCAGTTTTCGTTCAACCCCTTTTGTAGCGGATCTCAACTTCGTAAACGGACTGGCCTATCAAATTTCTAACCTGCAGGGCCCTATAGTTTAAAAAACGAACCCTTATATAAGCCTTTGAAACGCTTCATGAAAGTCGATTTTCGCAAAATCTGTTCTTAGCGGATCTCTACTCCATAAGAAAAGAACATGCGTACCACATTTCAAGTCTATGAGTCTGATAGCTCTGTAGATATCGTGATGAATGCGGAAGTCAGTCCCTTTTCTTCTTTATATGTATAGATTTTATGACTATTACCTTTTAACTTTCTTTAAAGGAAATACACATAACTTTGCATCTTAAGGGTTCTGTATTCAATACATTATATTTCTTAATATATATATATATATATATATATATATATATATATATATATATATATATATATATATATTATGTTGAATGTCACCTTTTAAATTTCATTAAAGGTTATAGTCATAATAAATCTCATCTTTTATGAAAAAGAAAATTAAAATTATGAAGATTCATATTTGAAAAAGATTTAGCATTTATTAAAGTTAATAAAGTATTTTTCAGCTATTTCGCCAGTTTTGCGTTGGCTTTTGGTGAACTCGCTAACAGAACGCGTGTTAAAGATTCATAAAGTTAAATCAAAGTAACTACATTCCCCGCCCACACATTTATTTGCACAAACAGCATTTTCATGTAAAATTTAATTTTGTTGGCATTATAGAGAAGAAAATGAAAGGAACCCAACATGCATGTGAATTCTAACACATCTGATAAAGCATTCATTTTATGCGCATGCGTGTTGTCCCACCCATCCATTTCGTTTGCTCATGCTTTTATGTCCAATGATCACACGTTACGTCTCTATCTCTCAATGGGGGAACACCCCATCTCACTCACCTTTGCGTGAAAGGTAACAGCTGAACGCTCACATATATCAAAATGCAACTAAAAACACTAATACCGCGAGTGCAAAAAGAAACGAAAGTGGGGAGGGTTGCAAGCCCGAAGGCTACAGACCGTAACAGCTTCACGCGATTTTCCACACGTTGCAATGGCACATAACAATAGATGAACGACACCAAACGACTACAAAAAGCAAACTTAACCAAACACAGAAGAGGAAAAATTTCGACACACTGCAAACACAACTTTTGTTTGTTTTGTTTTCCTTTTCGTTATAAACTCCGAATCTAAAACCATCGTTCATTATAATTTACTTTGTTATAAAATTTGACATGTTTGATGCGGTTCTGGGTATGGGTATTGGAAAAATGGTGCCATTTTGATGGATAAATGAACATGTGAATCAATATTTTTTTATTATTGCTGACTCGTTCCTATCACGTTAGATTTGAATTACCCATTCATCTTTTATTAACGATGATCTTATTTTCCCTCTACTTTTCTTTTACAACTGTTTGGGCATCACAATCATAAAACAGTTGTCAATAACTTTTCATTTTTCAAAAGGATTATGATTGCTTGAATTGGGGTGGGGTGTACATAAAGTGTCTTTGTGATTGGATAATGCAATGGAAAGTTAAACGAAGCGAAATCGTTTTTCATATAACGATTGGTTTGTTTGGGCATATGTAAACATTTTTCCGATTACTTTTCTTGATTTGAATGGAAGTGATTACGTATCGTGTAAGAAAATAAGGGCATAATTTTAATTCATACATATTTGAAAATAACTTTGCGTGTTGGATAATTTGAAAGAAGTATATGTCGAATAGTGTGTACTTTATTAGAAATTTCTCATCACTTTTTCCCCCTTACACGATAAAAAAATATCGTGAAAGGTACGAACAAAACTTTTCGGAAAATTGGCTTATAAAATATTTCTAGAATAGTAATATCTATAGTCTGTAGTACAATCTGTTCGTGATTTTTCCTTAATGTTCTGTTCATAATGTAATATTTTATGGTTAATGTTTTAAAGAATAATTTTTATTCGTGACTATATACTTTTAAAATAAATTTAGTGTTAATTATTTATTTAAAACTTTTCTTTTATAGGAGACAGAAAATTTTTAAGTCTTGTAGAAATTGTTCCCGATTTACGGTATTCTGAAAAAAGAAAACCATAGTGATATAAAAGAATAAATAAGCACTAAGGGAACGAAAATTTCTCTCGTGAAATATTTTTCTGCGTCATTTTTATGTGCCATAAAATCTGCATTTGATTTCGTTGATGAACAATGGTAATATTCTTACAAATTTAACATTTTCCTTTTTAACATTCTTTTTTCTTGTGGTATTATTATAAGAAGAATATTATTTAAAATATAAAATTAAATAAAAATGTTTATTGAAAAACAATTCTTCAATTTGATTAAGGTATTCGACTACGTTCGGAACCGTGATTCTGCAAAAGAGTATAAATGGAAAATATTTATGATATTTAGTGTCACTTAGATTAGAAAATGTATATAAATTGTTTTAAGAATAGTATTACACAATGAAAAATTATTTAAGTACAATATTTTGACAAAAAATGAACATAGAATGACCAATTTTCAAAATACTCTCCTTTTGCGAAAAATGCTTCTATTACAATAATATTTTGCCTGTATATAGCTCAGACCTCTGTACAGAGGCTCAACTAGAATTTTTGAAATATGTAACTTAGAAGTTGGTTTATCCATGTTTTACGACAACAGAGGAGAGAAATTTTAAGAAAAAAACACCGATAATTATTTCAATGGGCTCTAACTCTGAAAATAATGTGAATTTTGTAAAAATCATAATTGAGCCTCTGTACACAGGTCTGAGCTATATAGAGGCTAAATATTATTATAATAGAAGCATTTTTTACAAAAGGAGAACATTTTGAAAAAGGTTATTCTAAGTTAATTTTTTTCCGAAATATTGAATTTAAATAATTTTTTTGTTAAAATGTCCTTAAAACAATTTTATATATGTATTCTAATGTGACACTAAATATGAAAGTTATCCATTTATGCGCTTTTATAAAATCACCGTTCCGAATGTAGTCGGATACCTTAAAAAGGTTAAAAAAATGAAAATATTATGAGCTTTCAGAGGAATTTAAACTTCAAATTAGGTAGTTTAACTTTTTCTTCAAATATATGTTTAAAACTGTATCCGCACGTACCTATAATTCTTTTCTCTGGGTCTTTTGAAAGCCTTGTACATAATAATGTGGTATTATATACATTTCATAATCCATTGTCAAAATAAAATTAGAACAGAATAGAAAGAAATTATCTATCTTCACTTTTTGAATCGGCAAATATGTTTTTAAAATATATATTTTCATTGTATCTTTAACAGACGTATGTTTCCTGCCTACAAAGTCCGAGTGAGTGGACTGGACAAGAAGGCCAAGTACATCCTCCTGATGGACATAGTGGCCGCAGATGATTGTCGCTATAAGTTTCACAATAGCCGATGGGTTGTGGCCGGCAAAGCGGACCCAGAGATGCCCAAGAGAATGTACATCCACCCAGACTCACCCTCTACTGGGGAACAGTGGATGCAAAAAGTGGTCTCCTTTCACAAACTTAAGATCACCAACAACATATCTAATAAACATAGCTTCGTAAGTAACATATTCGTAAATGTTAAAACTTATTTCTTGTTTTAAGATAATCGTTTTTGTTGCTCAATTCCAGAAAATATAGAAGCATTGAAGGTTATATTTTAAAAAAAATCCAAATGTTCATTTTTATTCACAATGTATTTACATCACTTTCATTAAGCTTACGCTACAGAAATTTTACTGCAGTATTTATAATTAATAAAGAAATTCGTTGCTCATCTGTTAAGAAATTATCTTATATCATTGTTAAACTATTTTCATAACTATGATTATTTAAAAAGAAAGGCTGTTGACGACCGACCTTGTAATTTTGAGCTATTATTAAGTAATGAGGATGATACATGAACTTTATTACATATATACTACTCCTTCTGTTTATTTAATTAGTTTTTGCTTGATAAATTCGTTCCCCGAAACATAAGTAAACAAATAGTTAAAGAAAAAAATAGTGTTGGAAAAAAGTAAATAACATGTATATATTCAAGTGAGTATTATATTAACGTCGTACTATAAGGCAACTTGACGGCTATTGACGACAGACTTCGTGAATTTGAGCCTCGGTCAAGTGACAAGGGCGATATCCCTCTCTGTAAACTAACACATCATGCCAATGGCAGAAGTTTGAACTCCACAGATTTAACGTGTATAAGTCCCCTCTACATGGTGGGTTTTCAATGGCACCAGAACTCGAATCTGCGAAACACCAGCCTCGAGTTCGTGACCATAACCACTAGGCTACCGCGGCATGCGTACATTTAAAATAGTACATTTATATATATTTAACAATAATATTAAATTCATACACACATGTAATACATCAATAAGTAAAACGAAATTACGGGTGCATCGGTTAAGAACGTAAGAGATAAGAACTTTAAATAGCTATAAGAGTATTTGCTTATAGTGAGATGAATGAAAATCGTTATATTACTAAAGTTTTTTTTTCTCTCATGGGGCTGCGAATTAATATTTCTACCTTTGCAGACCTAGTGCATTCCCCAGGAGCTGGTATCACTTTTGAGTGCGGCACCCTATAGGCGATACCAATTACCGCAAATAATTTTGACGCCCAGTTTCTTCACCAGATGGAGGCACCTGAGTGCTGCCGATGCGAAATTTGTACTTAGGAATTTAATTTTGCTGAGAGCATCAAAGCCAAATGGGCACTCAAGAGATTGTTTTCATGCCGCATTATCATATGACATGGCCACTGTTGATTTTCTGCATCATGAAATTCCACCAACTAGGGCTGGGGTCGAACCCGCAACCTTAGGTACAGAAAGCCAGCGACAAACCAACTACGCTACCCAGCCGGCCACTAAAATGATTACTAATGTGATACACTACATCCATTGTGCTTGAATCCAATGAAAATTTTTGTCCGACAATGACGATTTGATACTACATCCATTGTGCTTGAATCCAATGAAAATTTTTGTCCGACAATGACGATTTGATACTACATCCATTGTGCTTGAATCCAATGAAAATTTTTGTCCGACAATGACGATTTGATACTACATCCATTGTGCTTGAATCCAATGAAAATTTTTGTCCGACAATGACGATTTGATACTACATCCATTGTGCTTGAATCCAATGAAAATTTTTGTCCGACAATGACGATTTGATTAGATTATCTACTTTCAGAGCTATTTTGCGATAGTGACTTTTTTTAAACAGAAAATTAAGTTATTTATTCATTTATATATTTATTTTCTCTTGACTCTGCATGTTAGTCATATAATTTCTGATACCGAACTAAACAAACCTTCAGATGTTTTTGGATTGTAAAGTGTATTCTAGGTTTGGGTCAAAGTTTAAAGAATTTCCTGATTTGCACTAAGTTTAAAGCCCTCAGAAATTAATCTACTGATTGATAAATCTCGACCTCATTCTATCGCATAACAATCTGTGATCCTAAATCACATTAGAATAAATCAGGCGTGTAAAAGACTAGATGGAAAAGAGTTGGTGTAGTGTCTTCTTATAACCTCTCGACTTTACGGGAGGACTTGACTCAATTATATTTTCAAGCAGGAGTCTTCATTATTCTACGCGACGATCTTAAATGAAATCAGTACTTAAATCTCTTTGACAGGAATTGTAGATGGATGATTATTATCTTGTTATTTGTATCTAAAAGTAGATCGTATGTTTTTATCTTTCTCTCTCTTGTCTTAAAATAATTTCTTTCATATTTTTTACTATTTTATAGCAATATTTCCCCCTTATTTATCTTTTTTTCCTAATTTCATGTCTTGTACAAGTCCGAATATATTTGTGAGCTACATTCTATTAAAGCTTCATTACCCTGTTCCTTTACAAATTTGTGAAATGACTATTAAATTTTAGTTTTATCCTATTGCGTGTATACACGCAAAACTACAAATGTTCTTTTAAGTAATACAAGATGATAAAGCTAATTTTAAGTTTGGTTTTAATTTGTATTGTTTTTATAATATAGGATATACCTCGCGTTTTACGTATCAGCGTACGCAAGGGGTAGCTAGGGGTTCACTACCCCCCCCCTCCAAAAATCAACATATTTTCTATCTATACCATAGAGATTACTCGTCGGTGCTTTCTTCTACATGTTTTTTTGTCTCTACCCCCTCCCCTCCTTCATAAAAGAGGTCTGTGTACGACAATGGTGTTAAACTCAAAGGGGCTAACTTGGGCAAAACAAATAAGGTTTAACTTTAGGTGGACTGCCAAATAAAAAAAAATCAATAATCATAGTTATTAGTTATTTCTAATAATACATTATAGAAAACATATATAAAAGAACAAGAAAAATTTATAATGCTTATGTCCTGATGCTTGACAATTCTTTTCTGCTACAATCTTTCCTATTTCGGAAGAAATTTTGATGTTTTATTGTGTACCGATATACTTGGCGGGCCGCGAGTACGCCATTGGCTTAACG
Organism: Trichonephila clavipes; assembly: GCA_019973935.1. Classification (NCBI taxonomy): domain Eukaryota; kingdom Metazoa; phylum Arthropoda; class Arachnida; order Araneae; family Nephilidae; genus Trichonephila; species Trichonephila clavipes. Next base: position 158,313 of record BMAU01018101.1, on the reverse strand, counting down.
AACAATAGTTTGATCATTATAATTTTTTAATACTAATGCATATAGTTAAATATCATTTTTATGTACATTCAAATACGTTGCAACTAGTTCTCTTGTATTCTTTTGGTGAATTCTTTGATTTAAGAACTTTTTTCTGTAAAGGAACCTTGATACATGCAGATGATGGTTATTATTTAAATTTAAGTAAATAGAATTCGCGAAGGAAATTGATTGTAGTAAAATATTGACAGCGTTAGTCTGAGTTATATATATCTGAGAGAACTATATATATAATATTAAAGTATCTTGGCATCGACTTGGAGCCGTGTTTTCATTATCAAATTTTGACAACACACTTGCGGCTGTCTCTCTCCATTCAATGATAAGTAGATTTTATTATTTTAATCTAGCGCTAACAGGTACGCCTTAATACTTCTCGAGACCCTGGACTCCTATGTCTTACTTGTGATCCTTTAAAGAAGACAGTATGTAATATACGTTGTCAAATGCTTTTACAAACGGTAATCCGTAACAAATAAATGTACGCCACTCATAAACTTAGGCATAAATTGGCTCAACCAACTGTCACCTTTCGACTGAGTAATGATGCATGTATGATGATAGGCCTAGGTCTGGACGACGGTCATTTCACAATAATGCAGTCTTTTCAGTTGGCGTAGGCGTACAGCTCGAAATTTCAAGTTTTTTGGAAGATGTCCGGATATGATTTGACTATTATAGTTATTCGGAACATGATTTTATTGAAGGTGAGTCTAGATCGAGATAAGGCTTCCACTCTGAGGCCTTTGACCTGAGCCCAGTTGGCCCATGTCTTAAGATGTCCCCTGCGCGCGAACTCACTCCCATTACCTTGCACATTCATAAAACATTTTAGAATTAATTGGATTATTGATTTTTAGATTTGTCCTTTATCTGCCCCCACACTAATGTGAACTTAGGTTCACCACAATCTATATTAAAAAAAAAAAAAAAAAAAAAAACTAAATGGTTCAACAACTAAATGGCCCTATCTTTGCTCAGCTACTCTCTGAAAATTCCGTCAGTCAAGTATTGGTAGAGTCCATTGGAATTCTAACATTGTCACGTTATTGTCATTGAATCACTCTTACCTGCTGTCACAAAATACATTTTCGGCATTGTCATCGGTATGATGAGAAAGTTTCGAAAATTGGAGAGTACTGAATACAAATGCATTAAAAGAGTAGGGGAGTAATCGTCATCATTAGATACGCTTCGCTTAGTGGAACGGCAAGGGCAAGAAGGAAACTTCACCTATTGGAAGCCAACGTGACCGACCCTCGGTCTTCAATTTGAGCGATGATGGAGGGATGATGGAGAAAGACAGGATTCAAGCAAAGATGTATATTCAAGGTGTTGGTTACACAGAACAAGAAATGCATTCCTTTTGATTTATTTAACGAGTGGGTGTTATTTTAACATCGGGCTATAAAACAACACGAAGGCTATTGGGTACGGACCTCATGATTTTGAATCTTGGTCTAGTGCTGAAAACGATACCTGAACTCTGGCATCCCTACTCTATACCACATCACGTGAAAGGGAAGACTTTGAGCTCGACAGAGGATTGTTTAACGAATAGTTCTATAAAGTAATTATAACGACGGTTCAAATTTTAAAATACTGAATTTTTTATTACCAAATAGTGTGGTGTAGTGTTTATTTTTAAGTGGAGTTGGAAACCCCTCTCTCTCTATACTGACAATGTTAAATTGGCTGTTTTCGATGTACCTTTTCTCAAAATCTGTTATATGTACATGCTTGAAATTTTTCATACAATTAAAGTATACCTTTCTCATTATACTCAAATGAGCTTTTAGCTAGTTTTGAATTGTTTAATAATTTATGAAATATTTTATCAAACATTGCGAAATTTTACCCATTTTTCACATAAAAAATTTGTAAAAAAATAATTTTTTAAGTTTTTTACGAAAAGCTCATTTCAGTATATATTAGCCATCATTATGAATATATCATAAAAAAATTTACATGCGTGTGAACAATAGTTTCTCAGAAAAGGTACATCGAACATCAAAATTTACATTTTGAGATAAATTGATTTTAATGTATACAGTGAGAGACTTCTAATCGATTAGAAAATAAAAAAAAAAATAAAAGGCTCAATTTACAATAAAAGATACATGTTTTGGTTTATATCAGACGCTCAACTTTTCAGCAAAAACGAAATACTTTGTTTACATTTTTCACCATTCAAATAAGCGTGGCCCAGTTTCAACGATTATTTAAAAATAGGTTTTAAGGGCTTCGAAGAACCCTGTTAAAGTAAGGTATTTTTAGAAAGATTAAAATATATATGTACAATTTGAAAATGTAAAAATCTCAAATTGTCAAAAAGAATATGGTTTTAGTTTTCCAACACCCCTTCAATCTACAGTGTGTCAGTAACTAGCATCCACAAAATAACAATAACAATTTAATTAGCGATAACAATTCTTAAAGAATATATCGTTAAGTAAAATAGCAATTCTTGTAGAAGTATGAATTACTCAGAAACAATCCATTTAGTGATTGATACTAACAGGCATCACTAGTTAAATCTTCTCTTTGAAGCTTATCATACGGTATGACAAATGTCTCAAAGTACTTGATACTTATGTGGGAAAATGAAGTCATGGCATATCTATAATGCCTCATTCTATATTTTGACTTCTATGCATAACTCTGACTACAATCGACAGGGGAATCTTAATTTCTGACTCACCCTCGTATAATGATGCCGCATTATTTCCGATTGTAATTAGATAATAGATTATCCAAATATTTGTTGCACCTGGAAAAGAAATAAATATTATTGCTTCAAATTACGAGAATAGTTTCGTACTATACCTCACATTTCATTAAAATAACTATCCTTGAAATTCATGCTGAGTTTGATTGTAATTTCTTGTAAAACAGCTATTTTGTGGATAGTTTAGATTATTGAGAAGTATATTTTGAGGAAATTGAAAATGAGAAAGAGAGAAATTTCGTCTTTAAAACTTGCAGAAATCCTGGATAAAACTATAGCTAGATATTTCCAAAAAAGATAAATCATTTTTATCTTGGTTTAAACTGGCCTATGTTTCTATTTTTAATGAAAATTAATCTATATCGAAAGATACACTATTCTATATGATACACTAATTCAAACGTTAATTCGAGTATTATATTAGTTTTGAAATAAATCTATTTTCTAAGCTGGTTTCAGTTCAGCAACTTCTGTAGAAAGTTGCTAATACGTAACTTTGACATTTTTCCTAAACATATTTTAGGTGCTTTAAAAAAATAAGAAGCTATCGTTCCCCATCTACATTTGTAGCATGTACATTTGCCAAGCTTTACATTTAAGCTTGTTTAAAGCTTGGATACTAAATATTTTTCCAAGAAAAATATTCTCTAAAATTAAGAAATATTTTCTCTCAAAATTGTTTAAATAACTTAGTATTTTACTGTTGGTATTTATTAACCACCAGACGTTCTAACACGGAGAGAAAGCTCTACAAATAAGTGAATAAGTGTTAAGAAAAAGAAAATTTTCTCCCAGTTTTCGCTCGAGGCTCTTGGGGAGTCCGTTAACATGATGCCTGTTCACGTGACGTCATGTGAAATAATTTCGTCACAGCATCATTCTGATGCCGAAGGCGATGAGCTATTATGTTCATTCATTTGCAATATAGAATCTAAAGAGCAATTCACATCCATTTGTTTTATTCATTATCTAAGATACATTTGCACTGAAATTTGCGGAAGCAGGTGGTATCAAAAAGTTCATTTATCTGATAGATTAAGATATTAGGAGGCCGCGAGAGTTAACAGATTTTGATTACAAAAGGTTTTTTATAAAAACGTAGAGGAAAATGATACTTTTATGAATTTTGTAAGGAAGATATCCAAAGTTTCTGTAGTAGGGTTTCTTTCCCGGGAAGATACAAGATTTCTGTACTTTTTTCTATTTCCGGGAATTATACTTCGTTCCCGGGAATCGCATGATGCACATGCTGTCGATATTTCGTAATTGCCTAGTAAAAATTGTTTGGTTAGACAAACCTAAATGAGAGAGATAGGGACTTTTTCTGGAAAGAAGAGGAATCAATATCCAACTCTTCACACTCAGAAGAAGAGAGCATGGAGATTTTGAAAGACGCAATATTAGAGAAAGCAATTTACTTTAAAACAAAAGTTTTATACTGTTCAACCAAAAAAAGGGCTAGTTTCAACAAAATCATGAAACAAGAGATGTAGTTGTTCGACTAGACTGAAAATCAATCACCAAACATTATAAGACTATGCGAGGCTTTAAAAACAATTCCTCCAACGTCAGTTGAAGCTGAGAGAGCATTTTCAATTTTTGTTCGTCACAAAGCTTAGAACCAGGCTGAGAGATAAAAGTATAAATTTCTTATGCTTTCTGAAATCCTGTTTTGAAAATGAATAATCAGTTTATTATATATTTTTAGCTCATTATATAAATAAGTATTAATCTTGGAATTTATATGCATCCTTATTTTATATAATTAATGTTAATTTTATTTAAAAATAACTAGTTTTTAAATTTTTTTAAAAATTTTGATGTATTTTCGGGAATTCCGGGAACGACAATTACATTCCCGGGATTTCCCGGACATTCCTGTGAATGGAAAAACCCGGGAATTCAGAAACCCCCTATTCTGTAGTATATCTAATCAGAAATTAAGTATATACTTTTCATTTCTTTTTCAGTGAAAAAAATACATATTTTAAAAAAAATTAAAATGTTAAACCAAGCAATTTGCAACGTGATGTGAAAGCCAAAAAAATTAATATAATTGTGTTGCCTTAGCTTATTTTTGTTGAAAACACTTCTTTTTAATACGTTTTTCCAGAGAGAAAATTTTTTAATATTCTTTCTAAAAAAATTATCTAGTTTTCAATTCATAGATCTTTCTTGACATCCTGTAATTAAACAATTTTTCCCTTGATTTTCCAATTTTCCTTTTGATTTTGTCGATTTTCGACAAAAAATTAACTATTGAATAAATAATTAGCATTAATTATCAAAATTAGTTATTAATAACAAATAATTAAATTTTACGTACTATATACATAGGATTATAATCAAACGAAAAAAAAAATCAAGGGCTTTGGGGAGGGGAGTCCGTACCCGGAGACCCCCTCCCCCCTTGTGTGCGCCTCTGGATGCTACCCATTTAAATGGTTTAAAAGTATATTATATACATACACAAATATGCAATTTAATTTAGCTAAGCTATTACATCTCACATATTTTTGAAATAGAGTAATCAAGAATCATTACATTTCATAGTTATAATAAATTTCAGATTGAGAAACATCAATTTAATTTGTGTTAAATTCTTTTTTTGATTTAAAAATTAAATCTACACTTCAAAGGCAAATGTATTAGAAGTTTTAGAATATTATTATAAGATTTGGAAAAAAGTTTTAACTCTCTTTGTAGCATTTTTCAGAAAAAGGAGATGCTTAAACCTTAAGGAGAAACTTTTGTGAACCACAAGATTAGACTGTATTGATCCTTTACATTGCTGCAGTTGCATAAAAAGAAGTCATTCTGAAATATATAGTAAATTATTTTCTCTATATTTGTAATCGCCCTTGTGTCGATTCTAAGTTCAACTACGTTAATAAAACAAAAAAAATCACTCTACGTTTATAAGCAATTGATATAATTTTTACCTAAAAATTTCACGAGATTTTTGTTTACTTAATACCCTCACTGATTTTTCGGGCAGGTTTTATGAAATGAGATGTTGTAATATATCACTAAGCAATAATTTACCTCATTTTGCGAATTACTAACCTCTCTATTAATTATTAAAAACTTAATCTTTAAATAGGATACCTAACATTTGTGTAAAAGATCAGATAACTTATCACAAACATTGAAACATTATATTTATTGTGTCGAAAGGATAATTTAAAAAAAAAACGAAGTAACGCCTCTGGGGTAAAAATGAATATTAAAATAAACAAAATATAAAGAGAGATATGGCACAAAAAATAATTGTGAATTTGTTATTTTAAATGTCCCATAGTAATGAAATATTGTTAAACAATGAACAATTAGTCATTGAGAACTTTCATAAATGGTTCAAAAGTGATTCAATAGTTCACAATCTTATGTAGCGATTCGCCATTTTCTTTAAGATCTAATTGCTCCTTTATATTTTATGAATATGTATATTCAAAGATTGTATTCGGTTTTGACATCTCAAAATAGCGAATTAAAGTATCCGACAACTTGCGACATTTTTTTTAAAATGGAAATATGGAGTTTTTTTGTGAATTTTAAATTTATTTAGTACATTTTAAGAAAAAAATGCTAAAATTAAGAAGAGAGAAAGAAATTATTATTAGTAGTAAAATGGGAAAAAATTGGTAAAAAATTACATAAAAGGAGAAAATTTATGAACAAATTCTCAGTTCTTCATTTTTAAAGTGTTACATTGCCATTCACTTTTGAAATGAACTTAAAGAAAAGAGGCATTTTAATTTTTTCAAAAACTAGAGCACTTTATCTCAGTTAATATTTGAAATTACTTAAAAAAAACAGTGATTATATTCACATAAGGGACTGTAAATTTTGTAATAAAACAATGATTGATAAATTTGAAGGTTAAAACACTTCTACTGTAATACAGAACATACACAAAAAATTTCAGTTAATTATTTTCAAAACCGCTTGAGCATTTTCTAAAAAACGCATTTCGAGTAAAATGCATTTTAAAGTTTAACATCTTTTTTTAAAGTTATGGCATCTGCTTTCACTAAAACACTTGTAGTTTTGTTCTAATGAATGGAAAATAAAAAAATCGCTATTTTTATAAAGCTAATAAGATGGCCCATAGAATAAAATCATAAAGAAAATTCGTCAATTTTTGAAAAAACCCACGATTTTTTTAGGGGTAGTCGGATACCTTAAATCATTCAAACAAATAAATTCCAATCATTCATACGATTGGCTGATCTTTCTTCAAACATACGACTCATCATACACCAATGAAATAATACAAAAGGAACATTAAATGTGACGAAACGGAGAAGAATGGGCGTATTTTGAACCTGCTGACATCTGACACCCGTAAACTATCAATTACAACTTATCACCTCTTTTTCCTCATCATCCGCAATTTAATTTCACCTCACATACTCTCCAATACCCATCATCGAATTGCAACTGTAGATTTAACTAATCCGATATTCCCTCCGTGTACCCATTTAATACTGCCAAGAACCATTCCAAATAGTAATAACTTTCATTACTTCTTCTCTGCCCGACCTTCGACGTCTTTATATGTACCAAACCTTGGAAAGACATCTGCTTTCTAAGTTCAATAGATAGGGGACGCGAAATTCGTATCGAAGTTGCCATCTTCCGGTCCACTAAACCGCGATACGCGACTACCACTACCGCTTTAACCGCCTCCCAGTCCGAATGCCAGTGCCTGAAGGGCAATGGGTTCTGTGTCGTGCCCAGAATGGTGATCAGCAACATCTAGGGTTCGTGGCGTTCTTCCTCAATTGGACGCGCTCGTGGGTTTGTCAGAGAATGAATTCGGACTGCACGCGAGGAAATTGAGAATCCGTTTGAGGGGAAGTGGCGCGAAAATGGATAAGAAAGGTTGTTAGAAGTCAGTCGGCATTACTCTGGATTTGAAGTGTGGAAGCTGAACTTTTTAAAAGTAGAAGTGTTAATAGAGTGAGGATTTATGTCATTGAGATGTGTGTGAGCAATCTCATTTAAAATAAAGTAATGCTTATTATTTTTTTTTAATAAATTGGTTGTCTGTTGATTGAATATTTTGTGTTAAGAATTGTTTTTAGGTAAGGATGTTTTCTCCTATTAAAACTCAGAACGTATTTTCAAAAAGAAAACCGTCCCGGTATTTAAACAATTTTATATATTTTTAAGCAATCGTGGTAATTGAATAATTATGGTAGCAAGCTCTCTCTGGCTGAGAAATTCTTCAGTAGATCAATGTGTTTGAGTCCTGATTCCACTAAAGCCCCATTGTGCAATAAGGTTGATTGTTAAATCTATCGTTAAACACAGTATTTCCTCCAGCAGGGCATAATAGCCCTGTGTCCTTAAAATAACTGTTCACTCCCCATCGCTAGCATGGCATAACATAATTGTGGAGAATGAAATGCCAGAGTAGGAATTGACTCCATCATATTAAAAGGGCTCAAAATTACGATGCGTATTGGTTGTATTCAGTAGCATACACAGACCTTTTTAAAACATACTCACATACAGACGGAAGCTGCGAAGTGTAACCTTCAGCGGCGTACACGGACCTCTCTTATACGGTGAGGTACCCATAACCAACAGTTAGACCAAAGTGCCAATGGTAATCTCTACGGTTAAAAATTAAATATCTCTTGGTCAATGGGTAGGTTGAACCCTCAAACGCCACTCTTGTGTATGCCATCGGTTGCAGCTAGTGCACACTTAGTCGAGTAGAAATAGGAAAACGGAACCCTTTCAAAATATAGTAAGAAATACTTTTAACCTAACAGAGATTTTGATATCTCGTTTCGCTTGTTTGTAAGTTGGACCCTGAAATGGAAAAATAGAAAAGTGAGGAAGATAATTTAAGGGAGATTATTTATTAATATATATTAAATCCAATAAAACAGCAGAAAATTAAAACTATACTATTTTAAACTAAAAGCTTAAAATTGTATAATAAAACATAATTTTCAAAAAAATTGAGAAGGACTGATGAAGTTAAATCTGTCGAAGCTGAAAATACTTCCATTGACATAGTGTGGAATAGTGGGTACCGGATCAGGTGTCGTTTTAGTGTATTGACCGTGGTTCAGAATTGCAAGATCTGTCGCAGATAGACCTCGTGTTGCTTCACAGAGACGTAAATTAAAATCGTATCTCTTAGAACGATGTGGAATAAATAGTACTTAGCTTTATTTCTTATTTGTAGTTTAATATGTGTTGAAAAAAAATTTTTGTTGCGTGAAATTTATCAATTAACTGGAAAAAACTGTTCAATTTTTTAAAAAAATTAATGATAGTATTGTTAAAAGACCTCATTTTAAACAAATAGTTTAATAGTAAAATAATTATTTGGGGAAGGATTTAATGATTACTAGCCGATACTAAGTTTGTATAGTTTGTCTTAAATTAACTTTGCAGCTGGTCTTGATTATCTTTCAACTCCTTAAACAAGGAGTTGAAAGGTAAAAAAAATACTGTTCTTTAGATAAAGAGAAAGGTTAAAAAAATTATAATGTTATATTCTTCCTGTTTTATCAAAATTTATCCTCTACGTTTAAGATTATTTAAAATCTGATTGCTGAATTTGTTATTTGCATTATATTCATGGAAATAATTCCTTTCTGATTTTCTATTGAGATTTTTAATGAGTGATATTTGAATAATTTTTCAAAAACATTAAAAATAAATTGCTTTGTTTAAAAATCTTTCGTATTTCAATGAAATTTCATATTTAAAACTGCATTCTTCTCGTGTTATAAAACATGAATAAAAAAAGTGTCAAATTTTATTCATATATTCATTCTTTTTCTTAAAAAAAAAGCCTTAATATTAATATCACGTGTTGTCTTTACTGTCGTATTTCATTTAATAGAGCAACACACATTTTATCATTTATCCTAACTGTCCTCCTTTCGTATGCATAAACTGTGCTCATGTTCCATCGGTAATATAAAATTATTTATTATATTAATAGGAACCTATTATTTAATTTATTATATTCCCTATTATATTGAACATTAAATTTGGGAAATCAAAGAGAAATAATTAATTAGGTAATAAGTAAGGAAATATTTAGGGAATTTAATATATAAGGACATATATTAAAAGGAGAATACAATAGAGAAATATTAAAATCATTTTATTTATAGGGAAATAATTAATTAGGGAATATAATTGGGAAATATTAAAGGGATTTTCTCTATGAGAAGTAGTAAATAAGTCTTATTTATAGAGAAATAAAATGGGGAAATTGTCATCGCACTTTAAAGCAACCCTAGGACTATTAGCGACGGACCTCAATTAAGTAACAAGGGTGATACCTTAGCTCGCATTCCACTCTCCAAACTTCTGCACATTACCCAACGTGAATACTTTGAGCTATGACATATTTAATGGGTTACAACCTCTCTACACGACGGATCTTCAGAGGTACCAGGACTCGAACGAGCTCGTGTAAATGACTACTCGACTACTGTGGTCACATTAAACAGATTTGCTACAAATGAAAATATTATGATAGGGAACTATTAAATAGGGAAACATTAAATAAGGATTATTATAAGGGAAAAAATTAAATAGAAAATTTTTAATAAGGAAATATTAAAAAGGGAATTTTTAATAGGAAAATAATAAAAGGACTTGAAAATTTACTTATCAAAATAAAAATTTCTTTTATAAAGTACAGTTAATGGGTGCATGAGTAACAATCATACAAACATATGTATAAGTATTGGGACATTTTTCTTTCTAAAAATGTCCTTCCATTTTAAATTCTTCTTCTTGACATCCAGGGAAGATTCTTAAAAGTAGTAGTAATTAAGTGTTTTCGTGTATTCTATATAAAAGAAGTAAAATCGTGAACAACATTTGATAATGAAACATTTCAACAAAAAAGGGCGTTTGTTTGAAATTGACTGACATGGTCGGATACCTGTTAAATAAAGCATGATTTAATTTTCCAAGCTTAAGAAAACATCTACAAAACCGAGGATTGACTCCTCCTCTGCAGCGATGCATTTCACTTCCCATCTCGGCACTGAGCGGCTGAAACATTAATATTCTCTTACAACTTGGGTCACGTTTTCTCAGATTGTTGAAATGCTATTTTTGTTATCTGTATTGAAAGTGAACTGAACTAGCAAATAACCTACCAACTCTGTAGTTTTTCAAAAACCTGAACGTGCAGATATGGTTTATTACAATAATATATTACCATCTTCTGTAGAAAAAGGAGACAAAAAAGGAATTATTGCCTCTAACGAGGAATGATTTATACAACATCTATTCATATTTTTCGTATTGGAATACCAAAATAACACGAAGTTTAAAAGTAATTTTTTTTGTTTATATATACAGGTTTTATTTATTTATTTATTTTATCACCATTGGTTTTTGTGGAGTTATAGATAAATGTTAATTCAAATCTATAAATCAACTGATCAATCATTCCCTTTTTTTCAGATTTTTTTTTAACTTTAAACATAAACATAACTCGTTTAAAAATGCTACAAAATTTTATAATGCCAATGAAAAAAATAATTAAGAGCTTGTTTTTTAAAAAATAAATTGTAATTGTGCTGTGAGGCTTGAAAATCAAAGTGACAAACTGGAAGTAAAGTTATATTTTGACACTTTTTGCTTCATAAATACTTAATAATGCTTATTAGTCACCGTTAAAAACATTTTGAATTATTAAAAATTATATAATTCGTGGTCTGTTTTAATTTCCTCATTTATTCCACATATCTCAATACATAAATATTTCCTCCAATTTTCTCTCTAGTTTTCCACAGCTTTTCCCCAGCGTAAATTTAAATAAAACCTTATTTTATCAAAATATTTTCAAATTATTATTTTCTCATATTGTTACTTTTTCATTAATTGAATTTTCCTCAATATTTTTTCACAGTATATAATTAACATAGTATAATAATAATAACTACGAAAAAAAAGGGGAAAGAAACAGGAAAAAAGGAGGGAGAGAAAAAGAAAACTTTTTTAGAACATAATTTTTTAAAAAAATCTAATTAGAAATTTCGTTAAAATGTTCACGTTTCCAGTATTGATGAACTGCTTTCAATAAAGTTGACAAACTAGTTAACAAAACATTAAATAATATAAGAAAACGTTTTGCAGGTAAAACTGATAATTTGTGATTTTCCTGGGCATGTCTCAATATTTCTGCCAAACTTATACCACCTTATTCCAATGAGTAAATAACATTTACAAAAGCACTAAATATATTAGATTTTTTTTAAAAATTTAATTGAAAACTATACGCACCATTTAAATTATTACACAAATGTCCTTAAAAGTTTTAGCCTTATTTTCATTACAAATCCCCCCGGCCAATATTTGTTTTCTTTAAATGTTGATTTTTTTTAATCAATAAAATAATTGTGTAAATAAACAATACTGTACTGTATTGCTCGTCAAATATATATAATTTTATCAACTTCCCTTTTGAAGTTTTTAAAACATTCATCTCTCTTTTGCCTCATTATTGAAGTAAAAAATTCATGATTGCAAATGATTCTCTTGCTGTAATTGCATCACAGCTAGACCCTCACCCCCACCCCACCCCACCCCACCCTCCAGCTTCAATATTTACTTAACGAAATCACATTTCCAAAACATTCATCCCCAACGACTTTGATTTCTTAAAAAGGAGAGCAATTATTACAGTTATTATAAGTCGTATGCTTTGAATATAAAACAATGATAATTGCCTTTCTGCATCCAGTATTTCAAGTGTCACCTTAATGAAATGAATTCCCTCGTAGGAACACATTAAGAGATGAATCCAGCAAAATGCTAGGTAGAGAAGTGACGAATGAAAAAAGTGCATAAAAAAACCTAACCAATTCCCTTCAGATGTATATCTAAATGCATTTTCATACAAACCGCGTACGCTTTTCCTACGATTATACATTTTTGCGATTCCTACGTGACATGGCCCCTCCCGCTGCCCACTTTGATTGGCAGAAGATACGACGCGACGCTTATCAATGCGCAACAGCTTCCGTTACCATGGAGACGGGCAAAACATATCTGTCAATCATCGCCATCTCTGCGAGAACAATTCAACTTTTTTTTTCTCCAACATACAATGGATAATTTTTAGTGTGTTTTTTTATTCACTGCATTGTGTGAGAATTTTAACAGCTTTAGCGATTAGTATTTTCATTTTACTGACTTTCTTTGGAGGCTGCCAAGTGTGTCCTCTGATAGTTTAAAAAAGTTAAAAAATGGTTTATTTGTTTACTGATGGCTGATGTTTCGTTTTTTTAGAACGTGCGTGTGCATGTGTCTCGCTCTATTCATTATCATTGGAGAGATTATATTGATAAATAAACACTTTACTTGATTATATCCGATAATGTGGCTATTTAGTAAACATAATTATGGAAATATATTGTCGGAGAAAGCATTTTGAGTTTAACTTTGGCTTTCATTGCTTTCAATTCATTTCGTTATAGATGAGTAATGATCTGAACAATACAAACGATCTTTATCTGCTTTTAATACATTTCAACGTAAAATATTATCAAATTTACATATTTAATAATATGTGAATTTTCCCTATTGAAACGAGTTATTATTTTTCTTTCTAAGCTTTCTCGTTTCTTGTGAAATTAATGATAGACAAATAGAGGAAATAAAAAAAAATTCAAATTAAATATATGTGCCCACACAATGTTAACTAAGGAAAATTATAATTGGTTAAACCCTTAACTGGTTTGCCCGTACATCGTACCAATAGTTGCCCTCAACCGGTTTGCCTGAAAGCTGTACGGGCTATGATATTTTCTTTCTTTCTTTGATTTACACGTATTTTTTTAATTTTTGTGGTGATATTATTTAGTGCTAGTGTTTTGAAAGTTCATCCCACAATTTTTTTTATGGTTAAGACGGAAATTGTTCTTTGATGAAAGCAGGAATTTAGATCGTGAAAATTTGTGTGTGCAATGATTTTGTATTCAGAATAGCGATTTTTGAAATTACGGATAACACAAGCAACAAAAACACTTTTTTTGTGATAGGAGGAATTAAATTTGGATACAGACTCTTGAACTGTCTGCAGATTATTTGGGATTATTCTTCAGAGGAACAAACACACACAAAAATCCCTCGTTTGAAAAAGTTTGAACATAAACATTTTTCTAGGATATATGAAAAATTCTTCATAGCATGCAGATTGTACTTACAAAAAAAACAAAGATGAAAGAGTTTTTGTGTTCCACAATTGGGTAAAATAAAAAATGGTGTAAAAACCTTAACATTTAAATTAACTTATTCCATTTTCTCATTCTATTATAATTTATAAGTGTATGTTTAGTTATGAGGGGTCATCAGAAAAAAAGAGTACATGTCGAATAAAGAAATATTTATTAACGATAGACAGAAAATACAAAAGGGAATTAAGAAGCATACGTGTAACATAACCGTCAAGTCCATTTAGGCATTTATCAGAAAGCAGAACTAACTTGTTTAACTCGTCTTGGTAGAAATCAGGTTCCTGTCCATTGTGAGCCAGATCTCTGCGAATGTTTTCACAACACTGTTTGGGAATATCGCAGCACATCAGAAACGATATGCTACACACTACGATAGCTCATTCCCAGCTCTGACGTGATTTCACTCACAGTTATCTGTCGATCATTTAAATCATTTCTTCAATTCGTGCCGTGTTGATTTCTGCCGTTGAAGAACTTGGCCGGCCGCTCCCTGCCATATTACTGTTTTCGACATCCTTTCTGCCCGATTGAAAAGAATGCAGATGTGGACACATTCTTTGCCCATAAAAATCGAATCACGTCTCGCACTTCCAAACAAGACCAATTTCCCTTAGCGTCTCTTGCCAATTCATTCGTTCTGTACAGTCTTGAAACTCACTAGCTACCCACAAACCAGCTGTAAGTAGCGCCATTTGTGTCCACCGGGAAACAATATTTCTCTTTCAAATGCTGCGGCTTGTAACCTTTTTTTTTTCTAATCATCCCTCGTACATACAATTTTAAAAAATGTGCCTTTTTTGAAGCATTTTGAATGAAACAATTGATCACTTAAGGGGTTAAAAAGAAAAATACATTTTATGGAAAGCGGCAAAATAATACTAATAATAATAATACTTTTTTTTAAAGAAAATATCCATTGAATCATTTTCAGAAAAACTTTTAATGTAAATTTTCAGTTACACAGTACCACACACGCCCCGCTCTTAAAATATATATGTTTGTAAAATCGTTATTGATTTCGCTTTGGAACTGATTTTATAATAGTGCAAAATAAAATTTACCTTAAGTTTTACCTGATGAATTTAAATGATGCAGCACTATATGATATAACTCATAATAGATCACTGATTTGCACGAACAAAACAGATAAAATTTTAGTTCTATAAACACAATTAAACTACAGTTCATTTTGAAATTATTTTAAATATCATTAAAGAAAAGTATTTTCAAAATGTTTAGTTTCATAACGATTCAATGGATTGTCTATTATGTTTGTTAGTTTTTACAATTGTACACAATCGAAATTTTAAGAATGAAATATAACTCAATTTCGATGTAAAAGGTCTTAATGAATAGTTAAAAAACTGTATTAATTAATTGCGAGGTTTTAAAAAAGAAATGTATTTAAATATTGTATCATGAGAATAAAAAGTATGTTGTTCAATTGTTAATAGAAGGAAATAAAATCAAAAGCAACTCGTATTACTTTTATAAATTATACCATTTCAATTTTGTTTGTTATATGGAAATATATATCAATTACTTTTTAGAAAAGAAAAAGGAATTGAAAAATAATTGTGTGTTGCGTAACAAAAGGTTTTTCTCCATCATACAGCTTTTGCCAAGATTTATGAAAAGCATACGATATTGAATTTTGTTTTGTGTCTATTCTGATACTTTTTTTTTTAATGTTTGGAAATGCATAGGACAAACAAACTTACCAATAGAAAAATATAAATGCCTTTTGAAACTCTCTTTTGTAAATGACTTTCTATTCTTTGTACTTAAAGCAATTTTTTTATAATATATTGAAATATTCATTATACGTTCTATCATTTCTTCTTTAATGATTCCCAAACACAATATTCAGAATAATTGTAATTTTTACTCACTCGATTTCCTAATTTGATAAACTTCTATAAAACATTATTTTGTTCACACAAATGAGAGAGTAAGTAGGGAAAAGGATGAATATTAAAGCATGAGAAAAAAAATAATTGAAATATTTCTTTTTTCAATGAGCTAGGAAAACACATGCTTCCAAAGTATATTTGAATCAAAAGGAAATCTCTATAAAATCTTAACAATACTCATCTTCTAAAATAACCTTTATTCTTTTATACTTAGTCGATTTTTCTTTCGTTCTTTATTGTAAATTGTAATTTTTTTTGTTTGTTTCTAAACAAAAGAATTTATTGTTTCATATATTACATAAATATTTATTTTTTCTGAATTGTATTTATTCGTATCGATATATTTTTCATTCTTTTTTTCCCTTTATCCCCACTTCTTCCTTCCCTTTTTGTTGTTGTTGTTAGTTTGTTCAACAGAAACAAGTTTTCAAAGTAAATAAACTTCCAATACGGGGAAAAAATTAATTACTTCCAATATATTGCAAATATCTTCCTAAATTTACGTATTTAAATTTAAGAAGTGGTGGGATTTTTCCCCCTAGAATCTTTTTTATGGTAAATATTTCCAAAAAATAATACAATAACGATTATTTAACCCTTCTTAATTTAAAAAGGTTCCTCAACATTTTAGAAAGGAGTGCATTTTCAGAATTTTACGTTACTTCAAAATCTCAAAAGTTTCTGAAATGACCGAAACCCAGTGGCGCACACAGGAATTTTTCAACGGGGGTTCCGGGGTTGAAAGTTCACCATTCTTGTATCATGCTCCTTTTGATTTCGTCGATTTTCGGGAGCAAAACACAGTAAAAAACTAATTTTTGAATAAATAATTAGCGTTAATTAATAAAATTAATCATTAATAACAAGTAATTAATTAAATTTTAGGTAGTATATACTTAGAATTATAGTCAATCTGAAAAAGAATCAAGGGCTTTGGGGAGGGTCTGGACCCCCAGGACCCCCCCCTTGTGTGCGCCACTGCCGAAATCATTTCATGTAAAACCTACTATGATAGAAAATTATTTTTAAGCTTATAAGTGACGCGAAAATTACAGAAAAGAATACAAAAATATTTTCTTAATGTGAAAGCTAGCTCAAATTAACGTAAGAAAAATCACTACGTATCGTATAATACTTAAAAGTTGACTTTATCATCAAGCTTCAAGGCTTACTCATAATGTTAATTATATCAGGAATGTCTGTTATTTTCAAAAACATCTAATACATTTCTTCTTTACGCCGATTACCACCTTCCTATTCTGCAATCTCAAAGCCACTCTGCTATCATCAAAGAACCAATGTTTATTTGTAACGCCAATCCCTCGTCATGCTCGCACCTACCTGCTTAACGTACCAACAACGCTATTACGCCCAGAATCAGGGAAACACGGATAGCAGGGCGACAAATTGACATCTGGAGATGTCAACTGCTACTACGTGACCAGACGCAAAGATGGGTCCTCCGGGACAACCTTTATCTTGACAATGCGACAGTTTCTCCTCTTCTCAACTCATCTCGATTTCGTTCCTAGAGCCCTCCACGATAGTTATCACGATTTTCTCTGGTTGTTAAATTCACCAGTGGAACCGTCTGTAGAGCTTTTTTTCACTGATAAGTGTTCTATCTTTTTGTTTCTGGTGTCGCGATTAGGGCAGCTGGGGACTGTAGCCAGTTGTTAATTTGGAAGAGGGGAGGGGGAAAAAATACCTCAGCGGCATCGGTTTGTTTGTCGCCGGGCTTTGATAACAGATCTACGCTTTGAACTGTTCGGTTTTAATTGGATTGGCAAAGACACAATCTAATCTAATTGAGAGTTCCGTTTTTGTCATTTTGAGCTCTTCTACTGAGTTGTAGAAACGGTGAAGAGAAAGGAGAATCATTGTTAGTCTTGATTTTTTTTTGTTAGCAACATGTATAAAAAACTACAGACATATGTGAATAACATTTCAGGTAGCTTTGGCTATCAGGGCTTTGGAATAATTTAAATTCTCTGAGTTAGGAAAACATTGTACTAAATTTATTGCTTTGGGGAAAGGGGCATTTTAGCCTTTTATTTCTATTAGAAAATATGCTTCGAAAAATTGCATATGCCATCACTGTGAAATAAGAACATAAGTTAAATCGCTTGCTTAATTGAGGTCATATTTATATTATAAGGCTTAAATTAAAATCTTGGAATTTATATTCTCTTTTTTGACTGATTAAATTGAATTAGAATTTTTTAAACGGTAAGAATCGACATGACTTCTAGGTGTCTGATAGTATTCTTCTATTCGTCTAAAAGTATTAATCCAATCCGCTTAATTTAAAACGACTACAAAGTATGATTTGTGTGAATAGTAATACAATAAAATTATTGTATATATCTGTTCTTAAAAATCCTTGATGTCCAGTTGATTAATTTGTCTTACTTCAAGTTTTATATGAAAGTTTAACTAAAACGAGGAAAAACTCACTGATGAAGTAATACCGAAGAAATAACGGGTATAATAATCTTCAAATGAAATCAATTACAGGGCATTGTTTAGTGAGTAAAATTGCTTAAACTAACATTTAGACAGTAGTAGTCCCTCTAATACATTGTAGCATTTCACCTCGGGTTAAAACGGATTATTTATTTTATGTCCATCAGATATTGTTTTATTTTTTGCATTTCTTTCATAAATCTAAATCTTTCGAAGTTTTAAAATGAACAGATTATTAAGATTAAAATGGATTATTTATTTTATATCCATCATATTTTTTTTCCTTAATTTCTTTCATAAAACTAAATCTTAAGAAAGTTTAAAATTAATAGTTTCAAATATTTTCTTGTATATGCCTTTTTAGATTGAATATTATATTAAACTTTTAGTTCTGTTAATTAAACCTTTAACGGGCTATTTATTTCTAGTAAAGGTATATTAAAATATTTGTGGAATTGAGATTGATTTAAAAGAAGAGCAACTCATTTAGCTTACCAGATAAATTTTTTAATTTGATTTTTAACATCACTTTTTGGTAGTAAATATATTTACCACTGCCCTTTGGGGCTTATTAAAAAGTAGGAAATTAATGCTTTTTATTTCTTTTTTGTTTTACATTTATAAAATATATTTTATGTTGTTGTTTCTTATGCCACCTGATCTCGACTGTGTCAGATCTAGGCCTACGAAATTCATCATGATACTACAAACTTGAAAAATAAGTGTATGTTATATAAAGCTTTTTCTTTTATTCATGGATGACAAATTACTATATTACTTTTCATGAAATTGCCAGATCTACGAGGAAGTTTTTAATCCTGTTACTATGTGGGGAGGGAGTTGTTAACAAAGAGTGTGAGAGTTTTCATAATTTTCTTAATTTTCTGAAGTTATTAAATGGATGACAGCACAAATAATATATAATAAAATAGATTGCTTTGGACAATTAAAAGTTAATGCAATTGGTGTTAAGGATACTTACCACCGCCTTAGAAAGGGTTAAGGTATCCGACTACGTTCGAACCGTGATTTTGCAAAAGCATATAAATGGATAATATTTATGATATTTAGTGTCACTTAGATTGGAGAATGTATTTAAAATTGTTTTAAGAATATTATCACAATAAAAAATTATTTAAGTAAAATATTTTGACAAAAAATTAACATATAATGACCAATTTTCAAAACGTTCTCCTTTTATGAAAAATGCTTCTATTATAATAATATTTTGCCTGTACAAAGCTCAGACCTCTGTACAGAGGCTCAACTAGAATTTTTGAAGCATGTAACTTAGAAGTGGATTTATCCATATTTTACTTCAACAGAGGGGAGAAATTTTAAGAATAAAAAACGCCAATAATTATTTCAATTGGTGATAACTCTGAAAATAATGTGAATTTTTCAAAAATCCTAGTTGAGACTCTCTGGAGAAGTCTTTGTCATAATGTCCTTTAAATTTTATACATGTATTCTAATCTAAGTGACACTAAATTTCATGAAAATTATCCATTTATGCGCTTTTTTAAAATCACGGTTCCGAACGTGGTCGGATACCTTAAATTAAATATTTGCATTTTGAAAAGGAATATGTTTTCCTATTGCTTAGAGTATGTAGATAAAAAAAGGGAATAGTTTTTAACATTATCAGTGTATCGATTTCCTATAATAATTTGTTAAAATTAATGCACATAAAATATTCACAGCATTATTATTCATAAATTTTTTTTGTACATTGCAAAAATAAATTACAAAGAGAGAGAGAACAAGACTCATACATAAATTCCCAACCAATGGAACCCAAATCGAAATAAGAATAGCCCTTTTACAATACTCGATGTAATCTCGCGGGATGATAGCCTTACAATGATCTTTTTCACAGTTACACGATAGGCCCTCGGGACAGTCATGGGGTCCATTTAGGCCTCACGTAGAGGGGTAATAACAAAAGTAAAGAAACATCATGTACCAGTGCTGATGATGCTAATTTTTACCCTCGAAGGGAGAAAAAGTTTCATCAAGGCATTAGGTGTCGGTCCTTACTCTCCCCCCGACGTATAATAATCAACTCCAAATGAACTGTGAATGCGACCATTAAGATATTTCGTGACAGCGGTTATTGCAATATTCTCGTACATTTTTTTCCTACCGACTTCCATTAAGTGTTAATCTTCTTTTGTCAACTTTCAGTTGCAAATCTTTCAGCGTTTGTGGCCATGAGACCATTCATTTCGTCAACTGTGTTGTTCTTTTTTAATTGGAACTCTTCTATGGACTACTTTTCTGAGGGTTGGGCATAGGAAGAAGTTAATAATAACTTTGATGTTACAGCCTTTTACGTGGACTCTTGTTTATTCCGTGTTATTAGAGAAGGGGGAGATTGTACAGACCGAGAATGAAAATTCGAGACATTGTTTGCACTCAATTGTGAGCTTTTTTCAAAGCGTCATAAAAGACTGAAATAAAAATATCTAATCATGTTTGGGGAATCAAAATTTAGGTGCGTATAACACTTAATTCCTTAGGCGGTCATTCCCCCCAAAAAAATGTTCCAAAGAATGGCATATTTTTGTATTGCCTATAACTAAGAATAATACTTAACAGAAAGCGAAAATGGAAGAATTTAATTTTAATTTTCAATTTTAAAGTTTTTACACTATATTTTTTATTTTATGATTGTGCAACACAAAAACTCCTAAATGTTTGCTTTTTTTAAGTGTGCTGCATGTTATGAAGAATGTTTCATATATCTTAAAATAATTTCATGTCCATACCTCTTTTTCAAACGGTTGAGGATTTTTGTGTGTGGGCATATAATATGCACACGCAATTCAATGCATATTGTGTATATAATATTAAGTCTTACATTGCAATGTAGACAAAAATAATACCGGCTTTTTTGGATTATCTTTAAATTTCATTTCTTCTCAAGCAACAAATTGTACATTGCCTTGCCAATTCCTGTTATTTATCGAATATTTTCGAAAATCTAAATTCCTGCCTTCAATAAAAAATTTCGAATGAGAAGTATTTTAATACCGTAGAAAAACTGCATCTTTCAAAAACAGTAGCACTAAGAATCTCATTCTAAGAAAAAAAATATGTACAAATCAATGATAGAAAGAAGAAAATATCAGTGCCCGTACATTGTACGGGCAAACCAGTTAAGGGACTAAAGGAATTTTTAAGAGAACGTGAACATTTCAAATCAGAATCTGAAAATGACTACACCAGAATCGGTTAAATAAAGGCATAAGAATTTCTTGAGAATCAATCAGGAAGGAAGAAGGAAGGCTTGTACAAGAATTTCTTTTTCCTTAAAAAAAATCTTTGATTTCATTTAGGGGAATGAAAAAGGATAAAACTAAAACCTCAAACCTTTAATAATTAATCAAATGCTGTTTTAATTGTTTAAAAATTTTAGGTACAATTTCGTGTCAAGCTTTCTGAGCTATGTTTGAAATATGTAAGTAATGGCTTTGTAACAAGTTAATTTAAATATATATATAAGATTCTATGCATTTAAATTAACTATAATTAATAAGTTCTTTAATGATAGCTAATCAACTATAGTGTTATCATTAAGTTGAAAGCAAAGCAACATATCACATGAAAAAGAATAATTTTGCTCCATTAAAGTCCCCCCTCCCTTTGATTTCTTCAATGATGTCATTTATTTACTAGAAATTAATACCAGTTGGATTATAAGTTTTCAAACTGCATTATACATCAATTGTCCACGATGCCATTAGAACACCTGTTTAATTTTATGAAATTGAAGCTCAATTTATACACATATCTATGAATCAAATTATTTATATCACATTCATAAACATATTCATATCATTTTTCTTGTATGTATGAAATAGAAAATTGTGTAATATATATACATATATCCATACACAAACTGTTAAGAAATACGTGGAAATATTTCAAAGAAAATTCAAGAATTCATTCTTGCTAAAAAAACGATAGGAATTTCTTATTTTTTAAAATTTTACTTTTTATATACTTTTCTTAACTAGTAGGTCTTAATTATTTACAAATTTATATATATATATATATATATATATATGTATATATATATATATATATATATATATATATATATATATATATATATATATATATATGTGGGAGACAACAAGGGGTCCAATACGTTTCTCTTTCTTATGGTTTATTTAACATTAAACAAAAATTAATTAAAAAGGTAGTTTTTACAGATAAGTTTGACGATGATATTCAGAAGGTAACGCCTGCTCGCGCACCTCTCGCGTTCTCTTTTCTCTCTCTAATGTTTTTGTTTCTCCTCCACTAATTCAAAAGTTTTAGTTTCAATTCATTGCGCCTGCGCGCGAAGACTGCGTTGCTTTTGGCTGCATGCCATAACGGCCATTCTGACTGTACGCTGTCCGCAGCGGTATTTCCATGGAGACCAGAGGAGAATCTGAAACATACAAAAAAAAAACGGAACAGACAAGGACTATACGACAAATATACAAAGATTAAACATATCATAATTTTTTCTGAACTAGACAGTTTCTCCATCATGTGAAGGCATCTCTTCGACATCCGGAAGGTTCCACAGGAAAACATTGTGTTTCACCGGCATAAGAACATCTTTTTCAACAAGTTGATCTTTGGTTGAACGCATCGATATTTTCCTCTGTAGAGTTCTGGACGTCTGTTCAAAACGATTTCTCTTTTTCCTTCGTTTCCACTGCCAAGGCTCAAAGATTTTCGGAGCAACACAAACCGTCGATGTTCACTCTTCATAGGTAAAGGGTTAGGTGAGCGGGAGATAAATTCCACGGAACTCGTTTTCATGGCACCATTGGCTTTCTTACACAATACTATATCAGAACATTTTCTCTTACAATACTCAATTTTAACTTAGTACTCTTAATTTTATTACATTTATAATCCTTAATTAGAGAACTCGAATCATTTCTAGTATTAAAGTTCTTAACATATGGCAAATCGTAACTAGAGTTTTCTATCACATTTGAAACAGAAACATTTGGAAAAGAAAATAAATACACTAGAATAAGCATAAGCATGAGCACCTAAAGAGGATTCACTTTCATTCAATAAAACATCGCTCTTTGCGTGGCCTAGTTTTTATTTCAGAATATACACTGGGATGTATAATAAATTCTTCGGTCAAGGTCGGTGATATCGCCGTTCTCACACTTAAGCTAGGAGAGTGTTGATTAAGAGAAATATTTATGGGTTTAACTTCTACCATACGCTGTTCGCCAAAACATGAACTTAATGTTATGATCTCTTCGGAAGGTGTTTGCACTCTAATTAGTGAGGAATTTAAAACTGGGATCTGGCAACCTGAATCAATCAATGCTGTTACGGGCTGATTTTCCACAAAAATGTTTACGTATTGAAGATTTGCGCATTCATCGCTATTTTGTTTTTTTCGCTCTCGATTTTCAAAGTATTCACGTTTATTTTATTATGGATGTGATCATTAGATTCTTTAGGTTTAAAACGTTTCTCACAGTCTCTTGCGTAATGAGATGAATCACCGCATATAAAGCAATTTTTATTTTCTCTTTCAAGATATTGGGGATAGTTCTCTTTAATCTTTGGTTTAAAGTTTTGTGATCTATTTTTAAAGGGGTCTTGGGTATATCCATAAGTAATAGGAATTTCTTTATGTGATCCGCTTCTAGATGAAATATAAATATCACACTCTTTTAGCTAAATCAATAGGCCTAAACCAATCTTCTGCTTCTCGAATGCCAATATGAGTTGCAGTTTCCTTATTTAAAGTTTCAAATAATTTATCAGAAATTATAAGATCACATAGAGATTCAAAGGAATTAACTTTTCTTAACGAACAATAATATTGGAAGTTTGCCGTCAATCTTGCAGCAAATTGGATGCATGTCTCGCCTGATGATTTTACAGCATTTTGAAATGAGTTTAAACACTCGCGAGGGGTTAATTGGAATTCTCTGAGTACTATAGATTTTAGTTTTTCATAGTCATTTAATTCCTCTTCTTTAATATACAGTAAGACGTTATGAGCTCTTTCGCCCAGAAGATTTATTAAAATTTCAGATTTATATTCGTCATTTATTTTCTTGGTTAAAAATGCGCGTTCTAATGATTGGAAGAACAGATTAAAATTTTCAGATCTGGTGGGAACAGGAAGAGGTAAAGTTTTTATACTTTTTATCATATTTTCTATGTTAGTTTCGAACTGTTTATCTTCGACTTTAGCTGCAGGATTTAAACTTAATGCTTTATTTTTAGCTAATTGAAGTTCGATTTCTTTTTCTAATTTTGCCAACTGAAGTTTCGCGAGCTCAATTTTTTGTTTTTCTAAAGTTACCTCTCTTTCGTTTTGCGATACTCTCTCATCTATACAGTTTTGAATTAAAGTTTTAACGAAATCTGGATCACTTTCAAATGTACTACTGTTCTCAATTTTAGTCTTTAGTTTAACTATAGTGTCAGTACTCTCCGCAGTACCGTCTAGATTCTCAACAACTCTTATGAGGTCCTCTTTAAGAGCGTTTTTATACATTTTATAAAAATTTAGAAAGATCCTACCTTTTTTTTTTGGCTCCCTTGTTGCTCGCACGTACGATGTATCCAATAAAAACGTTGATTCCACTGATTTCACCTCTTCGCAGGTTATATCGTTAGATGAAATTGTTCCAACCTCTACACAGGCGGAATTTTCGTCGATGGGTTTTCCAACCTCTACACAGGCGGAATATTTGTCGATGGTTCGTTGAAAAATTCAACCTCTACACAGGTTGAACGAAGTTTCCGAAAAATGGCGGCGCGTCTCCTCCACGGACGGCTTTTTTTTTCACGTTCCAAATTTTGATCAAAATCGAAATTTTTTTTTTTTTTTTTTTAATCGCCTCTACACAGGCGGAATTTTCATGCTGAGTTCAAACCTCTACACAGGTTGAACGAAGTTTTCGAAAAATGGCGGAGCGTCTCCTTCACGGACGCTGTTGTTCATTGTCCAGACTTTGGTTCAAAATCGAAATTTTATCTATCCCGGCCGAGCCCCCATAATTTGTGGGAGACAACAAGGGGTCCAAGACGTTTCTCTTTCTTATGGTTTATTTAACATTAAACAAAAATTAATTAAAAAGGTAGTTTTTACAGATAAGTTTGACGATGATATGCAGAAGGTAACGCCTGCTCGCGCACCTCTCGCGTTCTCTTTTCTCTCTCTAATGTTTTTGTTTCTCCTCCACTAATTCAAAAGTTTTAGTTTCAATTCATTGCGCCTGCGCGCGAAGACTGCGTTGCTTTTGGCTGCATGCCATATATATATATATATAAACATTATTTATTATTTTTTTTTCATATTAAATTTCGTATTTCGAATTTTTATGGAAGCATTTATCTGATTTCTGATCACAACTTGTTCTTTTTAATGAATAATATAAGCTTTTATTTATTTATCTGTGTAGTATTATGATCATAAAGTGATTAAATGATATAATTAAAGAAGTTGTACAACCATTTTGTCTTTAACGGAAACAAGTATTATGAAGTAAAACTATTAATACTAATTGCACCATTGATCAAAATACGTCAGTTCAATTTTTTAGGAAGGAATAATTCAACAAAAAGAATTTCGTAAAAAGAAAGAACAAACAAATGAAGCACATACGTTTAGAAACTATATAAGTCTTTGTTTTGGTTAAAAAAAAATGATTTGAATCACAATTTTTTAAACATCTATACGGACTAACGAATATACTGCTGCGGTATTTCACCGAGATACAAATCTATAATTACTGTCTTTTTGATGATTGATTACTTCCTTTAAAATAGCAGATTTAGCTTTATAATTTCTTAAAATTATAGCTTTAACTGGGCAATTTCGAAGAAAAAGAAAAGGGAAAAGAACGATTTTTTTGTATAAGTAAAAAAAAAAAAAAAACATCTAAAATACTCGAGTGGAAATCTTGTTTTTTAAAAATATATTATTATTATTATTATTATTAAAAATAATAACTAAACAACAGAAAATTAAGCCTAAAAATTAAAAAAAGGTTGTTCTTTAAATAAATAAAACCAAATTGATTTGCGTCCTTTGCAGATGTTTTTGACAAATGTCATATTTTCATTCGAATGTAATAAATAGATGCATATTTTTTCCGTTAACTTGTTTCTTCCCCCTTCTTTTGACATATGTCATTTGCTTATTTTGCTTATGAAACATATATCATCTGCCATTCAAAAAATCACCTGCACTTTTTATTCTATTTTGAATGCAAAAACAATTAGGCTTAGCAATCAATTTAAATATTCATCTATTGAATATTCAGAAGTTACTCGATTTGCAAGGAAAAAGTATCAAATCGCAAATAGATTTTCACACATAATTTAGCCGATACAAAATAAATTTGGAAACTGATATTAGTTTTATTTTAAAAAAAAGTAGCCGTTACCCACCCGTTTCACTGGGTATTTCACGATGTTTTATATATGTATACTGTTTACGTATATATTAATTATTGATATCTAGCATTAAGAATTCGATTGTATTCAAAAATATATTTATAGCTGTTACACTCTCGCCCCTTGATATAAAAAGAACATAAATTATAATATTTAATTTCTATTTATATCTAAAATAGAAGTAGAAAGACTTTTTTTTGCTCACTTAACCTAATAATCAAGTGGATTTACACCAAAGCAACTTTCAGTGGATCTCTACTCCATAAAATAAACATGCGTGCTAATTTTCAAGTCTAAATCTAACAGAGCAAAAACGGAATTTTTATCATCAATACCTCGTTGACAGCATTCTTAGCGGATTCCTATTCAAAAAAAGAAGCATGCAAACCAAATTTTATTATTATAGTCTTAGCAGTTCAAAAATGGGAATTTTGTCTATCAATACGCCCCAATAACTTTCCCCGCTTCCCCCTGGAGTTGATTTCCGTAAAATCCATTCTTAGTGGAACTCTATTCAACTAAAGAAAAGTACTCAACAAATTTCAAGTAAATGTTAAATTCAAAAACAGGAATTTTTCTATAACACGCCTTAATCCCTCGCAACCCTACTCCTTTGGGGGTCCGTTTTCGCAAAAATCTTTGTAAAAGGAACTTTATTCCATGAACAGATCATACCTTCTAATTTTCAAGCAGGTGGTTCTATTATTTGAAAAGCGGAAATATTTATCTATTACGCCTCTTAATCCCCCTCAGTGACCCTTGGGGATCAAATTTAACCAAAACTATTTTGTAGCGGAACTCTACACCATGAAAGGAATTCGCTTATACCAAATTATTCATGTACGTCTAATAGTTTAAAAATGGAAATAATTATCTATAACGCCACTTAGGAAACGATTTTCACAAAACCCATCTTATGACAGATCACTACTCAGTGAATGGAATCTGCTAGCTCAATTTCAAGATTTTACGTCTAATAGTTTAAAAAAGGAATTAATTGTTTATAACACTCCTTAATTCTCCACAATGCCACTTGGGGTCGATTTTCACAAAACCCATTCTGTAGGGGATCTGTACTCTATGAAAGGGATCCGCTTACCAAATTTCAAGACTGTACGTCTAATAGTTTAAAAATAAAAATAATTATCTATAACGCCCCTTAATCCCGCGCAACGCCACTTAGGAAACGATTTTCATAAAACCCATCTTATAGCGGATCTCTACTTAATGAATGGAATCAGCTTACTAAATTTCGAGATTTTACGTCTAATAGTTTAAAATAAAGAGTTAATTGCCTATAACGCCACTTAATTCTCTACAACGCCACTTGGGAGTCGATTTTGACAAAATCCATTTTGCAGCGGATCTGTACTCTGTTAAAGGAATCCGTTTACCAAATTTCAAGACTGTACGTCTAATAGTTTAAAAATGGAAATAATTATCTATAACAACCCTTAAGCCCCCCGCAACGCCACTTAGGAAACGATTTTCACAAAGCCCATCTTATGACAGATCTCTACTCAGTGAATGGAATCTGCTTACTCTCAATTTCAAGATTTTACGTCTAATAGTTATAAAAAGGAGTTAATTGCCTATAACGCCCCTTAATTCTCCACAACGCCACTTGGGGTCGATTTTCACAAAACCCATTTTGCAGCGGATCTGTACGCTATGAAAGGAATCCGCTTACCAAATTTCAATACTGTACGTCTAATAGTTTAAAAATGGAAATAATTATGTATAACGCCCCTTAAGCCCCCGCAACGCCACTTAGGAAACGATTTTCACAAATCCCATCTTATAGCAGATCTCTACTCAATGAATGGAATTAGCTTACTAAATTTCGAGATTTTACGTCTAATAGTTTAAAAAAGGTGTTGATCGCCTATAACGCCACTTAATTCTCTACAACGCCACTTGGGAGTCGATTTTCACAAAACCCATTCTGTAGGAGATCTGTAATCTATGAAAGGAATCCGTTTACCAAATTTCAAGACTGTACGTCTAATAGTTTAAAAATGGAAATAATTATGTATAACGCCCCTTAAGCGCCCTCAATGCCCCTTGGAGGTCGATTTTTGTAAAAATCATTATGTAGGGAATCTCTACTTTATGAAAGAAATCTATGTATCAAGTTTCACGACTGTACATCTAATAGTTTAGCAAAGGAAATAATTATCTATAACGCCCCTTAAACCCCCGTAACGCCCCTTGGGGTTCGAACTTTGCAAAATCCGTTCTTAGCTGACGTCTACTCCATGAAGGGAACCTACCTACCAAATTTCAAGAGTTTGTAGGTTTAATAGTTCCGGAGATATCGTGATTAGTCAGTGAGTGAGTGAGTCGCTTTTCTCCTTTATATATATAGATATATGTGTCTGAGAATTATTGTAATTCACATATTTAAAACTTGTTATAAAGTAATATTTCTCAGTGCAATGTCTTGAAAAATATAGAAATTTGTAAGAAATAAATGTGTATAGTCTCTAAAAAACACACCCCTCTTATTTTTAGAATGATACTCCCCCCCCCTTCTTTTTTTATGCATGACTCATACAACTATTTAAAAAAAACCTGAAGTTCACTTCATTTATTTTCCCTTAATATAATAATAATACAGTTTTTTGAATGAACTCATGAATTATTTTGATTATTTTAATATTTTCCTTTATTATTCATATTGCACATTTTTGAAAGTGAAAAGTAATTTTATAATACTTTCTTTTTTTTAAAGTGATATTTCTGATCATGTGACATTTTAAGATTGTGTTTTTATACTTCGAATTAACAAATATGTAATAGATACATTTATAATTTTTTGTTTGAATTTTCTTTTTATAAAAAACTACAAATTCTGAACCAATAGAAGTAATGTACATCTATTGGACAGTAAAAAAGAATTTGAAAGTTTTCGGATGTAAAAATATATAGAAAAAAAGGTGTTTATATATTGAAATGTAATAAAATTAATAACTCAAAATCATAAAATATTTTTTTTAACTCTCAGAGTTTTTCTTAATATCTTATATTCGTATAATATTGGGGTTTTTTTAGAAATTGTTCATAGCCGTATTGGGTTTGTGTTTTCAGTTTTTTCTTTTTTAGAATTCAGTTAAAAAATGACTTAATTGAGAGTTATTTTGAAATTAGAATTCATTAAATAAAATTAGGACTAAAAATAATTTTATGTAATTAATTGTTTTTATTATCTAGTAATATAAATTGAACGACGCGTCAAAATCAATTATAAAAATGAACATATTAAATTTTTATTTTCAAGTTTAATTAGTTCTATCTCAGAATTAATTTTAAACTTCCAAAGCAAAAAAGAAAAAAAATTAGTTTTTTTATAAACTTTCATCATTTTTTTTAAAAAGTATATGCATTCTCAAGTATTTTATGTAATATAAATTCATGTCATTATAAGTTATAAGATTTTCAAATATCTGGTACTATTTGATAATTATTTTAAATTAAATATTGTAATACTCCTTCTGAAATCAAACATGGTAAAGTAATGTTAATTTTTTTTTCTAACTGTAGTATAATTCAATTCATTTCAGTAGTTTAAATGATTTCGTAAGCGTTATTACTACTATTAGTTCTTCACCTTTAAAGCATTTTCTATAATATATAATGCCACGAAACTTTTTAAGGAAAACTTTGTTTTTTGACAAGTCCTTTCTTCACGATTTTTGACGCTTTATCCGGCTGAAAATATTTTGAAACCTATATGTGTTCGGTATTTTAAATACTGTCTTTCTAAATGTCGATGAGTTTTTAAGTTCTTCTAAACAAAATATAATTTTTTATTCATTTTGATTTTATTTGTTTTGCATAACAGCTTTACATAAAACCATATTAATTAAAATGTTCTCAAATAATGTTTACAAGTAAATATAATTCTTTATAAAAAGAAAAATAATTTTTTTAACGCAAATACACAATTGAAAACTATCGAAGCTTCTCTTCTGAGAGAAATGGAAGAAATACTCAGGATTTATCACAAATGTTCAAGAAAGAAGTTCCTAAGAGCTAAATTATGAATTTTATCCCGCAAAAGTTATGCACCATTTATGTCATACAATCAGGGTTGACCTCTCCTTAACATGTAACCTTATCGTTTTCAATTACAACACTCTGTTAACGTTTTATTTTTGTTCTCATGGCAGTTTTTTTTTCCCCACCTCTCTTTTTTCTTGTATCACATTTTACAATAGTTGATCTGGTACTAATGAAATATTCATTCTTGCCTCAACAAACACTTAAGATAAAACAATATGTTACAGGTGGGGGGGAAATATAGAGATAGAAAGAGGAGGCAACACTAATCCAACCGAGACTGCCTCATATTTACATAACATTTATATTAAACAGTGACGAAAATTATACAACATGGGAAAAAATAATCGTCTTATAGGGAGTTACCACCTTTCCACTTTCCGCTTCGTTTTCCACTTATTTATTTCCATGTTTATTTTATTTTTTTTCCACGCAACCTTCTCAAGTAAACCCCAGACTACGCTAGGCTGAACCATCTGTCAACACCGCTGAGACAGAATGCTCATTAAGTATTCATGATGTTATTTAGATTCAACCATGCAGCCGTGTTTGTATAAGTGAAAAACGAATCTCTCTTTCTCTGTATGATGCGAAGGGGGACGAGTAAGGGGAAAAAAAGCAGTAGTTATTCCAAACAGGAATCGTACAGAAATGCCCAAAAGAACTATAGCAAGAAGTGTTAGCATTTTTCAATAACATCAACAAAAAACTGCATCTTCAAGTACAAAAAGATTTATTTAAGGATCCAGAAACTTAATAAAAATAACTGCACGACAAAAAATGGTTTTCTTCTCTTCTAATTATAAAAGGATATAACTTTTGTGGTCTGGATATTGTTTAATTTATCATCGGGCATGCTAGTAGGCACGTGTCATACTTTTTACAACTTTCACTTTTGCAGGAAAAGTATTTAACCATAAAAGGCAAGTTAAGTTACATATCTACAGTGAAAATTAACTGTTTAATACTTTTATTTAACGAAAAAAAATGTGATCAGTGAGTTAATTTGTCTATGATTATGCTGGGGTGTATCTGTACTGATCTACATGTTGATTTGTGAATTTCAAAAAATTCATCAATGAGTTCTTATTTGTAAAAACGATCCAATTTTTCTTCTACATTTTTTGCAGATATTTCAATGCCATATATGTAGCATTTTTACATTCTTTTTTTTTTCATTTTTGAGCATTTACATATTTTCCTTTATACTATTTTTTTTGTTTTATCTTTAAAAATAAAAAGATAAAAAAAAGTCTTTAAATATTTCTTCGGGATTTCCATCTGGTTCATACGTTGTTCAGATCCAGATTATTGGAGCAGTTTATTTCCCTGTTCCTGTAAGGGAAATCGGTTTATTTTGCTGAAATGAATCTGCATCCTTTCTTTTCCCTAGTTAAGTAATCCTTGTAAAATATATGAAATAACTTCGCATTTTACAAATTTCAATGCCTTAACTTGAGTAATGTTTTTCTCAAATACATAAAATAAAGAAGTAACACAATAAAGGGCAGATCAGTTGAAGGATTATGAAACAGAGCACCAAAATGTAAAGGAACCAACTCTGTGGTAACTACACTAATGAAGCGCAAACTACCACATACAATTAATGAAATAACAAAGTTAATTTTAAGGACTGGACAAAATAGTTTCATAACGAAGGAAGAGTAGGAGTAGACGTTTAGATTCCCGATTGTTTAAACATCGTATTTGAAAATACTATAAGAAGTAGTATACTTGTGTCGTTAAAATTCGTAGTTCCGAAAGTTTTCCTGGTGTTTGAATAATGTTATTATTTGAATATTATTAAATACTAAGAAGTTGAGCAGAAGTAATGGCCTGCAGGACGTATGCAGTCTCTTTTGGATTTGAAAAGAGACTGTAAAGACTACGAATGTGTGTGTATTAAAAGAATTTTTTTTCCTTACATTATTCTTTACATCATATATATATAACACATGTTATTATAATTTAAATAAATGTAAGGCAAAAGATATATTTAGGATAACTTCGCTTTGGATATCAGAATAAGAATTGATTCAAAAAGAGGAAAAGTCAGCAAAGGCAACTTTGAAGGTTTCAATGAAATTAATCTTTTCGGGTGTATTAAAAAGGATGAGAGAGACAGATCTTATCTATGTTCTTTTCCGGTGAATAAAATTCAGTTTATAAATAAAAATAGACATTGATTTAACTGAATGTTATTAAATTACTGGTATTCAAAGTATTTAAGTATGTTAATTTTTTTCGGTATGAGAATGGTCACTATCACCACCTTGTGGGAGGTGTTGCTTGTATGAACTCGTAAGGAATACAGCTACCCTAAAATCATGATTTTCTTAAAAGTTGACACTTTTTTATGATTTTATTTTATAGGCCATCTTATCACCTTTGTAAAAATACTAAATTTTTTGGTTTTCCGTTCACTAGAACAAAAGCTACAAGTGTTTTAGTTAAAGCAGATGCCATAACTTTACATAAGATGTCGAACTCTAAAATGCGTTTTACTCAAAATGTTTTTTTTTTTCGAAAAGTTCAATCGGGGACAGCGATTGCTCAAAAAGTTTTTTTAAAATAATTTGCTGAATTTTTTGTGTATGTTCTGTATAATAGTAGAAGTGTTACAACCTTCAGATTTATCAATCACTGTTTTATTACAAAATTTACAGTTCTTTATGTGAATATAATCACTGTTTTTTTAAAACTGTTTTTTTTCGTATAATAATTAAGATAAAGAGCTCTAGTTTTTGTAAAATTTAAAATATCTCTTATCCTGAATTTCATTTCAAAAAGAAATAGCAAAGTGATACATCAAAATTGAAAAAGTGAGAATTGGTTCATTTACTATTTGTACAGAGCGGGGCCCCGTTTATGTTAATTTTTGTCAATTTTTACCCATTTTTTCTCAGTTTAGTAGTAATAATTTATTTTCCTCTTCTTAATTTTTGCCTGATATCCTTAAAATGTACTAAATAAATCTAAAAACTACAAAAAAGTCTCTATAACTTCATTGTTTAAAAAAAAG
Organism: Trichonephila clavipes; assembly: GCA_019973935.1. NCBI lineage: Eukaryota > Metazoa > Arthropoda > Arachnida > Araneae > Nephilidae > Trichonephila > Trichonephila clavipes. The sequence continues at coordinate 124,392 of BMAU01018101.1, read as the reverse complement.
TTGTTGCAAGTAGTCAGATACCTTAAGCTCGAATCCTGGTGTAACTAAAGATCCAACGTGTAGGGACACTGATGCATGTAAAATCTGTCAAGGCTCAGTGTACTCACGTTGGTGTGGTGTGTAAGTCTGGAGAGTAAAATGTCGTTTTTCTCATTTGAAAAAGATTCAAAATGATGAGATCCGTCACCAATTGCCTTCTCGTTACCTCAAAGTGCAATACTAATAATAGTAGTAAGCATCCATAGCAGTAGTTATCTTCTTAGCCTTTGAGAAAATTAATGATATGCATTCTTTTAAAGTGAGATTCTTATATCAGATTTTTTAAATGTTCGAAATTTACATCAAGTGTGTTTCCAAGGGGCAGTAATTGGAATGAATGAGAACGTAAATAAATGGTATTTTTTAAAATTATATATAGAAAGAAAATGTGTAAAAATTCTGTAATGAATTTATGTGTATGTATGTTAAAATTTTGGTATACGTAGGGAACCTTTTTTTTCAATTATTTTATTTGTTTATATATCCACAGTTGTTTTTAAATTCTTATGAATCACACAATTGAAAGCTTGTCATGGACGAGATGATATTGTAAACTAAAATATCATTCAACATTGTAAGTTTTCTTTTATGTAGCAAATATGATCCAGAATCCTTAAGTGAAAACAAAAATTTTCAAAAACATTATACCAATGGACAAATCATCATTCACATCATTTGTTATTATTTTGTAAAATGCCAGACAACATTTTCTCCTTCGGAGTTGTATGTAAGAGATAATCCGTCTTAAAAAAATGAAACATCCTGAAGTCGAGTATACATTAAAATCACGTCAAATAAAGGCATGCTTTGTTGAGGCTACTCAAAAGTAAAATTGTCTTCAAATGTTTTGCATCAGTCGTTCCTGAAGCAATAAAGTCACACACTTCCAAAAAGAAAAATCAGGAAGTGCTCAAAATAAAAAAAAAAAAAAAAAATCGTACTACTAGATAAGTTAACGTACACACAATGCAAAAAAATATATCTAATAAATTTTATAAAATTGAAATGCTAACTACACAAATATTCAGATGAATCTTACTAAATTATTTATTAAGATATTTTAGAGTATTCCTATGACTGTCAATGAAATACTAATATAGCTTAATACAATTAAATAAAATATAATATCCGTAAAATAATATACCTGAAGATATTTATAAAAATAATTTTTTAAGTAATATTGAGGTGATGCTTTATAATGAGGTTTATAAAATTATTTTGTAACGTTATTATTTGTGTATTATTTAAAGTTATCAATCACATTTAAAAGTATATTCCAATAATGGAAATAACTTTTAAAGTTGATTAGCGTAATCTGCATTGCATGCCTTTTCTAATACTTCCTTTCGTACCAAAGATTTTTGTCGTGAATGGCAAAATGAAAAAGAACTTTCAATTACGTGTTTTTCTTCAAAAAAAAACTCGAAATATATCACAAACATTTAATTCCAATATAATAGCTTTTCTCTTTCATGACACGCATTCCAGTTTATCCAAAGGATATGGGAGTTTCCAAAAACAGCATTTTTTTTCGTGAGCAAGCTAGAATATAAAACTGCGCCGAAGAAAACTACATACCATCTGAACACATAACACCCAATTCATCAAAGTACACACAATTTACCGTGAGCTTAGAATTTTCGAGCATAAAGCCACGCAATCGCGAGTCTTTGCACAACCCTAAATCGCCTATCGAATTACACTCCTGATATAGTCACGAATCCTGTTAATTCGAGTTGTTCCAAGTGACAGCTGATGTCCAATACCACAGCCAGGTTTCCCGTCAAAACCACCCTTCTGCAAATACTGCCTTTCTCCTATACCTGTTAATATTACTATCGTTACCGTCATGTTGATTCGGGACGATTTCCAGCGAGTATTTATCTTCCTTTTTACCATTTTCTTTTTATTGTCCAGAGGCAGCCAAATAGCTAGCGGGAGTGAGTTCGTGCGATGAAGACACGATTCTCTGGGAGTCGTAAAACCAACTTCTCCATGGTGAGAGCAGGAAATTTTTATTAGATTCTGCTATTGAACTCCGATCAAACAATGAAGCGGGTGGTGAGATATTTCTGGAGATACAACTTCAACGATGTGTGTGGTTTTTGTTTTTTAGTTGGCTGGTGGTAGATTTTTTCTGAAGTTGGCACTGACCATCTCCTCCACTATCCACATTTACGATCATAAACGCAAATAAATAGATTAAAAAAATGGTAAATAAATTGTAGAATTAAACTACAATCGAACCTCTATATAACGAAGTCGCTAAATACCGAAAAAAGTTCGTTGTATAGAAAATTCGTTATATAGAGGTTCATCTTTCAATTTTCTTTATAAACCACATACAAAAATTTTAAATTCATAAACACAATGTATTAAAAAAAGTAATTATTCACATATTTTTGTAAATTAATATGTATTTATTTTATTACCTTACCTATCAAAAAATTTTTAAAAAAGAAAGAAAACTGTAAAGGAAAGTTTCTTGGCGCCTTTATCTTGTTCTTGAAGAATTAAAAATTTTTCTTTGATGCTTAAGCACTTGCGTTTTGACATTTTTGAACTACAGGAAACGAAGTTATCAGTACGACTGATCAGCAGTACAAATGAACGGAGATTAGTTCAAAGACACGGGGACACGAGAGAACTTCATTGAGGGTGAAAGGGGATATCGAAGATGTTTCCAGTGAAGACAGTGGGAATTAAAGGTTGTACTTCTTGGATGAAACGCCCTGCATTCTATTGCAATTGGTGAATTATGTTTCGAATAAAACCAGTTCAAGATTTATGAGCACCATAAATTGTGTTAAAAGAGAGAATGCCCAGAAATACTTAAAAAATAGGGAGGGAAAAAAAGTTGAATCACAAGAGAAAAAGTTCATTACATAGAAAATGACATCGCTATTGGGAGGTTATTTTACGAAGAAAATAATGAAATGTGTTTTGTATTTTTGGTATTTTTACAAAAGCTGCACTTAAAATTTTTTTATTAGCAAAACTTAATACCTTAGGAAAAAACATAGTTAAATACTGAATCACTGAAATGTATTCAGCTTAATTGTTCTTAATATTTCCCCAAAATATTTAAAAGAAGCTGGTGTCTTCTTGCTGTTTATTCGAAAAGCAATTTTTAGAATGCACAATCTAAAAAGTTTTGTGCTTAAATTATTATGTCTGTGAAATATATATATATATATATATATATATATATATATATATATATATATATATATATATATATATATATATATTATTTATCAAACATATAGAGTCTTCTGATATATCGATTCTTTTGTTGTATTTGAGGTTTCATTTTCTTCTGAATATATAAAGACATACAAATATGAACGAAATTGAAAGCATTTCAGAAGTACTTGCCTGCTTTTCATTTGTACCGATGATGAACGATGTACATACTAATTTTTTTTACTGTTACACAATGAACTTTTCGAGTAAAAATAATTAAATTATTACAGATCTTAAAATAAGATTTATTTCTAGAATTTATTTTAAAGCCAACTCTAAATTTATATAAAGTATAATCTTTTAACTTATACATACTGGGCATCGTTGTTTTGACAGCTGTAGACTGCTTCAAATTATATAATAAATGCTTAATAGAGCAATTTTGTAATATTTTTTTTCTGTGTGTGTTTTTTTATTTTTAAGTAACTATACTAATATTTGAAAAATGTTTGTAATTACATTTTGAATTTCCCTTATTTTAAAAATAATAGAGATTACTTGCATCATTTAACTCTTATTCAAATCCCCCTTTCTCGATAATTGCCTATTTAATAAAATAATGCTTGTCAGTAATACTAAAGAAAATTAATTGTTGAATCTAGAAAAATATTATTCGCGTTTATAAATATGCTTGGTAGGTTAGGTAATATATAACTTAGTAACCGTTAGCCCTTTTTTTAAGCTCTCTGCCACATTTCTTTGGTCATTGATAAATAGAAGGCGCAGTAGCGCACACAGGAATTTTTCGGGGGTCCGGGGTCGAAAGTTCACCATTCTTGTATCATGATCCTTTTGATTTTGTCGATTTTCGGGTACAAAATACAGTAAAAAACTAATTATTGAATAAATAATTAGCATTGATTAATAAAATTAATCATTAATAACAAATACTCAATTAAATTTTTCGTACTATATACTTAGAATTATAATCAATGGGGAAAAAGTCCAAGGGCTTTGGGGGGTCCGGATCCCCAGCCCCCCCTCCACCTTGTGTGCGCCACTGATAGAAGGTCTTTACCCTTCTGGCCTCATTTATGATTTAATCGCATATAAATACATTTTAGTAAAAATCTGGCAATACAAAACATCCTCATCTCGCCAACAGAAAAAATATTTGTTAACTGCAATAATATCTCCTTGGCCGTGGAAAACCAGTATTTCTCACACAATTTATCTAAATCATAAATCTCAATATTGTTTTTAAGTTCCACAGTGCCAGAAACTATGATATCAAACTCTTAAAACATTGAAGAGCAGGATTTTTTCCCTCACTTTTTTCCCCTGGGTAACGTAATTTAGAGAGATTAAGAGACTTTAGCGATAAGTTTGGAATTTTACTTATCCTTGGAATTCCGCTCTTGCAGCAGATGCGAGTGTGATGTCTTTATTTTCTTAACCTATGAAGAATTTGAGAATAAGATCTATCTCTGAAATTTTAGTTCATGTAAATTTGCTGCTAACCATTATTCGCCATAACTAAGAACTGAAGTTGCCAATTCTTAGTGACAGTGGAGTCAGTGGCGTGCACAAGGGCTCACCCCCTCTTCTCCATTGTTACCCACAGATATTACCAGTGGCGCACACAAGGGGGGTCATGGGGGGCCGGACCCCCCCCCAAAGTCCTTGATTTTTTCCGATTAATTATAGTTCTAAGTTTATAGTATGCAAAATTTAATTAAACATTTGTTATTAATGATTAATTTTATTAATTAATGCTAATTATTTATTCAAAAATTAATTTTTTACTGTGTTTTGTTCCCGAATATCGACAAAATCAAAAAGTGCATGATACAAGAATGGTGAACTTTCGACCTCGGATCCCCCGAGAAAAATTCCTGTGTGCGCTACTGGATATTACTCATTTGCCCTTCCGTCTACGTATTTTTTAGAATGCAACCCCCTCCCCCTTAAGATGAATCTGTGTACGCTACTGAGTGGAGTCCATTCGGTCCCCCCCTTAAAAAATTATAAATCTTTCTAGAGCCTTACGCAGATGTTTCACAAATAAGTTTTTTAAGCATTATGTATTATTAATTAGATTTTCTTAAATTAAAGAAAAATCTTTCAAAAATTTAAACTTACTGATTTTTTTATTTAACTTTATCAAGCTCAGATTTCTAAAAATCTCTACGTTTTGTTAACAACTAGTTTCATTTAATTTAAAGAAAGGGTCTAAGTTAAAACATCAGCAATTCCGTTCTTCGATTTCTATTCGTTGTACGAACGATTCAAACTCGTCAACTCGAAGATTTATTAATGGAATTCATCTAACTTTAAATTAATATTATCCTTTAAAATTTCATATAATAAAAACGTGAAAGTTTTGTTTTTATGTTCAATTTAACTGCCTGTGAACTTCATCACTCTTAGATCATTATGCTGACTAGGTCATTACAAAATAAAGTTACGGCGAGTTTGAAATTTTCATTTAGCAATTTCGATCTTGATCTGTACAGTAAAAATCAAGCTTAAAAGCTGCTTCTCTGCATATTTCCTTCACAATCACCACATTAAAATGCTACTCTTCTTATATCCCATAATTCTATTCATTTTTACGTTTAGTTTATAATTATTCCAGGATTTTTAAAATTTACTTGTATCACACGACAAAGTTTTTTTGTTATTGTTGCTGTTTTTCATTTTTATAGCATATTGCATTCGTTACATATTTTTATTATAGATGTTCCGTTGTCCTCCTTTTATAATTTTATTCGTTAAAATTATTCTTCAGATTAGGATTGTGGGGTATATTCAATTATATTAGTTTCATAACATTCCACGCAAAAATAGTTTGCCCTCTTTTTCCTATCAAAATTTTTTTTATACAAAAGTTAGTTTTTGTTATTTTGTTAGAAAGTCATAGTTTTTTTTGTTCATTTTTAATACATATAAGTTAACTCCAGTTCTTTCATAATGAGAATTAATTACCTCTTCTGATTCTAATACATTGAAAAATTAGTAAATTTCAAATACTGTAGTACTTCCCCCCCTGCCTTTTCCCCTGTCCACAAAAATAGCATAACTTTAATTGCGTTTTTACAAAGGCTATTTAAAATTATCTTTTAAAAAAAAGAATGCTTAATTTAGTGGGTGTATTGTTTAATGGCGCCAGAACCGATTTTGGCTAAATTGCGCCAAATGACTAAATTCAGAAGAAAACCATTTCTAATACTATATAGAAGTTGTGTGCTTATGAGATATACATCCACTCAAAACACAATAAGTTTTTTAAATTTAAAAACAAGCTATAAGTATGCATTTATTTTTTACTGTAACGCAAAATACGTATTTGAAATGAAGAGTGTTTTTTTTCAGGTATAGAAGTTTAAGTTGGCATTACTTTCCAAGATGGCGACCGATTTAACAGCTGTCAAGTGATTTATTCTCAGTTTGGTTTGGCAATTCATCAAAACGATCATCAAGCAAGGCGTAGATTCGTCGAATGGGCCCAAAACGAGATTGCCGTTGTTCCCGATTTTCATAAGTGAATTTTGTTTAGCGATGAAGCGCACTTCTGGTTGAATGGCTACGTCAACAAACAAAACTGCCGCATTTGGAGTGAAGCTAATTCACAAGTGTATGTCTAAACACCGTTACATCCAGAAAAACTGACTGTTTGGTGCGCTTTATGGGCTGGTGGAATCCTTCTTCAAAAACGATGAAGGCCACAACGTTACAGTCAATGGTGATCGGTATAGAGCCATGATTACTAACTTTTTCATTCCTGAATTGAACAATCATGATGTCCAGGAGCTGTGGTTCCAACAAGGCGGCGCAACATGTCACACAGCTCGTGCCACATTCGATTTATTGAAAGACATGTTTGGTGACCGCCTAATTTCCCGTTTTGTACCTGTGAATTGGCCTCCAAGATCTTGTGATTTAACACCGCTAGACTATATTCTGTGGGGCTATGTAAAGTCATTGGTCTATGCGGATAAGCCACAAACGTTTGACCATTTGGAAGACAACATTCACCGTGTTATTGCCGATATACGGCCACAAATGTTGGAAAAAGTCATCGAAAATTGGACGTCCAGATTGGACTACATCCGAGCCAGCCGTGGCAGTCATGCCAGAAATCATATTTAAAAAGTAATGCCACAAGATTATCTTTCGAATAAAAAAAAATTCATGTCAATCGAATAATACATCGTTGTTTTATTGCAATTTAAAGTTCTATACCTCTTAAAAAAACACCCTTTATAATGTTCATTGGTAAAATCAGGTTGCGATATTAATGGTAGTGCATGTTTCTGTCTAAAATTGTGTTTCATTTCTTTTTGCTAGCGTTAGGTGAAGGTAACCTTAATGTAGTCCAGTAACCCTTTGCTAAGAAATAAGTACACAACCTTAGAGTTCAGATTTAATACAGCAGAACACTGTACAACGTCTATTTTAGCATTTGAAGGAGAAAAGTACTAAGAAAAAAAGCACGTTTTTTTTCACTACCCCTAATAGTGGCCATACTTTCGAGAAATTAATAAGACTTTTTTGTCCTTGACAATACGAGGGAAAAAACAGTTTACAACATCATCCCACATCGTTTAGGGCTCAAATAGGCGTTAAATATCTTAGTCTTCAAATAAAAAATATAAAAAAAAGGACAGTCCTCAAATACCACAACGTCGTCACACACACACAAACATGTTATAAAAACTAGACAAGTAGTCAAGTAAAATAAATAAGTCTCAACAAACTACTGTATACCGTATGCCTTGGTAAGTATACCTCACCCCTACAGGAAGGGGGGTAAGCAAAGAGGAAAGAGAAATTGCTGTAATGATACAGAGAACGCGTAGCCTAGCAATTTCCATTTTAACGCCAACTGTCTCGGGGTAGGTATCAATTTTCCAGGAATAGTCATTTCAGCTCTGCAATCAGCATTGCTGTAGATAGGTTTGGGATGGCGAGGTTCTTGGTTATAGATTTTTCTACTTTCCTGTTCACGTTCCACGCCAAATTACGCCAACTGACAGGTGTAAAAGTATTATTTTTCGTGTGTGCGTAAGCGTGTATTCGATTATGGTGTCGTACATAGTTAAGGTGTACCATTTTGGGAACTGCATTTTCAGAGGTTCAAGAAAAAAATATACTCAAGGATTTTCTTTTTTTTCGAATTGGCGTAATAGATGGAGTATGTGAAGCTTCTTAAGAAAAAAAAAGTTATATGAATTTACTATTGCATCTTATTGTTTTATACTTATATTTTTATTGTAATGTTGCCGTACTCATATTATAAGTTCCTTACATATTGAAAGAAATATTTTTTCTAAAAATTCCTTATATATATTCATAAAAGTGTCATCCAAGCAAAATGTGATGCGTTATCCACGCAAATAATGATTCTTTTATCAAACAAATTAAATTTTAAAATATATTTCTTATGTACTTGCACAGTTTGCGTTCAAATTTTAAAAGATTGTCTTCACTCTCTATATCGTAAATTACTTTAATTGAATAAATTGTTTTGAAGTATATTATTGAAGAATAACTAAATTATATTCATAAAATTAATATAGTATTTTGTAATACTTAAATTTAAATAATAAATTATCTGTTTAAAAACATAAATTAAACTGAAATACCGCACTAAATAGTATTTTTGCCAGAGGCGTAGCTACCGCCGTATCAACTGTATCAAAGATTCGGGGCCCCCAACCTACAGGGACTTCAACATGAACAACTACAGTACCACTAAGAGGGCCTTCGTTTAAAAAAAGGGCCCCGAAGGACCACTCAGAACTAGCTACGCCAGTGATTTTTGCTCTAAATTCCGATAATGTAAAATGTCAATAACAGTTTATAATATTTAACTGTAAGCAAATAGTAATAATTTAAAAGAAATCAATAGAATGAGAAGACGTAAAATCGCATTTCTCTATTAACAATTAACATTTTTCAACTACTTAAGTTAACAATTAAATTTTAACATTCTAGTGATAAATAGTTTACTTCAAGTACGTGTATTTTTCCTAATAGTTTCTTTTCAACTATCATTTGTTAAGTTTAGAATTCATGAAAATATGTGATTTAAGGACATGAAAAGTTTCGAAAAATTCGTCATTATTACTTTTACACACATTACTATACATTTTGTTCTACCAGAAAATTCCAATAAATTCTAAATTTAATTTGTAAATATTTTCAATTACTAATGTAAATACATGGAATGATTTGCCGTGGGCACTTGCCCGTGGAGGAGTGTGGGTTCCTGAAATTAAGTGACGTTTTAGTAAAATCAAACACTTAATTTATGGCTATCAAATCACGATCAAAATTCAACTTAAGCGATGAAAGTCGTCATCTTAAAGCTGTCTTCGCTTAATGTTTAAGAATAGGATCCGAATTTGGACTATTTTTACAGATATAAAAATACTCGAAGATTAATACTACATCCTAGCTTCCTTATCGATTTGAGAACCTCTTATTTTATCATACGACTCTTTTTCAATCGATTTGACATATATTTTCTGGTCTAAAATGTATTTCGCATTTTTTCTTCTATACAGTATTGTTGTATGAGATATCCTTTTACATGTTAAAAGGAAAAATTAATTATTTCTGGAAGTTTTGAAATTTTAACAACTCTATATTGTAAACAAATGTATGAATTACAATGTTTCTAATTTTCATGAAAATTCAGTCATTTTTCTGTCTGAAAATGTACTCCGCGTTTATAGTTTATATATAGGCTCTCACACATTTGGCTAAGACAGCTTTAACTACTAACTTAAATATCTATAAGAAATGAGATCTAGTACTTATCTTTAAATACTAACCCGTGGCAGTGGCGCACACAAGGGGGGTCCGGACCCCCAAAACCCTTGATTTTTTTTCCGATTGATTATAATTCTAAGTACATAGTAAGTAAAATTTAATTATTTGTTATTAATGATTAATTTTATCAATTAATGCTAATTATTTATTCAATAATTAGTTTTTTTGCTGTGTTTTGTTCCCGAAAATCGACAAAATCAAAAGGAGCATGATACAAGAATGGTGAACTTTCGACCCAGGACCCGTGCGCCACTGACCCGCGGCAATAATAGTCTTCCTAAGTCACCGTTTCTCATATGGGGGCGCTAGCATATTGAAAAGTCGAAAATAAAAGATTTAAAATAAGTATTAATCTACTGAAAGGAGGTAACACAAAATACATTTTGACATAATAAAAAATTAAATACACATTTACACTAATGTTATATACTTATAAATGTATCAATACTGCACAATGTTTTTGAATTTTAATTTATCAATACTAAACTAAAAACAAGTTTAAAAATTACTAGAGCCTCCCATGGACATGTCATATACAAAATTTAATATCTTTCTTAATAATTTGTATGGTTTAGAATTAAATTCTTTTTGTAGCTTTAGCGTCAAAGTATATTTTTGTAACATTCAGTACATTGCCTTTCTATGGGGAAGGGGGGGGCGATGGAAATTAGGATTGAAAATTTGGTCACAAATACTGAAAGTTTAAGAATCACTGTCCTAAGTGCTGATTCTTTTACTCGAACTCCGGTAGCTTCAACACTTGTATCACTTACATTTTCACTTCAGTATGACATCACTATCGCTAACCTAATTATTACTGCCAACTTCACTTGACTTAAAATAGCAACTCTCATGTTCATTCAGAGAAAGAGGTCTTGTAATCATACAGCAGTTGAAAGGAATTTATCCCTAAAGGATTAGAAAGAATCGCGAATAAAACCAGTCACAGATTGAGAAATTTATTGTATGTTTTAATAAATTAGAAGCATATATCTATTTAAAATAATAATGTTCTAGTATTAGTTATCGGGTCTATATTTGAAAAATGTATATGTATGCGTTTCCCGACTTTCATTATTAAAAGACTCTATTATACTTGAGGATTCTAAAATCATGGGGGACACACAAATTTTAAGGAACGAAAGAGATTTCTAATATACGCACATTTTTCATCTGACTGTATTGATGGATATAATGAGTAGAGACACAAACAAAAAAAAATGCTGTTGCAGAAAAAAAATATTATTTTAAAATCATTTATTATCATTATCGAAGTATAGGAAAAATATTTTTCTTTCCCACAAAAATCTTAACTTTTTTTCTTAAATTTCTCTGTAATCGATTCCTTAAATATGGATTCATCTTAAGAAATGTAATTGTTGAATAAATATATCAGAATACACATTTAAAAAAAATATTAGCTATAACATTTTACAGCTTCCGGCTTAGACACGGGAAAATTTTTAATACACCCAAGACGAAATACATCGCGATTCTAACCTATATTTGCGATGGTCACTGATATCCAGGAACGAGCCTTAAAACAATCTATTACCAAGATAAAATATATAAATAAATAAATAAAATGAAACGGATATTTGTCGTTACTTCCTTCTTAAGAATAGACTTTGCAAATCATGAAAGATCTTCCGGAGAAATAAAAATAATATTAACCAAAAAAAAAAACCTGGAAGAGCGATTATGGTGCTGGGAAGTAAAAATTTTCTATGTTTTATCTCTGGATAAAATTCCCTTACATAGAGACTGTAAAAATCCTCACCGCGTTTATATCGCTCATCTGCAATGACAAAACGATGGTAAAGCAAGAGAGGGGGAGACAGGCAACCTTAAAAAAGAATAAAAAACGCATAAAAATTTCAGCCCCCTTGATGCAGTTATCAACGATAAGCACTCTGCGAGGTCTAATCACATTTGGAGACCATTTTTCTTCCCTAAAACAAAGAAGCCTCAGGCTGTATCATCCCTAATTATAACCTAAAATCATTGGAGCTGGTACTTTTTAGGTTCCAGGGGGTTGGGAGAATGATAGTTATGAAGGAAGGGGAGGGCTGCCACCACCTGCCTTCTAGTCACGTGATAAAGAAGGGCCTCCGAGACGGATGTGTGCGCGATCCAAAAAATCGTCTGTTGATCTTGTTTTTTATTTTATTTATTTGCTTTTTTTCCCTTTCCTCCTCCCTTACAAAATACGGCAGCATAATTTTTTTTTTATTTGGGTAAGAGAATGACGAAGTAAAATTAGTTCAATATATTTTTTCTCCCTCTCTGTTCTCTCGAAAGTTTTTTTTTTTCCTTCTCTTGCTTTTTAATGAAAGTGTAATGAATGATATTTATTTTACTTTTTATCCATCTAAGAATGATGGATGTTAAATAAAATATTAACGTGAGAATGGAGTATTTTTTTTCCTGTTTCGTTTTTTTCCATCCCGTAATCTAAAATAATGATTTTCCTCCCCTCTATCAAGTTCCTGATTTATTTTTCTAGCCCTTGAGACAGGGGTTAGGTAAATTTTCATTTTATTTCTTTGTTTGGGTTTTTTTTTTAAATTATCGTTTGTGATATGTTTAGAGCGAGCAAATCCATTTATATAAATGCTATTGATTCCTTCATAGATTTGATGCCCAATGCTTACTGCTGAAGTCTTCCTTTTTGTGCTAATGGCATTAGGTAGACTGGATATCAATGAAACATTAATTAAGAATTGAAAAAAAAAAATTTGTATAAAAACCAAACTTTTATATAGTAGAAAAAACTCAAGTATATATTTGAAACAATTTTACTTAAATATATAAGAATTTCGATGCAAAGTTGATAAATGGAAAATGTATCAGTTACTAGGTTTAGAGGTATATGGAAGAAAGTTCACCCTTAGAAATAATTGAAACAACTGCTACATTTGCAAGAAGTTAGTAGTGTAACTACTTGAGTAAGTTGCATATCAAATGTCAGTTGTTATTAAGGTGAATAACTTAAACAATAGTTTTTCTCAATATTACAAACATTTTATTTTATAAAACGATTCAAAACTCTTTCCAGACAATCAGACCTTTATATATATTTCTACATGATTATTTGCAATGGTAAGAAAAACTAATAAATTTCGCATCATTTAAATTACATCTTGTACTAATTTTAAGTATAATATATAATTATTTCATGAGTATTACCAATTGTGTAATTAAGAGACATAAAAGCAGTTTAATTTGTGTTTAACTATTGTGGAGAAACAATTAACGTATCTTCATAAAATAAAATAATTATTAATTAAACACTTATAATATATCCACTTAATATTTAAAAAGTTTGTGAAATTACGATAATTACGATTTAAAATAAAATTTTAATGTAACTCAAAATTATACTTTCTTTAACGCAATTTCTTTGACTATATGCCTGTTTCAATAATTAAATCATAACATTTTAATCTCACACACTTTCCGTGTAAATTTGTGATAAATTTTTAACAGAAACATGTAAAGATAATGTACAGTGTGTCCGAGAAAACTTTGCACGAAGAGCCTTTTTCTCGAAAATTATTACGTCATTTTTCTTTATATAGCATTTTCTTCTACAGAATTTTCTTTATATCACTTTTTTATAACAAGAATACTCTAGGGAAATAATATACAACATTTTATAACCTCGGAATATACTTTTGTCCCTCTAGAACTCAAAATGGAATCTAGTACGCAAAGAAAAATATCTCTAGAACTAAAAAAGACCAATTTCTCCAATAATGGTTTATTTTGCTATGGTTTTATCGGTTTTCTATGCAATGATATTGAAAATGAAAAGCCTAAATAAATCACTTTTATTGAAAATTGCCCATTTTGAGACAGTTTGAAATACTTCGTATAACGATCATGAAAGCTTTGATGAGTATAATACACAAAATGCACGTGTTAACTCAATATGAGCATTTTGCCTCAATGAAGCAAAGCCGTTGCATGTTTTTAATTAAATAGTTAGCTTTTACTTTTCATTTTTCCGCACATCAATTAGGTCAGCTGTAGTGGGAAGGTTATATACGTATGTAACATGAATTCCCCCTCTCCTAATTTATTTAAAAACGTGTTGTAATACACCAAAAATTTCCAATTTGAAAAAATAGGTTTAAGGAAGCATACAATATTCTACAACTGTTTAATTAAGTTTTATCCACTATATCTTAAGAAAAGTGTGAAAAGAAAAATTCTCGGTTTCAATTATTTTTTTTAAGTAGTACTTACTATCACACATTTCAAATGATTTATTTTAAGCAAAAAAACTAGGGGCTCCCAAGCTACAGGGGACCCAAAATGTGCAAGAATAAATCGTAAAATGTCGAGAGCCCACCAAAATAGGCCTCCAAGAAATTTTTATACGGAGCCTACTCAGGATTAGCTACGCCACTGAAAAAAAGAAATTCATTCAATTTAGTTTTAAGCTAAAACCATGATTAATCTTATCCTAAGTTATGTGTGAAAAAAAATATCGTATTAAGCACTGGCGTAGCTAATTCTAAGTGCGCCCCGTATCAAAATTCCTATGGGGCCTTTTTTTATATGAGAATCATGTTAGTGGGGCTGCAGTGACACATCTTGGGGTCCCGTATCATTGATACGGCGAAAAGCTACGCCCCTGATATTAATGCAGAATTGGATTTTTATTATATTTAGAATACGACAAACATATAACATATTAAATGTTAAATAATGATTTTTCTGTAATATTTACGGTGAGAGAATTTTCAATTTTATGTCAAATTAAGTTCGTGATTGTAAAGGATTCTAAATTTTATTCTACTGGTATTTTCTTAATACGATGGTTTTATTATATATTAAGTTAAGGGAAACATCAATGCAATGAAACCGGGGCTACATTAATATTTTAGGAAAGTCTTGTTGGCTGTATATTAAAAACATAATATGTGAACTAACCTTTTTTAAAAAATTTCGTCGCATACCTTTTCAAATTACAACTATTCCAGGGGGAAGGAAAATTCAATGAAACTAAAAATAAGGCAATGGAAACTAGCGATTCCCGCCATCTAGCGTCCGTACCATGTTCTTAATTTTAACCATACTGTGATCATTCATAGACACGAAATTCTTATTGGAAATGAAAAAAATATACATATTATTATTTGCTGCTCAGAAATAGACACACGTATATTGACACGTGTAAATCTTTTTATATCCATTCGTGACACGTACCTAAGAAAATAAATTCAGATTATTTGGAGAAGATAAGGAAATGTTTTTATAGCATCAGGAATATTAACAAAAAAAAATAAACGTTTTTTTCTTATCAGTAGAAATCTAGAATAAATAACTAAAAGTAAGACTAAGTATGACTCAGAGTTACAAAAACATGCCTCAAGCTGCATTGCGCACGCTATAGCTAATATGATTTACAAATGTGAAATGGCCATTTAATTTTCGTTAAGTAGATACTAGGGCAATAATTTTTATATTTCTTAATGAGGTTATATAAGTTTTGTACAAGTTATGTTTCAGTATTGTTTCATATTTCATATCTTCTCCTTTTTGGTCTCGTAAGAAACATGTTTTTTAAAATTTGTACTGGTTAAAAAGTAATCATTGAATTAATAAGAATTTTTTAATAATATTAAAAACATTATTTTTTATATAAACAACATAAACAGACAAGTTTATGTTAACAGTTGTAATTGATACAAATTTTCATGCTTAGAAGTACAAAAAAAAATGTATAGAAAATCACGCACCATTAGATGAAATTTGATATTAGTATCATATCATTAACTCTTCCCATTTTATAAATTAAATTAACTCCATTACATCTAAGTAATTGAAAACTACATTTAAATATCATATATAACAACCAAAAATAATTCTTCTTTAGGAAAAGTACAGGCAGTATGTTATGAGTCACAAAAGTTAAAGTATACTTACTTGAATACGCATATATCAGTTATTGGGAAACATGTTTTCTTGAAATGTTTAAGGGAGTATTTTTAATTAATAAATTATTAATATTTTTAATGAAGTGAATCGTAGTTTTTGTACTTAAATTATTATGAATACATTACAAAAATCAATCTTTAAGCGAAATGGTTACGTTATGTTGAAAACTACGTAAAATATACATTATTCAAATAAATATTTTAAAATTTACTAAATATATTACTGCTAAAATTATTATAGATCTGCATAATTTGTGGTTAAAGTTTTAGTTTAAATACATACCTCTTATTATATTTTCTTCAAAAAGTTTTGTATATTTTGAGAGGAATGATCTATCAGTGTAATAAAAATAATTTATTTATTATCTTGTTGAGCTATGATGAGTAAAATTCTAAGAAGTTACTCAGAATAATAAAATTTTTAGATCCTCTCCATTGCTAAGTTCCAAAATATCAGGACAGCCAATAGAGTGCTATCTTATCGAGTGCTATTAGACAATGGCAAGCAGGGCTCTTATGTAACATCAGGAGTTTTTCCCGCCAATTTCGGATGCCTCCGAAGCAGTTACCTTGACCACGCCTTCTTGCCACATCCTCCCAACCAATTAGGAAAGTCTCTCTCATAAAGGCCCTACCACATCAGGCCACATTCAATTCTTCAGATATGGGATGGAGGAACGCTTCGCGTTCCATTTCCCAGAGACGTCCAGCTTACAAAAATAAAACGAAAATTTTTTGGCAAGTCAATATAATATATGATAAAACGCTGTGTGTGTGTGTGTGTGAAATTTTTTTAAATAAGAAATTTCGAATTTTTTTAAATATTAATGAGATGTGTGAATAAACTATAACTGTGCATTCCTTATTTTTCTTTTCTTTTTTTAAAATAGAAATAATGCATAAAATAAGTACTCTTTTTTTTAAACTAAATATAAAATAAAATAAATATATTTCAATAACTTCATGCATATTTATAAGGGCAAATTTCCTTTCTTTCTCTTTTAAGAGTTTTTAAATCAATTTCGATGTCAATTCTCACAACTGTATTTTGGATATACAAAGAAAATATTAAAACTTCTTTATAAGTTTTCACGTATACAAAATTCAACATGTATTTTTTGAGACATAGAAGTTAAAGATATCTACTGTACTGTTTTAAATTCTGAAGAGGTCCAGATAGACCATCAATGTGGGTCGTAATTTGTTCATCACTGTGGTAGAGTATGAAGAAACTTCAGTTGTAAGACAGATAACTGTCTTCGGGGTATCTATCGTAATCGAACCCACTGGGTGGAGGGAGCCTTATTCTGTAAAAGCTCGATTAATCATTTTCGCTCCTGAAACAATCTTATCAGATAAGTGTGTACACATATCATTACCTAACGCTGTAATTTATTTTCTCATTTATTTACTTTCCGTAGAATTAGGACTTGAAAGGTAGTTATGATGGTAATAGATAAGTTTTCTGACACATTAAATTCTATGCTAAAATAATTATGTATTTTTTACACTTATATTGAATAAGAATTTTTTAAAAAAATATTTTAAAAAGCAAATTTAGATACATTTGTTATGGTATTACTGAAGAACTTGTATTTGTGTTTTTTGAAAATTATAGAATTTATTGTTGTTGTTGTTGTTTTATGATGCCACCTGTCTGACGTAGTCAGATCGAGGCCCACGAAATTCATCGTGGCATGGGCAAGAGGTACGCCTGTCGTTGGCCTTGAGCACCATACAGGTGACAGTGCGATTTAGCTCGGATAGAATTTGTTCCGCAGTGCGACTGTATTAATAACTTTGAAAATAATTATTTTGAAGCATAAAATAGTTATTAATATGATGCAAGTTTCTGGGATATTTTTTTAAAGAAAGAAACTTCATTTTATACTGTAAAGATATTGAGATCTCCATCAGTAAAAGTTCAGCAACTAAAGTATTTATATCTAAGTAGGATTTTTTTACTTTTTTTCTTGTTTTTACATTAGATTATATCGAACTATATAATATGTGTGTGTATATGTATTAAGTTTGTTCAAAATTCTGTTTGAATAATTTAAATGTTTTAGTCTGAATGAATAATTTAAATGTTTTAGTCTGAAACAAAAAGAACTTTGGAATAAAATGATTTTTTTCCCTCAAGTTATCAGAGATAAATTTAGTTTTCTTCGATATCGAGAAATTAATAAAAAGATAACTTTTCTGAATTAGATAGTTCCAGAGCTTGAAAAATTATATTATAATAGAACCGACTTTATTTTCATATAAAAATATTTGAAAGCTTATGAAAAAATATTCAAATACGATAGAATTATCCTAATTAGTGATTCTCAAAAATAAATAAATATACTACATCAATTAATTAATTAATTTTAATGATCTTAATGATTTTTGAAATTACACGAGAAATTGGTTGTTTCAATGCAACAGAACATTGATTATTTCATTATAATTACATTAAAATGAAATTCGAATTTTTTAGCATCAGAACTACAAAATACCCTTAAAATTGGAATCACCATTGCGTAATTTTAAGCTTAAAATTCAGTTTTATAGAGTATTAATCTTTTTAAGAAACATATTTTCTTATTACAAAATATTGGGTGTAATTTTTTAAGTTTTACGTAACCATAAATTAAAATAATGTAAAAATTTTAGTTCTTTCCCAAAAATTCTAAATTATTTAGCATTCCGTAATACATTCAATACATTGGCGCACACAAGAGGGTGGGGGGGTCCAGGTAGTCTAGAACCCTCCCCCTATTGCCCTAGAATTTTCTTAATTGGTTTATAATCCTATGTACACAATAATTTATACGAGATATATATAGTATTTTTAGTAATTTAATTAAGTATTTGTTATTAATAGTTTACTGTATCAACACTAGATAGACTGAAACTTAGTATATACCTATATTGCCCAAAAGCAATCAAAATGACTATATTGTGAAAGAATAACTAATGTGTAAAAAAAATTTGTTTAAAATTAATTTTTAATATTTTTTTATTATTTACAGTCATATAACAAGTTATTAGTAAGTATTAACAATAAAAAAATTTACTTCACTCGGAAAAAAATATATTCTGAAAAATTCTAAGAAATTGTGTCATTATATACATAATTGTTTTTCTAATTGAAATTAAAAAGCAGTCAACATGACTTCCTTGGACAATCTTGTGTTAAGTAATACTAATTATTTATTCAAATTTTATTTTTTAATGTTTTTTGTTGTCGGCAATCAATGCAATCAAAATTTTATGTTTGGCGGCATATTGGGTTATGGTACAAGAATGCTGGACTTTCGGCACTCGAATTTTTATGTATGGAAGTATTTATTGCGCTTCCGTTTCATTCTTAGAATTTCTAATATAAATGAAGACTATTCAAGATAGGATACACAAAATGTATTACTTATGAATTTGAAAAATACAACAACTACGGTAATAATAATTTGTAAAAATTATTTTCGATAAATGTTGATAAACATGCCTTTTTTGTAGAGTACACTTTTACATTTATTAAATCATTTAGAATAAAGTTTTCCCGTTGCACTGAATTTACTTCCAACAAGCAAAAGGGAACTTCTCTGAAGCTGCTCAGGAATTCATATTCATTTTCTACAGTTAACTTATGTCAATAGATAAATAAAAACAAAGTGAATTGCATGTTCTAGTTTTTACATGAAAGATTTCTCTTAAAAGCATTTGAAAAGAAAGATTAAAGAAAAAATAAGACTAGTTGCACAGATATATGCGTAATTCAATTTAATTTTACGGTTGTTTCCTCAGACTTGATTTGAAATGTGTCGATTATTGATTTAAAATGTAGTTTTTAGCTCTCCACATTTAATTTGAGTACCAGCTTACATTTATTTTTCCAACTTTATTAACGCTATTTGATGATGTCATATCCATGACGGGACCATATCAAATAAAACAGTGGTCCCAGATTACTGTCATGGCAATCTGTTCAATATTGTCCACAAAGAGATTTGTTGACAAAAAGAGGACCCCCTACCTTTTTTTTTTGTAGAGCAGCAAGAATAGCTGGACAGTCAAAAATGTGAGCAGGTGTTAGCTTTGTATCTAAACAACTATCACAATTCCTACAAGATCTTCTACCATCCCTATCAAACTTCAATTCTTTGTTATGAAAAGTTCTTAGCCTAGCAATAGTTTTTATTATAAGGCGGTCTCCACTTATATTACAAATTTGATGCTTCAGAGGAATTGACTTCTCCCTCAATTTGAAATTTGCGACAGCATATGCGTCTAATAAAGTACAGTAATGTTGACAAAGTTGTCATTATTAAGATTTCTAGCTTCTCTTTCGCCAGTTTATATATATATATATATATATATATATATATATATATATATATATATATATATATATATATATATGCGTTTTCATTGCCTGTAATGTCAACATGTGCAGGTAACCATTGAGGGAAGCAGACTTTATCTAACTACTGTAATCTAAACAGGCGAGAGAAAATCTCTTCACTAATCCTTGAACCTACATTTATCAACACTATTTGTTCTGAAAATAGATGCTTATTTTTGTTAATCTTTCAAGGTAAAGCTCTTTGTATAAAAATAACTATTTAGTTCTTACATTGATTGAAATCTTGTTATTCTATTTTGGACATTTGGAAGTTAAATTGAGGAATACCACCAAATCTCTTACACTTTAAGAGAATTTCTTGTTTTCCCTTTCAAATCATTTCATTATAAAACAAACTTAATGTGAAGCCCCAATGCACAGTTGCTTATAATATTTAAAGGGATATATTTGACTAATTTGGTTTGTCCTCTCTTTTTAGACAATTTTGAATTCGATGCACAAGTACCAGCCGAGGTTTCACCTGGTGAGAGCAAATGATATTCTGAAGCTCCCCTACTCCACTTTTAGAACGTATGTCTTTAAAGAAACAGAATTCATTGCAGTCACAGCATACCAAAATGAAAAGGTAAGTTTTATAGTGTTTATCGAATACCGAGAATGAGAACAATTAATTATAAAAATTTAAAGAAATACAAAAATTTAGTAGGATTCTGAAAATTAATAATATTGCATATATTTTTTGTATAAATAACTTTTGACAATAAAGTTCATTGAATAGTCCTGTAACATTAACGTAGATGAAATATTAACGGAAGTTACCTTACTCTCCTTCAAAATAGTCACCTCCCATAACTATACACCGCTGAGAGCTTCTATACATGTCCTGAAAACTTTGCAAAAAGTCTTCTTTTGGGATGGAGTTCAAAAGCCTCGTTACGTTTCGTTGGATGTTAGGAATATCTTCAATATCGATAGCATGTTTTTCTCATCCCTAAATTCTGGGTAACGATTTGTCGCACGGATTTACGGTTAATCTGCAGTTCCTCAGCTATCACGCGCACAGTTAAATGACGATCTTTATTGATTAATTCTCTTCCTTTCTCAATGTTTTCGTCACTGACGGTAGTCTCTATTCTCCCGCTACTGGGGTTGTCAGAAACATTTTCCCTGCTTTTCGAAAATGGACGAACCACTCGTACACACACTTCATAGACAGTGCTTGATCTTCATAAACACGTACGAGCATCGCATAAGTTTCTTTTGGTGTCTTTCCAAGTTTAAAACGACACTTTAAATTCATCTTTTGTTCGTTCATTTACCTGTTCTCAGTTAAGCACCAACGTACTAAAAAAGCACTTTGTAAAACAAGCCTTACACGGGACACAAATGAGTCTCAACTGAACAACGGTGGTGGCAGAGGGTCAATACCTACCGCTACGCATGTACAGAGTTTTGTTTCGCCAGTGTTGCCAGATCAGCCGTTCTGACTTCATTCACCGAACGTTATTGTCAGAGATTGTATATTACAAAAATATCTGTGCTCATATAACACGTATCAACAATTTCTGATTTGATCTTAAGGTATCCGACTACGTTCGGAACCGTGACTTTGTAAAAGCATATAAATGGATAATATTTATGATAATTAGTGTCACTTAGGTTAGAAAATGTATGTAAAATTGTTTTAAGAATAGTATTACAATAAAAAATTATTTAAGTACAATATTTTGACAAAAAATGAACACATAATGACCCATTTTCAAAATATTCTCCTTTTGTGAAAAATGTTTCTATTATAATAATATTCTGCCTGTATATAGCTCAGACCTCTGTACAGAGGCTCAACTAGAATTTTTGAAATATATAACTTAGAAGTGGGGGTTTATTCATGTTTTACGACAACAGAGGGGAAGAAATTTTAAGAAAAAAACGACGATAATTATTTCAATGGGTTGTAACTTTGAAAATAATGTGAATTTTTCAAAACTCATAGTTGAGCCTCTGTACAGAGGTCTGGGCTATATACAGGCAAAATATTATTATAATAGAAGCATTTTTCACAAAAGGAGAACATTTTGAAAGAAGCTTATTCTAAGTTAATTTTTTGCCGAAATATTGTATTTAAATAATTGTTTTTGACAAAATGTCCTTAAAACAATGTTATACATGTATTCTAAACTAAGTGACTTTAAATATCATGAAAATTATCCATTTATGCGCTTTTGTAAAATCACGGTTCCGAACGTAGTCGGATACCTTAAGTATAAATAAAATTCAGTAGCGTATCCAGACCTCTCTTATGAGGAAGGGAGAGGGTTAGCATTCTAAAAAAGCACGTAGGCGAAAGCATCGAGGGGGTGGGGGAGCTGCTCTATGGTAAAAGTTAAAAATCGTTTGATCTATAAACTTTACTCTTGTGTATACCACTGTAATAAGTAAACAAATTTTCGAAGCTTTTTTTTTCTCAGATATATAATATTAATAAAGTAATAGAAATATATACTTCAAAAAAAATCTAATTCGAAATTATAATTAATTATTTTTATTTGAAAATGTAAAGTTGAATTAAAATTAAATAATATATGATTTTCTTAATTATAAATATAATTGGTAGAGTAAGTAGTTTTTAATTAATACATTTTTAAAAATTATGATAAATATTTTAATACGCAATCAATTGCTTGTTAAAGCTTTTTAATACTTAATTGTTTGTAACTGAAATGTTTTATTTTAAAATATTTTTGAACCGTTGACATTCTAATGTAAATTAATTTTTTAACTCATAGATTTTTTTTTAACTTTTTCATATTTTCCAACCTAAATTTTTTATTTAACAACGTTTGGTAGCAACTAAATTTCTCAAATACTCATATGCATAATAATGCTTATGTACACATGCATTTTTTTCTGAAATCATCTAAGTGAAAAGCAAAATTTAACTGAGAAAATCAACAAGACAGCCAAAAGCATATATTTAATTTTATACAATCTTTAATTTATCAGTATTGAAAAAAAAATCCAGTCTTGTCAATAATTAAGAAAACAAATACTATTAACATTCAAAGCAACACTTTTTTATAGCTGACAACATTTACTTACACTTTTTATTTAAAAAAAGGAATTCCTTGAGGGAATAAGCAAACAAAAAACACAGTTTAATGAAACGCAATTAGCAAATAAGATTTAATATACAACTACGAAATGCCTTTTAATTTCATTTGAATTCATTATTGGACTCATCTTAATGACGAAATATAATTGGTAGGCCCCTAGGGAAAACTAATACTCTTCTTGTATGAATTTACATCGTCCTAATTTATCACAAGTATTTATTTCATTTATCAAAAGTAACAATAAATGATTTAAATTAATAAAATTCGTTGAAATATTCATTCGAAGATAAACAAATCTCAGTTCATTTATTTCATCTGCAAATTCCGAGTACTTTATTTGCATTCTTAATTGTGTTTTTCATTTGCACTTTCTTTTAAAAGCTGACGAGATCAAATTTGATTAATATGAATAAGCATAAACATTTAAAAGCTATGCAAGTGTTGGGAGGGATGGCTGGGATTCGAAACTTCTTATTCAATTTGATAAATATAAATTAATTAGGTATATTTGTTGTTAATGTGTGCCAAGGCGGTGTTTATGTGGACTCAGAGGTGAAATAATGGCTGCTGTTTTTCATGAATTTTTAATGAAATGAATTTGATCTGTTCTATGGAATAGACACTGCGAAATTTATTTTACGAAAAATAAGTTTTTTTTTAATGTTGTTTCTAGGCTTTATTGATGTCTCATTTTAAAATTGAAAAATTATTCTATTTTTAAAGCCTATAACCCATTCACTTGTGAAAAGGAATTTTATTTTTATTTACATGAAAGAGAATTTATTGATTTTAATGTTCTTATAAAAATAATTAATCATATCTTATTTAATTAAGAATTAATTAAAGCGAAATTAAAGTTAATTAAAATAAGATATTTTAATAATTCTGACAGAATTCCCATTGCTAATTATTTAAAAAGCCGTTCGAAGGCAGAGTTAAAAGAATAAAAAAAAAATGATTTATAAAACCGACACATTTTTTTTTTAATTTTATGCGGTTCTTTTTTGCTAGATCTGGTAAGAGAAATCGGTGTAGTCTTTGTAAAGTGAAAGCAAGGAATATTTAAATTATTTTATGCTTAGTTCAATCAATGGATCCACTAATTGAAAAATATTTTAAATTAATTAGTTTAAATTGTTATCGATCGAGAGTAGTAGCTCACATATGAATTTTTCAGGGGGGGCTGGGTCAAAAGTCCACCATTTTTGTATCGTGCTCCTTTTGATTTTGCCGATTTTCGGGAACAAAAAACAGTAAAAAGCTAATTATTGAACAAATAATTAGCATTAATTAATAAAATTAATCATTAGTAACAAATATTTAATTAAATTTTATGTACTATATACTTAGAATTATAATCAATTGGGGGGAATAAAGAGCTTGGGGGGGCCTCCGAACCCCTAGGACTCCCCCCCTTGTGTGCGCCACTGATCAAGAAAATGCTAAAACTTTGGCGAAAGACCTCATTATTTGGAATAATGATGACGATTCCTGATCCCTACCAACTCAGCTGTCATCGTTCCATTCCTGTAACACATTACGATTTTCAATCGCTATATAATTCTATATAATTATGTTTTAAATGCTGCTTAACATGTTAAGCAATTTGCTTTAATGATATACATGTTAATTAAATTAATCGATTTATAAAATGTAACATTTATTACCTAATACAAAAATTACTTAAGACAGATATTTTTTAACTTATACTATTTAGAAAAGTAATGAGAACACAGCTCTATTTACTTAATACTACTTATGGGATCATTATTAAGGCTGTTTTTGCCATATATACGAGAGCGTGAACTTATCGCGGAACACATTTTTGGACAGAAAAAAATGCCTCAATTCTTATAAAAATTTGTGACATTGTAACCCATGTATTTGTTTATAATATAGTGTTTTTAAAATTTCAAAATATTTCATAAATAATTAGTCTTTCCTTTTAAAATGTAAAGGGATAACTCGTTTAACATCACGGTTTAGGTGAAACAATGCGAAACACATTTTATAAAAGATAAAATGTGTCAACTAGGATAAAAATGAAAAACATGATAAAATAAGTGATTCTCTACAGGATAGTGAAGCCAGAATATAACAGTAATGTTCGAGTACTTTTATGTATGAAAAAATATTCCGATTTTGGGTCCTATCCTTTGGACATTAGCCGAAGACAGCCTTAAATAAAAATGACATTTTTTTCTCATTTTGATAAAACGCTGATAAAATATCATGAGAAGTAATAACATTTCTAATTAAAATGTTAAGTTTTAAGAAAAGTTATTGATAAATAACTAAATGAGATTGAAATTTAAAATTTTCAAAAACAGCACGCATACACGACGAGAGAATATATATATATTCGTACTTATACATTATATATTATTATTATTTTGTGTTGTTGGATCCAACTTTGTCTGTATGTTACATTTGAATTTCTCTTTGTATTATAATTAATCGCATCCAAACACTTATTCTTGAAGGGTTCAAGTAAGAAATTTTTTTTAATTCCACTAATAGGGCACGATAGTATTAAATTTTATATAATGATATGTATTCTAAAATTACATGGCAGCTCTTAAAATATTGCAAGTAACATCTCGATAACGCGTGTAAAAATTGTGAGTACCATTCTACACAAGTTGCCTCAATGAAGAAAATCTTTTTCTTTTCCTTCTATTGTAACTATATCGATACTTACGTTTCTTCTTCAATAGCTCAGCAGCCCTGGGTGGGCCTGGCCTTCTCCAGAAGTTTTCTCCTGGCATCTCTACTTTTGGCAACTGTTTTCCATTTTTGTTCCTTTAAAATATTGAGATCTTTTTCGACACAATCAATCCATCTTAGCGGGGTTCTGCCTCGAAATCTGTTTCTCATAGGCTTAACTGTCAATGATTTCCGTTCAAAAAGACAGATCCTTGCTTTTATAAAGCGAATGTAAATTATATATACTTACGCTTGAAACACTCAGTAATTTACATTTTGTTTCGTATCTTTTAAACATTCGGTGAATGTCCTTATGAAAAAATAGTATTCAGGAAAACACTAGGATAGGAATCCAAGAAGCGTGAATCAGATTTTAATACTCTGCTAACTGAGCAGTGAATTATTTCACTAATTCTTCGAAAGTACGTTTTTTTATTGCTCTGGAAGTCCTTAAAACGCAATCCCTCAAAGGCCTCCCAGGTTGTTTTTTTTTCTAGAATACTGAATATATTTTCTATTTAAAACCATCATCTTTCGAAAACGCATATTCCTTTTGTCTCGATTCTTTTTTTTTTTTTTTTTTTTTTTGATTTGTGAAAACTCGTATGCTTGTAACTTCCTATTTACAATCTTATGAAGTTTTTCATTAAAATTTTTGGTACGAAAGAACAAACGATATTGATTTTTTTGCGTAAAACTAAATTGCATATAATAGTGTTGTTCTGTATAATATACAACACTCTTAGCTGTTATCAGTTTTGTCCATATATGATATGCAATCTATCTGTATTTTCACTTCTTTAATTTTTTTCTTCTCAATAAGATGGACAGTCAGCTGAATACATACAACATCCTCCGTATGTTGGTGATTTTTTTTAAATTATAAAACCTAAAATAATTTTGTAAGAAAAGTGCTTGGAAAAGAAAATTTAGTATTTTGGAATGCTTAGCGTTTTTTCTTAATATTTCTTAAAGAAAAATCGTTACTAGTTATATAAAATGTGTTTTCTCATCTAGAAACTCCATTTCATAAAAATTTAAAAAAAATTTCCACGTTCTATATTAATTTTGACTATTTAATTCAGAATGAATAAAATATTTTCGAACATTTAAATTTAGTAACTGAGAACATATTAAGACTCTTTTTTTTAAATTAATCATAAGCGAATAAATGTGAGTAAAGTAAAAGTTTATCAATATGTTCTCGCAAAAATGAGTTTTATACATCTTCACTCTTGAATGTTTTGAAAAAAAAAAATTTTTTTATGAATTATGTTATTAATTTGCAAAGCAGCATGTTATTGCATCAAAAACATAGTACGTGAAAACCTGGAAAAAATAAGACAAAAAGAAAAAAGAAAAACATCATAGAAAATTAAAATTTTGCTATATATTTATTACAATTTTTCTTATTTATTATGTATAGTTCTAGCTTCTGCCTCTGAGATTTCAATATAATTCAACTTTAATTAACAACTTAATAATCGAGAATCGACTGTTAAGAGTAATCATTGAAAAACAAATTATCTCAGAGCCTTCCGCTCAATCAAATACAATTACTTTGTGTTATTTTTTTTAAACTGCTTTTAATCTTCAACAAGTTTATGGCTCATAATTATTGGCTTGCTTTCAACATGAAAAGCGCGAAGTATTGCTCTTTTCAACAAAGTGTTGAAAACGTACATATATCACTATTGACGTATATGCATTAATGCGCAATCATAATGTTTTTTCGAGTGAAATTGCATATATATGTATGTAGCGGTATCATCTGTATAAGCCCCAGTAACAACCTATGGACTGAAGTGATCATTTTGGTGGAGGATAGAACTCGCAACCTTTGGGTTCGTAAGCACGTAACATACCACTAGACCAAAATGATCACTTCAGCCCTGAGGCTGTTACTTACTGGCTTATATAGATGATACTGCTACACACTTCCCCACACCAATGATTCGGTGGATAGGCGAACGAATGATATAGTTGTTATGGTAAGTGTGTTAATTGGAGGAATTGCATCAAGTGAGTCTGACGAGTTTTTGGTTGCTCTTTCTGCGGGTAGATGACGCCACGACAGTTCAAAAGGTTACGCTTTTTCCTAGTTCAGCCAGGATCACCAATGAGGTGGATAGAACTCGGTACCTTCTGATTCGTAATTTCGTAACGTACCACTAGACCAAATATCCTCCACATGTATACACAAACATTTTAAAACTTCTGTGTATGTCATCGTGTATTCTAAGCAAATATCAAGATTTCTATACTGACCCATTTGTATTAATTTTTATTGTTGTGCAACGCCTTCTGTAAGGAATCTTTTTTTAATTGTATTTTCAAAGACACTGGTGCTTATTATTTTGACAATATTTTTTTCGTTTCATTGTAAAAACAAGAAACTGGATGCTTTGAAATCATTGACGACAAACGTTTCAGAACTTTTCAAATAAACTAAAACTATATGTACTTGTAATAACCCCTATGGGGTTATTTCAAAATAAACATAGTGTTTTGAGTCTTGGGAAAAAAACCAAGCATTTAAAAAGAAAAATGTTAGTAATCAACCATTGTGGATAGTTTATTAAGGATAAGTTTTTGTTATTGAAGTGTACAATTTACTCGTCCTTTTTAATGGTTGCGTTTCAAAAATACTTATTAATATTATTTATTTTACAAAAGGGTTTGCTTCGCTAGATTTACGATAAGAAAGGCTTAAGTGTTTCATTTTTTATATGTTGAATATACACAAAATAAACTTAACTGTTTTTACTAAAAGAACAATTACAGCCCTACGTTTTACATCTAAATACGACGTTAACAGTCAATCAATTAACTGAAACGAAGATTAAAAATGTGTCCTTCTACGCAAAATACCAATAAATAGCAATTTTGGTTCGCAAAAAATACAGATTTATGGGGGAAAAAAATGAAAATGCTAAACTTAGACATGTTGAATGTCCTATTTGGAAAAGTTGGTGAGGTTGAAGCAATAGGATTCATGTTCAGTAATCTTTACTTTTTCATGCTTTTAACCCTCTGACCGGAACATCCGTCTCTCAGACGAGGATGATTTGCTTTGTGATACTTGTAGATAACACTGGTGTGATTTTTGAGGTGGGCTGCCTTGACATCTTCAATTTGACTCTACTCAGTGAGAGGATCACGTGGTGGTACATGATGGTTTTTTCAACTCACGATATGTGCGATTTTTCTTATCTATCACCATCTATCATATCGATATTTCTATAGTTCTTTCGTGTTTGGTATTATTATTTTTAATTACTGTTACATGAATATAAATAATTTTTAATCAGTTTTTATAAAAATACTGTAGTCACAATTCTAGTGATAAAAATATATTGTTGTGCTTGATTTAACCTCACACATCTTATTTGTGCCATACTAAATTTCATGAGCTATTAGGACATTTAAAACAGTCCTTAAGGTAATAAAATTCAAAAAAAAAATTACGTGCCCGTGTGTCAGACGGATGTTCCTAAGTAGTACGGCAAAAAAATTGATGTTCCAGCCAGAGGATTAAAAATAAACTATTCAGCAATTCACTATTCAGCTTGAGTGTTCAAAATAAAAGAATGAAAAACGTGTCACACTTTAATGTTTCTTAGATGTTTGAAAAAAGCAGATCTTTTTTTTTAAATAGTTATATCTATGTAATTAGATTATGAAATATGTGTTTTGCCCCCTACGCTTTTACCACAATGACTTATAATTTTCTCGTTAATCATTTTATTCTTATATTAAAAATTATTCTTTGCTTTTTAGTTCGATTAACTATAAAAGCATGTTTTTTAGGGTTTTTTTAACTGTAATTTATTTTTCATTTTTTTTAGTTCGATCTACAATAAAAAAGCGAGTTTTTTAGTTTTTTTTAAACTACCATTTATTTATTTCCATTTTCATAAAAACCAAGCAATTGTTTATATTGTGATAAGAAACTGCTGACGTGAGCGTTTTTGCTTTAGGGTTGTAACTTAATCTTTTAGTCGCCAAATATGGAAATGGGAAATCATTAATCCTGATGATCCTTATCAGGACAATAGAACAAAATTATTTTATTGTCATCGGTCCTTGACAAGTGTGCAAAATTTCGAATTAATGGGACCTTTTAAAGTGGGTAAAAATCGAGTTCAAAGATTCCGTTACATACGTGAAGTATATAAAAGTGTGTTAAAATGATATTAATGCATTGTTACTTATGATTTTTTATTAATACATAACAGTGTATGAGTATATTTAGTATTATAAATTCCTCAAAGTTGGTAAATTATTTGTTTTGTACACAGTTTTTAAATAGCACCTGAGTTCTGAAAAAATATTGTATTTGAGATATTTTTCTATCTTATTGAATATTGGATTAGAAAGGCTTAAAAAAATCAGCGTTTTAGAAGATTGTCTCAAACTAATCCTAGATAAAATATGTAGTAATCAACAACTGTATTCCGTTAATAAAACTGTTATCTAATTTACTTATATATGGTATCAAAAAACAAAAAGTTAAAATTTTTATGGATTTAAGGTATTAAAATTTAATTTCTATTCCCTTTTCTATTCATAGATCACTCGGCTAAAAATTGATAACAATCCTTTTGCCAAAGGGTTTCGTGATTCTGGTGCAGCGAGGAAAGATAAAAGGTAGGCTTCATTTCATGGAAAAATAAATTAACTAATCATATTTTGATTTTTAAATTGCTTTCTTCTTACTGGATTTGTTGTTTGCATTCAGTTTATTGTAAGAATTGCCCACCCTTTGTTTCAGAAGACAGAACACCTTGTTCGGCTCGCATTCGTACCAAGAAGAATCTCTAACAGCATCCCCTCCGGAGGATGGGAGGGGCGATGAAGCAGACGATAGCAGTGACAATGAAAACGTGGACGTGGATACTCCAGAAAATGGTAGGTGTCAAACGCTACCCTTACTAATGCGATTATTGTTATTAAATATTTGTGTGTAAAAAATCCGGATTTTGATTATAAAGTTGGGCATGGTATATGTCAGAGGTGGGGAACCCGCTGCTTTTATAAAAGCTAGCACTTCTATTAATTAATATTTAATTATATAGATTAAAACAGTTTACAAATCAATGGAATCAAATAAAGAACGGCATGAATACATATACCTAGTGAAACATGGCAATACTACCACACATGCTCATGTAGAAGAACAATTAAGGCTTCACGGTATGCAGTTAGATCCAAATATATATATGGTCTAATTCTCAACAAACAAGAGATAAACATTCATCAATCACATTCGAAAAAAACACAGAGACAGTAAAGAGATCATACAATGAAGGACACTAGATTAAAAATTATAAATTGGATGCTACAGTATTATAAACGTTGCTGACTTAGTACAGCTAATATACAAAATAATTTATATAAAAAAATTTATATAAAAGTGGGGTTGAACATGTTTTTTGGCCATATATATGTATATATATATATATATATATATATATATATATATATATATATATATATATATATATATATATTTGCTTACATAAATAAGAATACCAACGGTGAAATATAGAAAGTTACAACAATATCTATATGAATTTAATAAATTTGTAGAAAAAGAATCAAGGATGAATATTATAACAAGTTTTTACTTCTACGTGAATACAAAAATATTTTACATTGTAACTTTTTGTGTCAAATAATAAATAAAAATGGATTTAATTTTTTAAAAATAATTTTTCTGTATAATGCACAAACTTCATAAAAATAGCATTTATAGGTACGTCAACCTATACGACCTCCTTTATTACTACTTAATTTACATGCCGCCTCTAATGGTAAAATGGTTTCCCACCTCTAGTATATGCTTAACCGTTTGGCAAATCCAAAGGGAGAGTTCAAACAATCTGGACACTTCTTTCAATCTTTGGAAAAAAAAACAACTTTATGACAAAATGAATTCTCAGTATAAATTGTGATGTTGTTATTGAACGGTAAAAATGAATCCATTGCTCAAATAATCATAGGGCATTAAACAGAAGTAGAAACTAAATTATTCTGCTGGAATATAAAACTCAGAATTTTTATTTCGGTAGAAAAAAAGTGTTTTAATACAAATAAAAACCAATATGCGGTCATAACGTATATTTATATTTATTATACTATGTTCTTGAAATTTTTTTAAAAAAATATTATGAGTTGAATTATTTCACTTACAAAAAGCATTTTTCCCTATGATATTTAAATTTTAAATCCCCCTTTTTATACTAAGATAGAAGAAATGAAATATGCGGAAAACACGCATAGGAGAAAAATAAGTATATTAAGATATCAGACTACGTTCGGAACCGTGATTTTAAAAAACCACATAAATGGATAATTTTCATGATATTTAGTGTCACTCAGATTAGAATACATGCATAAAATTGTTTTAAGGACATTTTGACAAAATAAAATTATTTAAATACAATATTTTGGCAAAAAATTTACTTAGAATAATCTTTTTTTCAAAATATTCTCCATTTTTGAAAAATGCTTCTATTATAATAATATTTTACCTGTATATAGCTCAGACCACTCTATACAGAGACTCAACTATCATTTTTGAAAAATTCACATTATTTTCAGAGTTACAGCCAATTGAAATAATTACCGGCGTTTTTTTTTCTTAAAATTTCTCCCCTCTGTTGTCGTAAAATAGGGATAATCCCACTTCCAAGTTGTATATTTCAAAAATTCTAGTTGAGCCTCTGTAGAGAGGTCTGAGCTATATACAGGCAAAATATTATTATAGTAGAAGCATTTTTCACAAAAGGAGAACATTTTGAAAAAAAAATTATTCTAAGTTAATTTTTTGCCAAAATATTGGATTTAAATAAATTTTTTTTGTCAAAATGTCATTAAGACGATTGTATACAGGATTTCTAATGAAGTGTCACTAAATATCATGAAAATTATTCATTTATGTGCTTTTGCAAAATCACGGTTCCGAACGTATTCGGATACCTTAAAGTATGCTATTTTCTGAACTTGTATTGAAATCCGAATATGACAGTAAAGAATTTTTCTGTGTATAAAAGTGTTTTACTATCATAATTCATATTCCTTAACATTAGGCAAAAACAGGCTTGGAAGTTAATTTGGGTTCTTTAAATGTGTAACATAAAAAAAAAATATTTTATATGTTTTCACTTATAAAGAAAAAAAAAATTTGTACGAATTCGAAGGGTTTTCATTTATTTTTCTACTTAAAAAAAGTTTACATCTTATTTCTCCTAAAATTACATAATAATGTTCATATGAGTATTCACCATTCAAAAGTGGCTGCATTAATTGGTAGTTAGGATCTTAAAATTTCGTACCTATGATGTTAAATCGAGTCTCGAGTTCAAATCCTGTTTCCAGTGAAAACCCATCTTGCAGGCATCTTGCACATTAAAACATACGCAAGCCGCGCTGCTGTATGTTGAATGAACTGAGTCTTTAAGAAACCTTGTAATGTGATGTGAAAATTTGGGTTTAAAGATACCAGCTTAGATATTCTCCTGATCATTTGATCATTGCTTAGAATTTCGAGGAACATTTCCCTTAACTCTTATGTTACTGTATAGTAACTTGGAACATTTTTCTGTTTAAAAAATATGTTCCAAACTTAAATTCTACTTTTAACTGTTTTGCAAAAATAGTATTAGATATTAAATATTTAACAGAAATTTTAATTATCTACCTTGGTCTCATTTGAAAAATCAAACAAAATATTAAGACAACTTTTAATTTATGGAATCCATGCATTCAATTGTACAGTTAATTTTTTATTTCTTTCCTGCTTAATGAAGTATTATTTCTATAAATTAGAAAATTAACCACATGAGGGATAACATTCATTTTCATTTTATAGTGACCGTAAATTGCATTTAATAAATATGTATACCCCTCAATCATTTTAATCCATGTTCTTTATTTTTATATAGCCATCAGTTTATTAACGTGTATATTTGAATACCTACTGTGTCTTCGCAAACGGGTAGAGTGTGCTCTAATAGTTAAAAATATTAAGCCCAAATTATTTTACTCTTCGATTATGTGGTTGCTTTGAATGCTCCCGATTGTGGTGCTGTAGTGATACAGGAAATACTAAAATTAATTATTTAAAAATATCAATAAATTAGATTATTTTGTAATTACTTCCTGTAAATTAAAAGTTTCAAGTTTAATTTAAGCATTTTTCATAAACAATCCAAATTTTGCTAGTGAAATTTTTATCATTAAATCATCGAAAGTATAAAACTTGTTCTATGTTTCTCTGTTTTTTAATTGATCAAATATATATTTCGATGTATTCAAATCAGTTCGGTATTATCAGACAGTTAAGAGGAAAAACTCTGCAAAGTTGTTATGGATTGTGACTGGGATTATGTTAATATTATTGAATTATGTTAATAAGAAAAAACATTACAGACGAGTGCTTACAAACATATCAAAACAATGTCCCTACCCCCCAAACCGTGTATTTTCCATTAATGCTACAGAAAAAATTTCTACATGATCATGATGAACTGAACCATAATGCTGTTTATTTTTTTTAGCTGTCGTCATGTGATATATGTGCGTGCTTTTTACCATTTACGACTACTTTTTTTTTTGGTCTAAAAAAGCATTATGGTCACAATAAATAAAAGCCAAATCGAAGGACAAAAAAAATGGCAAAGGGTAATTCTTATTAGCCATTTCAAACCTCAAATAGCCATCGCTAAAAAAACCGAGTTGAGGTGTTCAGTGAAGAGCCGCGAAGTGGAAAGTGACAGGAAAAAAGAAAAATGTGAGAATAAGGAATAAAGGTTAAAAAGGGGGACGTGTAAGTAGTGGTTGCGGTTCATGGTGAGTATGTTGTACTTTGTCTATCGGAGCCTTACTGTTGTGAAAGGTAAAAATATATTTTAAGAACGTTTTAGTAAACTTGGTGTTAGATGTGGGCGTGTCAGACAGGCGTCATTGTGAATTTAGTGCTCCTCAGAAGAAGAAGAAAGGGAGGGGATTCCAGGAAAGGATGTTTAGAAGTTTTCGTTCGGTTGGACGCGTTAAAAACAGTTTTTAACGAGGGTATACAACTTCAAAATGAAAGCGAATGCAGAACTTAGAGTAAATTTCCTGCGTTTATTTGGAAGCAGAAAAAAAAAAAAACGGTTCGTTGAATTTTTTCAGTGGGTTACATAACCACAATAACAAAAAACTATTAATTGAAATTCTTGTGCGCATAAGCATTTAAAAAATATACGATATTTTTTCTTCATTTTTCTCTTTCTTTTTCATTTTTTTTTCTTTTATTATTTTTTTCATCATGTTACAATCTTGTATCCTTAAAGAAAATCCTGTAAGCAAGCGAATAATTAACAACATGTGAATTATTTCATTTAATACTTCGAAAAATACCGTTTTTGAATCTACATTACCATTCTCCCCCCCTTATTTGTTAGGTCACAGATTCAATATAGAATATTATTTCAATAATAAATAGTCATAGAACTATTTAAATATATCTTCTTCTTTCCAAGAACTACAGCCGGCTACCGGCCAAGGCTGTTTCAATCAGCTTAGACCAGGGGTACTCAACCTATTTTCCCGCCGAACCGCATACACATGATATGTATTTTACGCGGGTCGCATACACATGACAGTTGTTTCATGCGGGCCGCAACATGCGGAAAATGGGAAAAACACTCTGTAAGACCAAAGCAGCATTGACAAAAATTGGTCAAAATTGATTTTTGGCTTTTATTTTAATACTTTTTTAACTTTTCTATCAAACGCAAACAAAAAATATATTTTTATGAATTTGTACTGAGTTAAGGGATAGTTTCTATTTTCTTTCATCTATGATCTAGCATATT
This sequence comes from Trichonephila clavipes, assembly GCA_019973935.1. Lineage (NCBI taxonomy): Eukaryota > Metazoa > Arthropoda > Arachnida > Araneae > Nephilidae > Trichonephila > Trichonephila clavipes. Next base: position 88,346 of record BMAU01018101.1, on the reverse strand, counting down.
GCTTACATTTTACTATTAAAAAAAAATTGATAGGAAAACTGATACATTTGGTTGCTTTGTGACAAACCTATACGGAACTTTATCCTAACCTTCTGAGACGTCTTTATGAGGGAAATTTAATTCCCCTACCTATTTCTAATCAGCTCCAAAAAGAGGACAGGATTCCTTGTTATGCAGATTAGATAAAGTACTTAAGTCAAACGGAATAGTAAAGTAAAAAGCAGTAGGAGAGAGAGATTGAAGCAGAAAGGTATAATAGTGAAGTTAGAGATTTATTATTGGAGATTTCTAGGAGGATAAAATCTCAGAAAAAGCTGAGCTGAGCTGCAGTGTGGTAAATATTGATTAAAGTCTCATTAAAACTTTATATTAGGAGTGAGATTAAAGTTAAATGTTCAATAGGAATATTATTAAATATAATTCTGGGATCTCTTATCTGGGTGATCTCTGCGTGATCGATATTCTAATTGTTAATTAATTGGATCATTAAATATTTAAGTTAATATAAAGGAAATTCCCTTTTAAACCTCATATAGCTAATTTGAATTATTTGTTATTAAAAGTCTTTGATTCTATTTGAGAAAGATAACCAAATAAAGAAAGTTACTTATAAAAATGGCTACTGGCTCTTATCTGACTCCAAATTATTCTCGTTCTCAAAGTGAGATCCAAGTGGATCTTCACAGCTTGATTGATAAAATTTCTTGTTAAATTTTTTGTACATGGTTCTTCGATAATTCGATTTCTTAGTGCAATGGGCCATGACTGGGCTACTCAAAAAAGGCCGGAGGGCCGCAGATTGAGTATCACTGGCTTAGACCATCTTGAACTATTTAATGCTATTTTCTTCCATCGGTTAACTCTCAAGTCCTTCAACCACTTTTCTACTTTATCAATACACCTTTTTCTCGGTCTTCTTCCTCTTTACCTTTTCCCCCCTGGAGTTTGGTAAGTTATTTTCTGGACAGGATTTTCATCGCTATATCGAAATACATGTCCCGGCCACCTTACTTGGGAAGCCTTGATCACTTATACTATGTTGAGTTCTATGTATTTCGATTGAAGTTCAAGGTTGATCGTATTCTCCAGATTCCAGTTTCTCCAACTACGAAACTTTTCGTAAGATTTTTCTCTCGAAAGTCTCTCTCTTCTTTCTCTTCGACTTTTTTGTTAATTCTCCGGCATTCGCTGATTTAAATATATAATAAAGCAAAAAGTGTATGATTGTTCCATTTATAGAAAATAGTGAAATCGTAGTAATACTATGTTATATCATCCGTTTAAATAAACCTATGAGCAAATATAAATATTTTTACCAAATTATACCGATATAACTGAAAAGTGAACGTTTTAAAATTACTGCTTTGAGTTATTGTAAATATCGATTCATTAAATCCCCATTATTAAGATAAAAAAAATTATAAAAAAAGATTTTATTTTTATTTTTTTCTAAGTTAACTATAATTAAATGTTATTTTTATGCAACATATATTTTACAAAAGCCAGTCAAGACTATCTTTTGTTGTAATGATGTAAACGCACTGAATTAAACCACTGTATCATTCACCTCAATAAAAATCGGAATTCAATAGTTGATGCCGTATAAGCAAAAAAAAGTTATTATTTTCTTTCGATTGAAATGTTGCAAATTCAAAATAAAGAGCTTCTATATGTTTCACTATTCATTAAGGTATTTCATGTTGAATGAACAGAACCATTCATTGTATAAACTGTGTTTAACATACAAACTCTATAAATCTATTCCTTCTATCATACTTTTATCTGTTATTTTGAAGATCTATTATCACTAGCTTTTGAAATATTACAAATTCACAGTAAAAGTGCTCACAGTAAAATATAATATTTCACGATATAAACAGAATTATTTACTGAATAAAACTATTCTTATTACAGAAACTTTATCCCCACTAAATTTGAATCATATTATAAAGAAAACTCTTATGTAAAAAAAAGGTATTGTTACTCGTTTAAAAGCAAATTTTTGAAACAGTCAGTATTGTTTTTATTCCTTTCTCTTTCCCCTGAAAGCAATTTGGTTATATTAATCTTCAGTCAAGTAAACAGTGTATACTTATTCAGTTTATTTGTGTTTTTCATTGAGTTACCAGTTCTCAATTTAATTTTAATATGTATTCATAAAATGGCTGTAATTTATTTTAAGGAAATTGCAAATCCCCCCTCCCCCTCCAGTTTGAGTCGTAATATTATGAATTTGAAATGACGACACCGACAGGTTCCATCACCCGTTAAAAGTCCATCAAAAAGGAACAACGAATCGTTTCACTCGTATTGTTCCGAATACGATTAAAGCTTCTCTTTCAATTGGTGTTCACAGAACGTGTCCTGGGACCACGCACCGTACCACCCAGGACTAACAACACCTGTACAGACGAACCTAACACTAATGGCAGAGCCAGAAATAATTGATGAGTTGACTTGCGGTCGAACGTTGGCACTTAGAACTGCCATTCTCTTCTCTACAATGGAAAGCTATTTATTACATAAATCGCGTGAAGGCAGCACTTAAAAGCGTCAGCGGTAGCAGTGGTGTTGCAGAAAGATTTGCATAAGGCACAAACGTAACGATTATTTTCTTCAAATGGCGCAAAATGTATTCAGTTTTAATGATGACTGAAGATGTTGCAAGCGTGGAATATTAAATGGTGAGAGATTTAGTTTACCCAGTTGTTGTTGATTGTGTATTGGGTCTGTGTTATTGGAGAACAATTTTCAACCAATTTTTAGTCTTGTCAGTCTCACAATTGTGAGAGGGGCGGGTTGTTGGCATAGCACGCGATTAAAGAGTGATTTCCAGTTTTTATTCGAGAATGATTGAGCTCATTGAATAGCGAGCAAAAATAGTCGCTTCCTTTAACAGAAAAAGATGTGAAATTTAGTGCATTGTAGATTCATTTACCATAACAATGCGCTTTAGAGAGAAATTTAAACTGATCGCTGAATTATTAATGAGAACATTGTTAGAAGTCAAACAATTATTTACTCATTTTCTGTAGGGTATCGTATATTCTAAATCCATGGAAACTGGAGTTTTCAATAAATAAATTATGTGAAATGAAATGTTAAATTCTTTATAACATTTTACTTGGTTTGTTTTGAAAAATAATCATGAATATATGTTAATTGCCAACATTCAGGACATTTTGAATTAAATCTCAATATTGGAAAATGAATTATTAAGTCATAAATCTCTTTCATATTTCATCTTATTGTTAGTGCCAGCTTTCACTAACGATAATAAATAAAAATGAAATTGAATCAAATATAAGTCACATATTGAGATTTTTGTAATAAAACTAGCAAAAAGAATGGACTAATGTATCAAAATAATGATACATTTAAATAACGATTTCTAAATGGAATAAAACTGAATAATTTCATTAATTTTGGGCTTAAACTACAGCGATTTTTTTTCACTATATGTTTGCATCTTAAAGGACGCTGGTTTTAATACGTTTATAATTCAGTCTGTAAAGTAAATGTAATAAAAATATTTGCTTTTTAAATCAAACACAACTATCTTAAAATAATTTATCTGTGTGAATAAATTTTGTTTTTGTCTGATGAAATGAAAGAAAATTAAAAAATTTTATAACGCATTGTTTTTAATCTCGATAATTAAAACCTTTACATCACCACAAAGTTGCTAAGAATAAATCTTAGCATCTATCTATTTGTTTTAGTTAGTTTATATGCAAAATATAATTAAATAAAAATCTCAAAAAAAAAAAAAAGTACATAGCAATGTTTTTTTTTAATTTTATTGGAGAAAAATATATATAATAATTTTCCCGCAGAATTATTTGTCATTATTAGTCATTTGTTTTCATTTGTTCAAACATACTTTATTGCATAAAGCTATATTTACCGAATAATATGAAACATGATAGAAAACACTGTGATATATTATTACACGATACATTAGACTGAACTAAATAATAAAAATAAGATTACAGCCTATGAATTTTTATCATTGTAGACAATTAAATAAACGGGTTTTTTTTTTTTTTTTACTTTAACGTGACTGCCTACACTCGAAACCGTGATTTTGAGAAAGCCTATAAATGAATAATGTTTTGATATTTGGTGTCAGTTGAATTACAATATAAATATAAATTTGTTTTAAGAATATCATTACAAGAAAAAACTTAAAATGTGATTTTTAGGAAAAAATAGAGAAAGAATGACATATTTTCAAAACATTCTCCTTTTATGAAAAATGCACCTATAATAATAATGTTTTGCCCATATATATAGCTAAAAATTTCTCTACATATTCTGAAGTAGGACTTCTGAAAGATTCACATTATTTCCAGTGCTACTATCAATTAAAATAATAAACAATGTTTTTTTTTTGTTAAAATTTTTCTACTTTGATATAATAAAATATGAATAAATCAACTTCTAAATTATAAATTTCAAAATTTTTTAGTACAGCCGCAGTATAGAAGTGCTGGTTATAAATAGGCAAAACAATTACTTTCAAAGCATATTTTGTAAAAGGAGAATCTTTCGAAAATATGTTATTTTTCCTTTTTTGCAAAAAAATTGTATTCAAATAATTTTTTCTTGTAATAAAGTTCTTAACCATCTCGCTGCGCCTCCCGTGATTTCCACGGGTAAACGTAGACGTAACACACGTAGCACCATGCAGCGAGAGGGTTAAAACAGTTTTATTTTTATATTCTAATTCAACTAACACTAAATATCGAAAAAATTATCCATTTGTACACATTTTTAAAATCACAGTTCCGAATGTAATCACTGTAAACTTTCTTTTTAACGTTACTGCGTTCAGTATGCGTTTTATTTTGGCATTCTGTATAAAAAATGCATATAAGGTTATACTTAAATATGACGATCATCAATTTTGAAATGGGGAAAAATGTTTCCTTTAGTCGCGAAAGGTTTAAAAACATTGATCTTATTTTTGTTCAACTCATTCCCCAGAAGGAAATTTTTATTATCCTTCAGTATCATTCTATTTTGAATTCAGGGTTTCTTACAAGAAGTTTAGTTTCATTATAAGAAATGTATTTTTATCTTTTTCTCTCCCTTTAGATGATTTGGAGCCTCAAACACTTGTCAATGGTCACCATCAATCACATCATTCCCCTGGAAATAATTCTCTTCGAATGTTTGAATCCAGCATTCCTAGAGGTTCACCAACTTCCCCAGCTGGTTCAACATCCCCAGGCTCTTCTGCATCTACGGCTGAGCAAAGAATGATGCATGAAAAACTCTTCGGCGGCGGTGATCTCGGAGGACTGGAGAACTTACAAAAATATTTACCTCTACCTTACCCTCCGTCTTTCTATACGGGACTAATGGGACATTTACCTTTCTTGATGCCGAATCCTACTGCCCAACAACAGATGGGAGCTCTGTTTCCTCCGACAGATAGCGCCCATCTTGCTGCGATGAGACAACTCCATGCCCAACTTGGACACAACCGACTGTTGATGGACAGTCTTCAAGATGGGTTAGTTGGCAGTCAAGATCCTACAGTTTTCGCCAACGGTGGCAACAACTCGCTCGTCAAAAGTCCAAAGGCGCATCGCTTTACTCCTTATAACCTACCTGGCCTCACAAATGCTGAATCTGCTTTTCACAGATTGGCCAGTAGTGGACCATTACCACCTCTGCCAGTGAGGAATGATCCAGTAAGTTCACCATCGCCAAAAGATTCGCCAACGAAAGGTTGAACGAGAACTTATTTCAAGTAAAGTATATGAGTGCAATTGTGTTTATCTGAAGAGAGATTGTTGATGAAATTAGTCAACTTTTCGGCCTAGTCAAAAGGCTAATGTTTTTCGGGAATGTGCACTAACCTATTCTAAAGTACTGAAATCAATAACACTACTTCAGATTAAGAAATCCAATTCAGGTTGCATCGGCGGCTCGTTAAAAACAAATGGCTATGTGTAAACTATAAATACAATGGAAACTAGCATTCTGTTATACGAGTTCATTTTGTACACTCAGATTTAAAAACTGTTTTATTAACACTCACACCAAAGTTAACTACTCTGTGCATGAAGTACAAGTACAACCGAAATTTCCTTCGCCGTATTTGAAGGAATCTAGAACTACTGAGCATACAGTTTCGTATCGATCCATTAGTCGGATATTCGTAGTGATTTCGAGTATACACATATATATTCTGTCTATTAACTGTGATAGGGAGTAATGGATCAAGTTCAACATGTATAATGAGGGTCTGTTCGACAAGTTACGCCGATGCCAGTATTGAACCTCCGCTTAATACTTCTATTCTTAAGACTCATTATTGGTTTTAAAACCAGAACTATCTTTTGTGTGGAAACTTTTCAATTTAAACGTGCAAATAAGATTTTCCTATTCCTAACTTGTGGAACTGTGCTGGTCATTTTTTGAAAATAAATTCATGTGTAGTGCAATTTCCTTCTGATTTTTTTTCCACTTTTCTGACGGCGTTTACAATATTATGCTTCATAATATTGTGATTCCAATTTATCAAAAAGCATTAGAAGATAAAATGAAATAAAAAGAATGCATGGGGCTAATACTCGCGAGAGATATTCATAATAGTATTCAAAAATGGAGTAAGAAGAATTGAAAATATTTTTTAAAAGCCTGAAATATAGAAAATTGTTCATAGAATGAAATTTGAATATCTTAGAGATTTTCTGAAAATAGGAACATTCTGCTATTAAAGAAAAGTACGATGAAAAGCATTTTAGAAAATTTTAATGGAAAATGAATCTAGTTTTTTTTAAAGTAAAATTCTAATATTTAGGATTGGTTTTCATTTAAATTTGCTTATTGTCGAATACATTATTCATGTACTATTTGATTTATTTTTGGTATTCGTTGTTTTAGAAAAAGAGAGAGGAGTGTGTGTTAACTCATTTAACATAAATTCCTCGTTACTTAGTGTATAAATATATTTCTTCTCTTTTTTTTTCATTTTCATTCCACCGATAATTAAGAATAACATTGAATATAAATATAGTATAGCATGGTGAAATAATTAAACAAGATATTTCAATATAGACTTATGTTTCCATAAAGTCATCTTCATGGATATAACGGAGCTATTGAAAATTTTATTTATATTTCTGAATTCTGTTTTAATGTTACTGAATTTTCCTTAAGTGGCTGAAGTTCTTTATATTCATCCATGCGAAAAAGAAACGTTACTATAAGTTTATAATTATTTAAGATTTTTTCCAATAAAAAAAACATATTTATAATGTAATCAAATCTCTTGCAATTTCAATTTCTTTCTTCTCAATTTTTTAAAACACTGAATTTACTTAGAAAGACCCTGCTAACCTGTTCTTTCAGTCAGAGAATTAAATAGAAATAACTCTGGCAGTGATGTCTACAAATTTCTGTTATGAGGAGGAGGGGCATATTCTAAAAAATACTTAGACGCCATTGCTGAGACGTAATTTTTAAGTCAAAAATTAAAAATCTCTTGGTTTATGAACGGGGGATTGAATCCTCAAATGCCTCCATTGTGTACACCACCGTTTTAATAGATTTTGCTCTTACCTCTTAATTTTTTCATACGATAAATTGTAGTTTTAAATTTTAATTTTGACTTTTATACAAAGACAGCAAATCCCGTAACCATAAATCATTATTAGTAAAAGATGAATCAGTGAGAAGATTATAAATTCAAAAGTCTTTCGTAAATTATGTATTTTTGCAATATATACTTTTCTTTCGCGAATTTTTGTCTCAACTTCTTTTTCTTATATATCATTTCTTTAAAAAAATAATCTATCTTCTCCTACTCAAAAATCACCACTCGCTGCGATAGATGAAAAATGAGGATCTGTACAGATTTTCGCAGTGTCCCTCCACATGAAAACAAAAGCTACGTTATTTATAACCCCACGTGGCACTTAAAATTAACTACCTGACTGCTTATTTCCAACACCTACAATTATGCTTGAATGATGTTGCTCCATGTCCAGAAAGGTTGTACAGAGCACGTAGAGTAAGTAATCTCAGTCACAATTCGAAAGTGATTATATCTGTTGATTTATTCGTTTGTCTACGGGGATAGACCCGTGACCTTCAACACTTCTCGAATAGATGGTTTAGAAAGATTTCAGTTACATCTGATCAAGCACTGGTACTTTTTTCATTTCTTCTTTTTTTTTTACCTTGAAAAGTATTTTAACCTATTACTCAAGTAGCTTGTAGATGAAATTTAGTGGGAGAGGTTGGCTCTGCAAGAAAAATTGGTCTCCAATTATTTATCGATTCTGTTCATTTTTTTAAAAAGTCATTGTAAGACAGTTTTTAAAGCTCGTGTTTTAAATTTGCGAATCAAAATGACCCCTTAAGTATATCTACAGAATAAAATTGTATGATTTCATATTGTAGCTGAGTACAAGAGAAACACACACACATAAATCTGAAAGTTTTTTTAATGACAGGTAATTCACAACTGTCACGAAAACTAAATCTCGAAAATTATTTATTCGTGATTTAGCGTTATCAAATGTCATTTATACAAAAATGAAATTAAATACATCTTTCAATTAATCAGTATTCTTTTATAAAATTAAAAAGTTTTAAAAGTGCTTTTGAATTTAACAAGTAGGAAATTTTTATTCAAATAATCGATGAAGTATATCGGAATTCAATTTTAAAATTAAGTTTGGTAGTTTAAAATTGTTCCAAGAAATATTTTCTACGAATATTTCATTTTTTGTTAATCTTAATGAAAATTTTATGAGGAATAATCATAACATGATCAAAAGAATTATTTCGGACTATTATTAATACAAAAACAGTGTTGTATTTACTTGCATTTAAACAATTTCTTAGTACTTCAACAGGCTATGAAAAAGCTGTAAAAAAATTATTTTAAATACGAAGATGTATTGATGTTTATAGAACATTAACAGTTTTCAAACTATATAAATAAATAAAAGTAACATTCTTAGATGGCATGTTAAGCAAAATATTAATAAAAAAAATATTAAAAAAAATTAACACAATGCAGTTTCGTTCTCTGGTGTGTAATATTTAAATGTAAAACAAAAAAAAAGAAAAACTCTCGACTTCTTATAATTACACATAAAATTTTGAAGGATATAATTCATTAGGTCATATTAAGATCAGGGAAATGGAGGTAAATTATTTGTGTATTAATAAGGAGGAGTTAGTTTATTGCCAATATGCCAAGGCTGCGTTTTCGAAGATTCAATTAGATATATTTGGTGCAGTAATTGTTTTTAATTACTTGCTAATTTTATGCTAATTTGAAAGAAAAAATGTCCAGTTAATATTGGCTGTCAGAAGTATCAATCAGATGCGAAATTAACAACACGATCGTATTCCATTAGAGCAGTCAGTGGTCTTCAAACTGTTTTCCACGGAACCCTAGGGTTCCTCTAGGCAAACCCAGGGGTTTCAGAAGTCACAATAAAAAAAATCGAAAAGAAACTTATAAATATGTATACAAAATAGATTTACGTTCTCTATGAAGTTAGTATAATTACAAGATTCTAAAGCTCATCCTATTAATTAAAATTGAAAATTTTATTAAACATTTATCATAATATAATAAAAGGATATTAAAGCCTTTAATCTTTTTATATATGTTTCCTATCAGATTGTGAATATTCTGTTGTTTAGTTAGCTCAATGTCTTTGAAAACTAAATAGTTTTCTGATGGAAAATGAAAATTTTGTATTTGTGGGGGAAAAACCTATAATGAAGAAGAGGAAACAATTTGTCAGCAGATTTGATACTAAAATCTAAATTTAAGCAAGAGCAGCCCCTAAATTTTAGGTTACAAATTCATACAAAGTACCCAATATTGCTTACTCAGCTATAAATATTTTCACTCCATTTAGAACACATTTTGTGTAAGGAAAGTATATATTTCTTAACGTGAGTGGCTATAAAAACAAAATATAAAAACAAATGAAACTCGGAATATTTAATGCGATTGTCTTTAATCTTCAAGGACCTAGACCGACAATTTGTGTGAAAAAAAGCAAGCACATATACCAGTTACTAATTATAATACATGAGTAGGTGACACTTGTGTGTGGATCACAAATTAATATTATTATTGAGTAAATTATATTAAAAAATTGGATTAGAATTTTTTAATAATAAATGCAATACTTATTTTTTAATTGTTTTTACGTAAAGTATCTATAACATATTAATCTACTTTAAATATTATTTTGAGATATATTCTGCAAAGTATGTGTATATGGAATGGGGTTCGACGAAAACACTTTCTAGTTCTAGGGGTTCCATGAGTCGAAAAAGTTTGAACTGTATTAAAGCAATATCAAACAACATAAGACGGTGATTTATATACAAGGCTTAGTTACGAATAGGAACCTGAAAATGAATTTTTACTATTTCCTAATAAGCAGTTTTGAGAGGCTAAGAGATATAACAACAACACTTTTTGCTGACAAAATGAGCATAGCACATTGATTAAACTGAAAACATCTCCAAATACTGAATTCAAGGCCAAGAGGCTCCATGTGACCTTGAGGTGGTAGGTCCTTTTCTAGTTAAGTAGGTATATTAAGTGGATTTTAATAAGCATGTCCACTTTTATAGTCTTATTCAAAAGTCCGATCGATCTTTTGTTTAAGAATAACTCAACATTTCCTGAAACAAATTATTCATTATTACAAATACCTTAGTAGACATGATTCAAACTTCTTTAATCAGTTTTGAATTGCAAGAATATTCCTAAAAATATGCATACTTTTTTTAATGAACGCAAGATTTTTTTTGAAACATTTGATAACCAGGGATTTTGAAACTGTATTCGCTTTATGTCAATATTATATTGAAAATGTTAAAGCAATATTATTTTTGCTCAAAAGTCAAATAATTGTAGTGTATATTTCAGATTCTAAATTTTAAAAAAAAATTCTTTTGAAACAACAATTAACTTAGTTCTCCTAATTACCTCAAATCAGTAATAGGCTTTATTTGCTTTTTAAAAAAATAAAATGCAAGAAATGCATATTTTTTAATGCCATTTTTCAATCTACAGAATTATATAATTTTTCACAACGAAGATTTTTCTCTTTTATTGAATAAAATCATTCGTTATATTTTTATTTGAAACATTAAAAAATAAAAAAAAACTCTCTATATTTTCATTGAAATCATTGCGAGCGCATTCGAGAAACAAAAGTGTCGACAGATTCGTTTTTATCAGTAAATAGTAATTTTTGTTATTTTTTTAAAAATTCAAAATGAAATATAAAACGCTTGTAAAAAGATATGTATAGATACGCACATTCTACAAGGAAATTAGAAAATTTCAATGAATAAAAATAAGAACAGAAACTTCAGATACTTATAACAATCTATTCAATAAAGATATTAATATTATCTGGAATTTTTCTAGAGAAAAAAAAGCAATTTCTCATTAACATTAAATTAATTTATTACTCAAAAAAAGTACAATAAAATATCTCTCCTCTTCATTTTTATTCTATTTTTTGTGTTTAATAACAAAAGCTGCAAGTGTCGGAACATTTTCTAAACAAGTTTTAAAGATTATTTATAATTATATACATTTACTGTGAGGAAAAAGAAACTTAATGAGAATAGTTCCTTTTAAAGGTATGCATGAGTGGTTTTTTTTATTAAGCAGTTTTTCTCTTAAAAATTTTCGTAAACAATTTTGTTTGAATGGCAATACTTTTTATTTGAAAGTGTCTGATAGTAAATGTTTCATAATAGCTATTCAAAAATGAATTTAATTAGTCACTTGAAATCTCTTTTGAAAAGGTGGAGAATTAAATATAATTTGTTTTTAGTTAACGCAAATAATTCCATTGCTAGAACGAGAAGATGTCCATTTTTTTCTTAACACTAGTTTCACAAGTGTAACTGACGTATTAGAAATAATAATAATAAAAATATCTAATTTTTTGGAACACTTTGTATTTTCTCGCATATTTCAATTGTATGATTTTGATAAAAGAAATAAAAGTTAATAATACATTACTTTTGTAATATAAAAACAAACAAACGAAAAGTGCAAAGTGTACAGTATAATTTTCGTGCAATTCAATAAAAGTAATCACTTTCCCTTGAAACTTCTACTATAACTCTTCACATATTTGAGAAGGAAAAACTGATGGAATTCTCTTAATTATCACGTTTAAGCGTAAATATGTGGCAGTACAAAAGTATTCAACACATCAATGTTCCTCTGTCTTTATTATGAATGTATGTTATATGTATTTGTGTTTAATAGATGTAAAAGGCGCTGTTTGCGTTAAGATTTGTGCGGTGATTCTTTATAACGAATTAGTAAATTTTAGGTGTCATGTGTTGCTTGTACTGCAAAGAAGTATTTATATTGAAAGAAAAAAATTCCATTGTATATATTGTAATTTATGTGCGTCTGTATATATATTAAACGATTCGAATAAACTTGATTATTCTATCCTGTTTTTGGTGTGTAGTGAATTTTTTGTTAGTAAATGTTCTATAACAAGCCGAATAATTATATGTTTGAAATCAGATCAGAATAAATTTCTTAAGTCGAAAATATAAAATATGTATAAAGAAATCTCATTATATTTTGAAACCAAAAGGTATTCATATAATGTATGTCTCAGGAATATTCCATTATAAATAAGATATTGTGAGTATTTTTAAAAGGCGTATCCGCGTTTTAATATATTCTTATCAATCTAAATCTAAAAGCTGATTTTTTTTTCCCGATGAAATTTTGGGAAATGAAGAAAAAGTAAATCACAACATTCATAGATGAATATTTTGTAAAAAGCGGCATTGAGAGAGAGATATTTAGTTTTAATTTTTGTTTTCTGATTATTTTTTTAAACTTTCTTTAAAAGTTACATTGATAGTTAATATACAGTAAAATCCGGCGTATAAGGCGCACCCATACTTTCAAGCTGCAATTTTTAGGTATATTCGTATAACACGCACCCCTTTTATTACGAAGAAATCTAAAATATACTTGAGCAATGCTCTTATGTTTTGAAGTCATTTATTTGAAGTATTATCCCGAGCTTTTCAAAAAAAAAATAGTCTATTTCTATATCTACAACCTTTTAAGTTCTTAAGGAATGTCATTTCTTTAAAAAAAAACAGTATTTTTCGATATATGAAGAAATCTAATTTTTTTTCATGCTCATCTTTTTTTTATTTTTAAACTCATCTTTTATTTTTATTTATTTTTTTACATACTTTTTTGTGTTTAAAGTGCGCGTTGTGCGCCATATTTTGCGGTAGGTTAAAAAAAAGACGTATTTCAATCGATGGTCAAAGTGTTTTAAATATGATGAAAACTTATTTCTCCTAGATTTTCTTATTAATATTAATAATAATTTCATAGTAGTTGTTTAAAACACTTTTATATAACTGCTTTCTGGAAATTTAAAAAAAAATCGTGCCCAAATTGATCAAAGGGAGAATAAAAAAAAAAACGTTTCATAAAGATAAAAAAATAATAATAAAAGATTTCCATCTTAAAGGACCCTCACTGAGAATTTAGTATTGCTTTCAATTTTTTTTTCCATCCATGCAATAAAGGGAAAAACGGCTATGCTAAAACCGTTTTTGAGTTTGAGCTATGAATGGCATTGTTCTAAAACGAATCTTAGGCCGATGTGGCCAAGCGGCGCGAGTCATGGGTTTGGGCCCTAGTGTTACTGAAGACCCTCCGGGTAAAGGGGCTGATACGCGTTAAATCTGTCGTGGTCAAAGTCCTCCCGCAAACGTAATATGGGTAATACTTTGTAATATAAACGTAATACTTTGGAAAAGGGGATCCAGCTCGTGTCTCTTGACTGTGATTCCAAATTATGAGGTCCGTTGCCAATCACCCCCATGTTGTTTTATAGTGCGACGCTAATAAACATTCACTCAGCTCAGTGAAAGCAAGACAGCAAACATTTACTCTCCCAGCTCAGTGAAAGCAAGACAGTGATATAATATAAATGTATTTATTATTATTGCTATCAATGTCGTACATCAAGGATGGGGTTTGGGTATTTAACCCCACTCACACATCCGAAGACTAATATATTTTTAATTTTTAACTAAAAATCTACTGCATTTTAAAATGCAAACCCCTCCTGTCAAAGAGTTATGTGTACGTCACTGATTGTTATTGAGACTATTTTAGCTTTCAGTATCTCTACCGTATATAAGGTATTTTTTGAAATTCTCACACATTTCTGTCTAGATTTAATTTCTTGAATGTTATTGTATTACCTAAGAACTTTCTCGACTACTTTTAATAGTCATCTCCGAGATCAGGAGGGCAAATAGTTACCCTCCAAGACAGTCAGTAAACCAAACACAGAGCAAAGTTTTCTCTATATTTAGGTCAACATATATTCATAAGCAAAGTTTTCTTTGCATAAAGATTCATAAGGGCAAATATAGATCGATGCAAGTTGGTTGACATTATTTGCAGACTGTGATAGAATTTCAACAAGCAATCTCCCATCCGATTTTTAAAAAAATGCCTAAAAGTATGACGGGGTATGCCTTATTAAACTGACTGTAAAATTAAATGTGCTTGCAGCTATAGATGATATAAAACGAGCACCATAAATTCATTGAATAACAATGTATATTTATTGGTTTTTATTATGCAATTTATACCATTTTGAGATAGGAATGATATTATTTTGAAAAGTAGTAATTCTCCGGTACTTTCCACTTCTAGAATGGGCCCTCGAGCCAACACAATCGTCCATCCTTGGCTAAGATCAGGGGTGTATAACTCGCGGGCCGCATGCAACCGTCAAAAAACATTTTTGCGAACCGTTCAATATATCGGCACAATAATATAAAATAAAGTTTTTAAAAAATCTCTCCGAATTGGAAAGATGTTCGCAGGGAAATGTCAAGTGTAAGGACGTAAACATTAATTTTTTCGTGTTCTTTTTTATGTGTTTCTTATAGTATATTATTCGAAATAAAGCTATGTTTCTGGGAATATTATTTTTTTCCGGTCTACCTAAAGTTAAACCTTGTTTGTTTGACCCGAGTTAGTCTTTGAGTTTGACGCCCCTGGCTTAGATGTATTCCAGCAGAAAGAGAAATCTTGATTTCGGTATCAACTACAAAATTAAATTTCGGTGTTATCATTATTAAGTTTTTACGTACTGTAACTAAATTTAAATAAAATATATTTTTCCCTCAGAATTCACATTAAAAAATGACTGCTTCTTAGCTAGATGAAATATCTCTTGCCCCCCTTTTTAGTAAGTTGGTGTTATTAAGGAACAAGCCAAACGCCATAACTGGCAAATACCGCCGCAGATACAGGATAAAGCGAAGGGAAGAGAGAAAAATTACGTCGAGATCAGTTTCCTTTTATCTTTGACAGCGAACTGCAGAACCATTTCGTGAAACCTCACAGGAATTGTACACAAAGCAAATGCATATTCATCGAATGAAATGCGATCAAACAGAATGGAGATGAAAAAAACAAAGCAAAAGAAGTAGGAAAATCACATCGGAAACGCATGTCAGGCGGTTAGAAGATGCACGAATGTTTGTCTAATGCAAATTCGGCTTTCAAGCGACGAGGAAGACGTAGAACACAGCGCAGTTAATGCATGCGAACGGGAAAATAAATTACCATTCGAAGCGATTTTCGATTTCTGTATGTTCCAGAAAATCATCGAGATGGAATTTCGTTTACGAGTTAAAAAGCGTCAGCTTTCTCGGGGTTTTTGAAATGTTGCGAGGATTTGTTCGTTCGACATGGTTTGCCTCTTCTTTATCCCCATCCCCACCCCCTTTTTTAAATCTTTTCTTTCCTCTTTCGGTTTTTAATCAAAAATATTTAAAATATTTTTTTACTTAGAAAAAGTTTTACAGAAATGGTCTTTTGCTTTACTCGTGCATTTTTAAGACACAGTTTTCAAGAAAAATCCTTAGGTTACACGTATACAAAACACGGGTTGGGAACCTTTTCAAAATAAAAGGCGACATTCTGTTCTTTAAGACCACGTTAGACTAATAAGATAGCATTTGAATTTATTAAATAAAGAACTTGCTTAAGAGTTAATACTTATTAAAAGAACGGTTAACTTCACTTGGAAATATTCATTGTTTCTTACAATTATTGTTAATTGTTGTGATCGATACAACGATAGGATTACCATATTTTTTTAGACCCAAACCAGGGCATATTTCTGAAACTACCTAGAAGTTTTAATAGTTTACTGACACATATTAAACTTTTTTCAGTTGAATTTACCACTAAACATGCCTTTTTTCAGAATGTGGTTTGTTCATTTTAATTACATCATAAAATTCACGATAAGAAAATTCTGAATTATTTTTAACCTTCAGAGGATATTTAACAGTAGATACAGTAAATCTGCAGACAAAATGTTCTCGCATGACTGAAAAAAATCTCTCAACTGGGGCAGATGTTCCAAGCAAACCTATTGCAAACTCAATCATTTTAGAAATATTGGAACATATAATATCAGTCTTTATGCTACATCTTAAGAGCTGCTTTCACTTTTTCGTCTTTCCAGAATTTTATCAGAACTTGAACCACGAACCTATCCTTTAGTTTTGAAATTACTTGGTCCAGCAATGTACATACATCAAACAGGTCATCTACATTTGTGGGATCTTTTATAATTTAACTACTTGGCAACCTGTGCATTATCTTGTCGTGAATAGCCAAACAACTATAAAATTTGTGACGAGACCAGTAACCACGTCTCACTAAAAATCGATATCAACATTTGTTCCAAGGTAAGCTGAGAGATGCAGGGTGGTAAGAGAATGTTTAAAAGCGTGATACCAAAATATAAATCCAATTTTTAAAAAAAATTCTCATCAGTCATAAAATTCTAACCTCTGGACATTTTTGCATCCCAGTACATTTCCCTGAACAACACTAAAAAACCAAGACTATCCAGGATAATCATGGACGATGATAAGCCTGTACATAGAGTAAGTTATCAGATTAGGGAACCTTCTCAAGGTGGACGGTTTCATAATATTATTCCAACAACGTTCTCCAATTTATTAATTAACCTATTCATTAAATAATTATTATTCATTCGAAAAATTTGTAACTGGAATCATTTTTAAAATATATATATTGTTTTGTAAGGCTGCGTTCTAATATCTAAATGTTTCATTTGGATTAACTATAAAAGTAAAATATTAGTGAATTTGATGTTACTATGTACGAGGAATATACGAGAAGAAGATTGTAAGAAGGATTGAAGTAAGACATTTCTCAGATGAAGTATTTGGAGAGATATACATGCCTCTCTATAGAATCTTAACTGTACAGTTTGCAACAAATAATAGTGCTTTAATTGATTAATCAAAATTACTAATATTTGATATAATAGTTGGGGGGTAGTCAGAAACTGAAAGTACTTATTAGATCGTCTTTAATAACGCGCACTTTTAGCCAAAGAAATAACATCGAAATTAACGGGTGAAAGCTATACGCCTGGTCTAAAAATGAGAGCTTTAAAGGTAAAAAAAAATGAGCATAGAAAAAAATTAGATCTATATATATTGAAATATTGTTTGTTCAAAAGAAATGACATTTCTTATGAACTCAAAGGGTTGTAGTTCTAGAGGTACGCTATTATTTTCTACAGCTTGGAATAATACCTCGAATAAATGATTTCAAAATATAAGAGCATTACGCACGTAATTTCAGGTTAATTCGTGAAAATGGGAGTGCGCATCATACGGCGAATGTACCTAAAAATTAAAAATTGAAGCTTGAAAGGATAGGTGCGCGTTATATGCCGGATTTTACGGTAATCCTGATTTATTAACTTTTTCCATCAAAATTTATAACTTTTTAATTCGTATTCTACTTCATCGAAAATTCCACCTTCTTTGGCCCATTTTCTTTTGAGCTAACGAAATCATTGATATCGATTTCCAAAATTTTAAGTAACAGGGATTAGATTATTTGAAACGAATTTAAAAATATTATTTATATATCCCAGGTCCCTTATTCCTATTTTTTATTCCTTATGTTTGATAAGGTTTTTATGTTGTTGTTGTTCTTTTTCGTTGTTTTTTACCCTATATTCCATTTTTCCTAAAATAATAATTAAGACCACATAATTACAAACAAAGACTATAGTTATATGTAATTCTAGATGTCCATAGATAAGCACTTTTGAATAAAAAAAATGGAAAAAAAATTTACAGATGATGCAGAACGAAATATAACAAACATCTACAAGAGTGTTTATTTTATCAAACACAGATTTGAATATTATATCAAAAGATGATAAATCTACTGTTCGAAAACTCGAAAAAAATTATTTTAACAAACCTTATATGTATTTAATACATACCGAAACAATTAAATGATGGTTTAAATACCTCAGATAAAAAGTTTACGCAATTGTGTTAAAATCTTGTCCAATAGGAAAGCTGCAGTCTCAACATTTTGGAAAATGTCTTCTATTTTGTGCTATATTTTTATTATATTGCTCTCATTTTAGCATTGGGACTTTAAGTGGAATTAATCATGTGCTGAAATTTGGATTTTTACGGTTGAGTGAGACCCCTCGCAAAAAAATTATGTTTTATAAACAATTTATCAATTTTTTTATCCTCAGTCACCATAAAGAGAAAAAAGAAATACCTGCTGCACAAATTCTTAATGAATGTTAATTTTTTTTATATTTACTTTAAGGTGTATATCTAGTCTAGATATATATTATAAATGCGAAAGTTTGTGAGGATGTTTGGGCGTCTTTCACGCAAAAACAACTGCATGGGTTTTAACAGTGGCGTAACGGAAATTAATTGGGCCCACCCGCAAGGTCAGATCTTGGGCCCCAAGCCGGATATATATATATACAAAGAATTGCAAAACCATAACAAAATGTACCTTTACACATCACGTAAAAATATTTAAATATTAAACTTATAACTGAATATAAAATCAACCTGTGTCTGAGTAAACAAAGTAAAAAACTTTAACATTGGAGAGTATTTATAGTATTTAAAAAATGGAAAATCTAACAACAGTCGACTGATAACCTGGTAACTTAAATAAAAGCGATACACTAAGAAAAACACAAACACTGTAAAGTAATATTTTTGATTTCAGATCCTTACGATAGAAAAAAGGTATCACTTACCAAATTCTTCGTTTATGAATCCCGGGATGAGCTTGGCCTTGTTCATCAAGTTCCCTGGCATTACTACTACTAGAACTTGCACAAGATGATGAACTTGCGGATATTAAAAAGTTATCCAATTTTGCATATTTGCTATTAATATTATATCGTTTTTGAGAACCACTCATTTTAGGGCCGCGTTTCTTCTTGTCTTATTAACAAAATAACAATATAAGAACCAGAATAATTAATTCCGTTTACAAAAAACAGTTCTAATATTACAAGAGAAAAAAGTGAGATCAAAATGTTTTAACAGCGCAGGAACACTCCCTATATTGACGTGCATTGAATATACAATATATATGTTCTAAAAACAATTTTGTGAAACATTTCTCATTTATGCTTTATTTGATTGAATACTCATAAATCTACGGAAATTTCTGTGGGCATATGGGTTTCTAAATTATAAATCTAGACCATGTAATCATTTAAAATGCTCTCTATGCTTTTTCAAGTATCACAATACTATTTTTCATGAAAAAAGCATAACAAATGTACGTTATTTACGAGTTCGCTAAATGAAAATGAAATACATGTGGCGGGGAGGGGGGAAGCTAAAGACGCCAATAAGTTTACTTTGCTACTTCAGTAAAAAGTAACATCTTTTTTTCTCCCTAGATTTGGAAAGAAAACCCACTAAAGAGAGAGAAAAGTATCTCTTTCGTCATGGGGATTAAAGCAAATTAAAATGTTTTTTGATTTGATTATTGGATCTAAGATATCTAATAATCGATCAAAGTTTTGATTTTGAATGATGTTAGATCGCCAATTTGAAAATCGCTTAAAAATTGGATTTAATAAAATGTAAAGCTAATTTTGTGAAATTCTACGTTAATGGCGTCAGTCTAGCTTTGGGCCCCCTAGAAGCCTTGCCTCCCCCCGCAGTGCGGGGGTGAACGTTACGCCACTGGGTTTTAATGAAACTTTACAGTAACATAGCTTATGCATCAGAATAAAACATAGGCTATAATTTAAGATATTGTGAGAAGTGTCCAAAATATAACGATATTTGTCAAGTAAGTAGGAAAAAATTCTGCCATCTTCAAGCAATTCTGGCGTGCACTGCAAAAAAGTCCACGTCAGCATATATCTATTTTTTGTTTGTGAAAGAACCTTTTTTGTTTTGGCTACGCAAGGCGCTCGCTTCTAGTTAATTCCTGTGATCAGCACACAATCCCTAATTTTTTTTTATTTCAGAATAAATCTAAGTTTTTAAGTGAAAGGTTGTTATAAATCTCTCTTTATTTGAATGTTTTTTTTAATGATTTTATTATGCACATTTGGTAGTAAGAAATTGAACTTTTTTCAAAATAAATACTTTTATTGCTTCTGGTACTTACAGTAGATAAACTTTATCTTTCACACTACATCATTTGGACATATTTGCATAGTTTGTTTGTGGTTAGTAGTTAATTATAACGCTATAATTTTAATTGAATAGGCGGATATTGCATTTTTAAGTATAAAAATAATTATAACTACTGTACTGTATTTTTTGGAGTGAGTGAATATTAACGTCGCACTGTTCAGCTACACGAGAGATTTTGGCAACGGACCATGTAATTTTGAACCATGGTCAAGTGATGTGGACGACACCTGATCTGGCACCCCCTTCTCCTAACTACCACACCAGAACAACTTAGAAGGAATATTCTACCAATACTTAGCAGGAATGTTATTTGAAATCCACTCTTCCAAGATACATGGCAGCACGGGTTCGATGATGAGTATTTTAGCGGGGAAGGCGAATAGTTTTGTAGCAGATATTGCGTTTTCAGCTGAAGGCGTTTTCAGCGGATTGCAAAGATTATTATTTTTGTCCCGAAAAAATAGTTAATGTCAAAATTTAAGTGGCTTATGTTTTTGTATGTTAATGAAGACCTTAGAAAATGATTCGACTACTTATTTTAAGTGAACGGTGTATATAATTAATTTTACAGTGGAATATCTGTAATTAATTAATCAGCTCTAACGGATTAAATTTTCCAAAATGGAGTATATTGTTTATGTATATCCCTTAATTTTAAATGTAATGATTCAAAAAAAATATATTGTAGGAAAAAAACTACAGTAAATCATAATGCGGTTGGATAAAATATTAACGTGCATCGATCCCCTACATGGCGGGTCTTACAAAGCTCTAATAAAGCTCGAGCTATGAAAGTCGCTAGCCGTTTGCCAACTTGACTCTATCGTTATCATTTCGCTATGTTTTTCATTGAATCGCCATTATAGCCATTATAATTTAAGAAACGGCGTTGCTTGCGAATATTACAATTTAAACAAAATAAGTACAACAGAAAGTAATATTAATGTATTACACTTTCACATATAAATTATTTACACTATTTTAAGCGTTCATTACGCAAAACTTTTAACAATGTGTTACTTTTGCTGAGCAGAGATCAGCTTAGGGAGGTATTTTCAAAAACTGACCCTCAAAAGTGTTATGGGGAATTATAAATAAAAAAAATCCTTTTTAACAGCTATTAGATCTACATACTTAAAATTTAACAAAGGTGTTTTCTTTCTTTTTTTTTTTTTTTTTTTTTTTTTTTTGTTTAGCTGAGATATGCAAAAAGCTTTTTTTGTTTAATTTGCAATTCGCGTAAAATTAACTCATTAAAAACTTCTTTATCCTTCAATCTGTGTTGCTTAATTTTTCAGTTCACCCGTGCGAAGAACAGGTATACCAGCTAGTATATTATATTTCAATATCTCTCATAAATGTTTGCCTTTTTTTTTCGTGAGATCACACATTTTATAATACGAAATGTTCAAATCATGATAGATAGGACCGAATAAACCAAATATTTTAAAAGCTCTAGGTTCTGATTATTATTGCAGTCTTTTTTTTCAAACGAATCAGAAGATAATACGTTTCATCAAGGGTCGGCAACCTTTTAGTTGTGGTGTTCCAATCCAATCTACCAATATGATTCAGCCTGCCATATAGTTTGACATTTTTGAAACAATTTGACTCCCGGCGAGATACATGAATAGTTAAAAAATAGAGGCCAATAATATATAGATTTTCAGTTTTATTATGTGTTAATTTTGCATCACTTAAAAATATTTCTTAGCATAAAAATAAACAGCAGAAAATATACCTATTTCTTCAACAAAAGTAAAAAAAAAATTTTAAATGTACATATATTACATATTTTAAACATATTTATTAAAATAGGAAATAGTCATTAGGAAATACAAGTATTTTCCTTCATTATAACTAAATAAAAAGTTAAATAAAAAATTTAATGCGAACGCATCGCTCTACTTTCATATCGCAAAATCGGGGGTATAATTCGTGACATTAAATTTGACACGTTTTTGGGTATTCATTTGTTGATAAATTCTATAAGGACTCGAAATATTTTTCGTATGAGGAAATATTTTTTTTTATTTAGATGTGTAAAACCAAAAGTGAAAAGCATTGTACATGCATTTTTTTTCCTCTTCAAACTATTAAATCTCTACATAAATATGATATTCAAAACTTTACGAAATCGCTGTAAATTTATCTTTAGAGTTATCTTTTAGATTTTCCCGTAATTCCGTAAATGTCCATAATTCTGAAGATGTTTGTCAAATAAGGCTCATTACAAATTTATCAACTTCCAACCACTCAAAAATTGACAAATTTGTTGAATAGTGCAGAGTGCCACAGAAAATTGTACCGCGTGGCACATGGTCACGCGTGCCGTAGGTTGCTGAACGCTATATATATATATATATATATATATATATATATATATATATATATATATATATATGCTACGACCCGCATATGCAGAGGGCGCTAGTAGTCCTCCTTGTTTACATTTCGTCAGTATGCTTGTAATACAGCCACGGAGCGGACGTACCTACCGTCCTCAATAAACAAACATTTTTAAAGTATACAGTCCACGCCTTTTGCTTGAGCAGTCAAGTTATACATAACTCAAAGTCTGCTCATAATCCGTTATAGACATTTCTAGAATAACCACACCATTTGTGGTTAAAATCAGAGCTATCGACCTCACCCAGTTTTGTGGTCGGTGTCGAGCCCGAGCCAAAAATCAAAATGGCTCCAAAAGAACTATCAGAACTCACCGTGTTTAACAGAAGGAAAGCACATCTGCTCGGTCAGATCACACGCATTAGAAACTCCTTGGAAAATGTGGATTCACCATTGAATCAAGTTGAAATAAGAACTAAACTCGCATCGCTTTCTGAAGTGAAAGCAAAAATAGACAAACTTCGGACCGAAAGCTACAGGGTTCTTTCGGATGAAGAGCTCATGGATTTTGAGGCCAGTTTGGACACTATGGAAGTGGACGCAGATAATTTAGAGGTGAGTCTCAATATCTTACTTGAATCTTCTAATGTGAATACCTCTGAATTATCTGTGAAAAATGATTTTGCTAATTACAATGTGAAACTGCCATCCATTAATTTACCGGAATTTTCGGGACAATATATTGATTGGTTGCAATTTAAATCCCAATTTGTATCATTAATTCATGATAACGCTTGTTTATCAGACTCGCAAAAACTATATTATTTGCAATCTGCCCTGAAAGGCCATGCAAAACAATTGCAAACAGTAAACGATTCTTACTCATCTTTATTTGAAGCTTTAGAAGGTAGATACGAAAATAAAAGATTAATTGTAAATAGTCATATTGCTGAACTTTTAAATCCTAACAAAATCAAATTTGAATCTGCTTTTCATCTCAGAAGTTTAATAGATTCAATTCAGAGTCATCTTAGAGCCTTAAAACAACTAGAATTAGAACCTAACGCTTTGTGTGAATCAATGTTAATTTTTGTTATAACTCAACGTCTAGATGATGAATCGCGTAAACAATATGAAATGGAATTACATTCTAATGATTTGCCTAAGTGGAATAATTTTTTAGACTTTTTAATAAAAAGGAGCCAAGCCTCAGAAAACGTACAAAGAAATTCTTCGTTGAAAAACAAGAACGAATATTCTCCAAAATTCAGATCATTTGTCGTGAAAAGCAATGAAAAAACCTGTCCGTTATGTCCTTCAGAGACACACCCAATTTTTAAGTGTAAAATGTTTCACGAGATGTCTGTTCAAGAAAGAAGCAACAAAGTGAGATCCTTAAACCTATGCTTTAATTGTCTAGGCCATCACCTTATTAAGAACTGTTTAAAACTGAACAGGAAATGTAGAGTTTGTAATGCGAACCACAATTCTCTTCTTTGCAAAACAAGTGTTCCCCGACCGATAAACAGAAACCTCCCCTCTCCACAGAGTCCATCAGGGGTCATTTATGACCCGAGTCCAGCCACTACTGTAATAAATCCTCAAACCGCGACGTGTCTTTACAATGAGAGTGGGGAGAAATCCATTTTGCTTTCGACCGCGAAGGTTAAAGTTCAGAGTGCGACAGGGGGTTGGCTTGTAATGAACGCGATCCTCGATTCAGGGAGTCAGAAATGCCTTTGTAGCTTGGAAGCGTCACATTTCCTCGGGTTGGAAAAATACTCTATGAATTCAACTATTGTAGGCTTGAATGGAGCTTGCATTTCAGTGAGGAAAGGAATTTCCGCTGAAATTTCGAACGGAAGTTCATTTAAAAGAAAACTTAACTTTCTCATAGTCCCTAAAATTACTGGTTGCGTTCCTACACAACCATTGGATTTAACAAAAATAAAATTGCCTCAAAATATAAGATATGCAGATGCGGAATTTAATATTCCCAAACCAATTGATATTCTCCTGGGAGGTGAAATATTTTATGAATTATTAAAAAGTAAACAAATAAAATTACATGACAATTCAATAATATTGCAGGACTCCGTATTTGGTTGCATTGTAACAGGTTCCATTCAAAACGAACCATCGAACTATATTATTTTTGCAATTTCATCCAAGATCAGGTTGATAGAAATTTAACAAAATTTTGGGATTTAGAAGCAATAGGAATTAAAGCAGAGTCTAGTTGTGACCCAGACGACCAAGCCATGCAGCATTTTAAATCTTTAGTACGTTTCAATAGTGGTCGTTATGAAGTTGGGTTTCCTTGGAAGGGCCATGCACAAGAGTTAAATGACAATTTTTCCGTAGCAGAAAAACGTGTAAAATCCTTAACAAGAAGATTCATTCGTGATCCAACTCTGTACATACAATATTCCGAAATTTTGAAAGAATATGAATCTCAAGGAATAATTGAAAGGGTTCTAGAAACTGAAAACCCAACTGATAGAGCAGTATTCTATTTACCGCACCAAGCGGTCTTTCGCCAAGAAAGCCTAACTACAAAAATGCGCATTGTTTTCGATGCAAGTTCTCATGAAGATGGACAACCATCTCTTAATGACTGTATATGGTCAGGTAGGAATTTAAACCCAAACATATTCCACCTGATAATTTCTTTTCGCCTGAACACGATTGCTATCACCGCAGATATAGAACGCGCATTCTTGCAAATCTCATTACGTGACGAGGACAGAGATGCAGTTAGATTTTTGTTTCCAGACATTAGACCAAATCAAACAGATCCCTACAAGTTTCAAGTGTATAGATTTAAACGTGTGATGTTTGGAGTCAACGTAAGCCCCTTCTTGCTCTCCGCAACAATTAAGCATCACATCGAGAATTACCGTGAGCAATATCCAGCAGCAACTGAAATGCTTGACACTTGTCTCTATGTTGATGACGTAATCAGTGGTGCTGATGACATCTCCCAAGCCTTAAAAGTATCAAAGGATGCTGAAACAATCATGAAGAATGCCAGCATGAAATTACGCAAATGGAATTCAAATGATCAAACATTGATGAGAACTTGGGAAAAGGAAGGCCTTGAGACACATCCTCGTCACCCGGACGACAGTTCTAAAATCCCTTCGTCAAAGGTTTTAGGGATACCATGGGATGTTGTCCACGACTATTTTACAATTGATGTTAAGGGACTTCTGCAATTGGACACGTCAAAACCCATCACAAAAAGAATTGTGCTTCAATCAGCTGGGAAAATATACGATCCAGTTGGGTTCTTGTCACCCTACACAATTAGGCTCAAATGCCTATTACAAGAACTTTGGCTACGAAAGTTATCCTGAGATGACGAGCTACCGCCAGATATTTATGCAGTATGGTCACAATGGTGGTTAGAACTTCCATTTTTATCAGAGTTGAAGATTCCGCGAAAGATCCTCGATTCAAGTGGAGATTCAAGTGAAGTCCAAATCCATACCTTTTTCGATGCCAGTCAAAAAGCATATGGAGCAGCCGCCTTCTTGAGAGTCAAGCACAAGGACAGAGTCAGCGTTGATCTTGTAACATCCAAGAGCCGTGTTGCACCTCTGAAAAGATTATCCCTGCCTAGATTGGAACTGATGGCCGCTCTGCTTGCTGCACGCTTTAGCGAAGGAAGTCAAGAAAATCCTAGATCAAAAGTGTTCAACCAGAGCCTTTTTCTGGACGGACTCTCAGGTCACCTTACATTGGATCAAAGGTCCAAGCCATAGATGGAAACCCTTTGTTGCGAACAGGGTTCGCGAAATCCAATCCCTCACCGATCCTAACTCGTGGTTCCACTGTTCCGGCAAGGACAACCCAGCAGATCTACTTACGAGAGGAATCAGCGTAGACGTTCTTACAACCAACTCCAAGTGGTGGAATGGATCCTCGTTTCTACGTCAAATTGACTTCCAGACCAAAGGACTAGATGAAGCGATCCCAGAAAGAGTGTATTTAACGGAAATGAGAAAGAACTCAAATCCAAAGGAGGACATTTCCTTGACATTGACAGTGACTAAAAACAATTTCCTTGAAAACATTATTGATATTTCAAACAACTATGTAAAATTAATTCGTGTTGTAAGTTTTCTTTATACAGATTCATACACAACTGCAGAACCAGAATTACAAAGATAAAGGGACCCCTTACTTCACAGGAGGTAAGTCATGCTGAGAACTGGCTGATCCACTCATTGCATGAAAGGGAGTTCTATGAAGAAATGCGCAAATTGTTGGCAGGTGAGCCTATTCCTATGAAAAGCAAATTAACTCCACTTAATGTTTTTCTTGATGAGAGCAACATCATTAGAGTAGGAGGCAGACTTGCCAATTCAAATTTAAATGAGAAGGCTAAATTTCCCATAATTTTACCTAGTAGAAACGTTTTAACTGATATTATATTGAGCCATTATCATAAAAAATATTTGCATGCAGGACCCCCCTCACTTTTATATCTTGTTCGTCAAAAATTCTGGCCACTCAATGGCAGAAATAACTGTCGTAGAATTATTCATGAATGTGTGAATTGCTTTAAGAACAAGCCCATCACTATGAATCAAATTGTGGCTAACCTACCGAGAGATCGTGTAACACCGAATTATCCCTTTAATGTCACGGGCGTTGATTTTGCAGGCCCATTCTTCATTAAGTTTAAAAATCAAAGAAAAGGGGCATTAAATAAAATTTATGTAGTAGTCTATGTATGTTTATGTACAAAAGCAATTCATTTAGATTTTGTGACAGATCTCACACATCCCAAGCATTCATTGCAAGTTTAAAACGTTTTTTTGGTAGGAGAGGAAAGTGTGCAAAAATCACCACCGACAACGCTAAAACATTTGTTGGCGCAAATGCCGAAATTAAAAAATTGTTCAAAATGATTAAATTACCTGATCACACATTAGCAGAATTTTTGACAAATGAATCGATAGAGTGGAACTTTATCCCACCCAGGTCCCCAAACCATGGAGGGCTATGGGTTGATTGATTGATTGAATATTAACGTCGCACTGTTCAGCTACACGAGGGCTTTTGGCGACGGACCACGTAATTTTGAACCATGGTCAAGTGACGTGGACGACACCTGAGCTGGCACCCCTCTCTCCTAACTACCACACCACACCAACGGGAGGACGTTTCAGCTCTCGACAGATTTAACGTGCATCGCTGCCCTACACGGCGGGTCTTTAGTGGTACTGGGTTCGAACCCGTGACAAAGCAAGCCACGGTCCGATACCTATACCACTCGGCTACCGCGGCCACTGGAGGGCTATGGGAAGCAGGAGTAAAGGCATTTAAATTCCACTTAAAAAGAGTCGTGGGGAACGCACATTTAACTCTCGAAGAGTTCATCACAATACTTCGTGAAATTGAAGCTGTGCTAAATTCCCGACCACTCACTCCTTTGACGTCAAATTTCGATGATTTCGAAACACTGACCCCTGGACACTTCTTAGTAGGTAGACCCCTAACATCCATAGTTGAAGCGCAAATAACTAATATAAACGAGAATCAGTTATCGAGATGGGAAAGGGTAAAAAAAAAAATTACCCAACATATATATAAGCTTTGGAAACGCGATTATTTGAATAATTTACAAGAACGTCACAAGTGGAAATTTAACAAAAATAATGTTTCTGTAGGAACCTTAGTTTTAATCAAAGATGAAAATCTTCCTAGTACGAAATGGAGTACCGGAAAAATAACTGAAATTTTTCCTGGCACCGATGGTAAGGTCTGAGTGGTGAACCTGCGTATGCCAAACGGAAATATATTAAAAAGGACAATCAGAAATCTTTGTATATTACCTGTATGAATTTTGTTATTAGTAATTATTGTATGTGAATAAATTAACTTCAATCGTATTTAAGTATCATAAAATGTATTGTGTATTTTTCATTTAAGTACTGTAAATATTGTGTATTTGCATTTAATATTGTGCATGCCTTTTTGCTTTGTAAATATTGTGTATTTTGTATGTAAGTATCGTCAATTGCATTATGTATTTGTATTGAAATTTCATTTCAATGGCGGGGACTCTGTTACGACCCGCATGTGCAGAGGGCGCTAGTAGTCCTCCTTGTTTACATTTCGACAGTATGCTTGTAATACAGCCACGGAGCGGACGTACCTACCGTCCTCAATAAACAAACATTTTTAAAGTATACAGTCCACGCCTTTTGCTTGAGCAGTCAAGTTATACATAACTCAAAGTCTGCTCATAATCCGTTATAGACATTTCTAGAATAACCACACCATTTGTGGTTAAAATCAGAGCTATCGACCTCACCCAATATATATTAATAATTTTTTATCCAATTCTCTTATATTGGTGTTATATTCATTCACGTAGGTTTTGCGGCATTTACCTTGGTTTATCTCCTATGCTATTATGTCGAAAGTTTCCGCTGAAGGGGAAGGTTGAGATCTCGCAAAACATTGTTTAACCCTGTTTCACTGTCCTAAGCATGACAGCTCGGGAAGCCATAATAGTTTTTTCCACTCTAGCTATATTTCTCTTTTTTGGTTTGTAATGGTTCCGTGTTTTTGGTTCTTTCGGTTTGTTCTTAAGATGTTTTAGGATTTATTAGTCTTCTTTTTAATTTATTTACTGCTATATATATATATATATGTTATACTTTTTTATACTAATCTTATCAATAATTTAGTTTGCTTACTATACTCAATAATGAACACTGTACTTATATTTTTTTAATCTGAGATACGTATACTTTATTTCTATTAGTACTCCAGTGTGAAATAAAAAAGAACAATTGAACTTTTATCATGTTTGTTACTCTCGATTTTCAAAAATTTCAACATCTTAGGCGTAGCATTTATAACACAGCTCTTTCACCAGGGGCGTAGTTACCGCCGTATGAGCCGTATCAATGATACGGGGCCCCAAAATGTGCAAGAATAAATCGTAAAATGGTGAGAGCCCACCAAAAAGGTCCTCTAAGAAATTTTCATATAGGGCCCACTCAGGACTAGCTACGCCAGTGTCCTTCACACATAAAATTTAATAGCAATACTCACTGTTTCAATGTCACGATCATTCACAGAACCTTAAAATTATTTTAAGGTGCACAAAAGCTCATTAAAACCGGTGTTTGTTATGACATTGAATATAAAGACCTGTTATAAATCATTACAGAAAGTCCTATTGCGATTCTATCCTGTCGATAAATCATTAATCATTGCAGGATATTTTCGGATAGCATTAGTGCTATTCGCAAATAAAATATTGTTTTGAATGTTAATTATCACATTAAGGGCATTATAAAATGCCCTTGATTTTGAATTCTTCTATATTTTAAAACGAGAA
Source organism: Trichonephila clavipes (assembly GCA_019973935.1). Lineage (NCBI taxonomy): Eukaryota > Metazoa > Arthropoda > Arachnida > Araneae > Nephilidae > Trichonephila > Trichonephila clavipes. The sequence goes on along the minus strand of BMAU01018101.1, from coordinate 58,039 downwards.
ACGATTTTAAAAATGGCAAGAAAAAATATTTCTAAATGCATTCGAATATAAGTTGAGTTAAATGTGCTCAAAGTAAATGTTTGAGAACTTTATCTATAAATGGCAGATCCAGTTATAAATCAAAACACAGGAAGAGAAACTGTTAACCAATACCATTTGTGTCACTCTTTATTTTATAGATATAAATAAAAAGCTCCACTATTGTTCTTTAACAGCAAATCTGTCACATTTATCACAGCAAAAAATAGTTACTGCAATAACTGCTTGCAATAACTTTTATAAAATTACAATGTCGTTCATGTTTTTGTTCTTCCTTTACGCTTAGATATGTTTTAGTGATGATTGGAAATTATTACATATGTCTTCGATTTAATGACAGTTTAAATGCTAAATATATTAATTTATTGTTGTTTTCAACATTGATTGCTCAATTCTTGCGTACTTCTGAATCAGATTTTTGTTTACTGTTTTAATGCTGTGAAATAGGCTTCTTGTTAACTGATTAAAATTTTTATTACTTTGAGAGAGATTTATTAAAATTATTTTTTAATTCCTTTTTCGTTTTATAGTAATTTTAAGAAAGAAAAAAAATTCAGATTCTCTCTCTCTTAACGTTTTAACTGTCATGCCTGAGATAATCTCGGGCACGGCACTAATGCCCCAAAATGTCATGCCCGAGTTAATCTCGGGTAGGTCACTAGGGATCAAAATGTCACCCCCGAGTAATATATGGAGTAATTTTTTGTGTAATTTACTATGGGGGCGTACATCATTTTAGTTCGAAAATAGCCTTTCATCTAGAACGCCAGAAAAGTAGTATTATAAAAGTATAGTTGGGAAACGGATTACATTTTAATAATTTCGAATCCAAGCAGTAGAAAAGCTTTTACGTAAATATGATGATACAGCTTCTGGACAAAAGAATCCTGGCAGATCACCTACAGTCGGTGGCGCACACAAGGGGAGGGTCCTGGGGGTCTGGACCCCCCCAAAGCCCTTAATTTTTTTTCCGATTGATTATAATTCTAAGTACATAGTACGTAAAATTTAATTAAGTGCTAGTTATTTATTCAATAATTAGTTTTTTACTGTGTTTTGTTCCCGAAAATCGACAAAATCAAAAGGAGCATGATACAAGAATGGTGAACTTCCAACCCCCTTGAAAAATTCCTGTGTGCGCCACTGCCTATAGTAGATATAGCCCTACCCGTCTTACTGAACGACATTTTACATCCTATGTTCCTCCTACTCTCGCGAAACGTCAGCCTGCTAGACAATGCAAAACTTGGTTGAAAAAGGATGTAAATGGGAAAAAGAGTAGGAAGGAAACACGATTCAGGTGCAATTATTGCGGAGTGTTTGTCTGTGCTTGGAAAAGGGTTTCCAGTTATAACACACAAAACTGAATTATTGAATTACTAATAGGTATTCCTTTTTATTTATTTTTATTTTATTTGTTAGAAAATAATGCTCAACTAGAAGCGAACTTTACCACTGCCACTTCAAGCGAATATGCAGTTGCAATAAAACTTACAAACTTTTATGCAATTAATTCAAAATATCAATTTTCAGATACTAAGTAATTTTATTTTGTAATAAAAGGAATACGAGTAACTGATTTTTGCAACAAAAAAAATTTGACAATTTATGTACCCAAATCATCAAAGTAACTTGACAGTTAAATGTTTTAACCTGAAATTGATGGTGGAAAAGAGTTTTGGAAATATATTCAAAAAAATATTATATCAACTATTCATGAAAATTCATCCTCTTATTTACATAACTATGCTTTACACACAAGCGTTCTAAATATATAATATACATATTTTGTTGTATTAATCATAGAAAATTGAATAAGAACCCCTTAATATGAAGAGATATAAGATGAAAACACATATTTAACATTATAAATTATTATACAATGTAAGAAAAGCACTTCAATTATTTTTATGTTTATTTTAAACTGTTTTCTTATTGTTTGGTGTTGAATTAAAATAATCATTTGATTACAATGAGGTCCATTTTTAAGAATTTGTAAATGAAATAATGGCCAGTAAAGAAAGAGCAATGCAATTAAATTAAAAATAGACTTTCATACTTATTTAAACCACATTTTAGAATATCAAACGCAAAATAAACATAGAAGAATCGTTGTAACGCTAAATATTTTATCTGACCAAAAATATTAAATTTTCCAGAACTGCATTTCATTGTTAAGAAGTTCAGGATCTTAATCAAAGGAATTTCTCTCTTCTGAACTGCTTTCATTAGTGCAACTTTTTATATATCAATTCAATTAAATATTGAATTCTACCCTTTTTCAATTTCTACTCTATTAGTTAACTCTCTCCCTATACATATATATATATATATATATATATATATATATATATATATATATATATATATATATATATATATATATATATATTTCAAATTTTCAATCGTTAATAAAATACTTTCTATTCATCCATTCAAGTTCAAATACATTTTTTTAAAACTTGTAGTGAATGACACTAGATGTTAATAAAGTTTTTTCAAATATTAATTCATTCATTAAATTAAAAAATGAATAAATAGTAACCAACAAAAAACCATACATAGAAAGGAACCATATATAGAAAGGAAATCATATATACAACCATCTAACACTATATATAGAAATGAAAAAGAAAAATTGCAACGAAACTAAATCACTTTCCATTTTGTCACTCAATATTGTGATTCTGTCATATGTATACAATACATATTTATATTAATTGTAACTATTTAATAAAAAGTAACTAAAATAAAAATTTTCTTTGTTGATCTAAGTAGGAATTGACTTTAAAAATTTGTTCTTATATTACACACACTTGTTTATCAAAAACACACGAAATGTAACTAAGATGTAGTGAATAAATAATTTGGGGAGCTAGCGAAACCTAATTCTCACGTTCTTGCCGAATAGCATCTTATCCGAAGTAAAAATTAGAGGTGGAGGAATATTTCTAGTGCGTAATAAACGCATAATAATTTATACATAAAGTAATACCTCCGTAATAATTTATGTGTACAGGGGGAGGTAAATAAAAGTGTCCAGAAGAACAGAGTTCTAGGTAACAAAGAAACACAGCAAAGGAAAGCATATAGTTCATTAACTAGCTTATAGCATAAGTTGAAAATTACCATTATTGTCTCATTAAATCCCTTGTCAGAAAGTTGCGGAAGGCAGATCGAAGCAGGACTGCTGGAATGTTCTGCTGCAGTTTTTAAAGGCAATTAGGCTCCACAATAAGTAATCGCACACTGACAGATCAGGTGACATAGGTGGCTAGCTAGGGCTGAGACCAGACTGACCTCTGCTAATAGCTCTGTCAAGATTGTGTAAACGTTGTCCATAGTTCTACGGGGTGTATGGGCAGTTGCACCATCTTGTTGGAAGTAACTGTAGGAACTCGGTTAATGCTACCATAAATGGATTCAAAATTTTGGAAATGTGGTGCTGCAAATTTACCGTCTGATGAAAGAAGGTGGGATCAATAATGCAACGTGCAGAGGCTGCACATCAAACACCAACCTTCTGATCATGCAATAGTGTATAAGGTGCAAGTTGTGAGGATTCTCCGCTACCGAAAACCTGTTAGTCTGTGAGTTGACATAAGCGCTTCGGTGTACCAGGCTTCCTCAGAAGTAAAGAAAAGATACAAGTCATTCATTGTTATCTCAGTAAAACATTTGGTGTGCCAGTCATTTTCACTTCCAATCGTATTCACACGTACAGGCTACTTTTATTTGCCCCACTCTGTGTAACATAATAAAGCAGCAAACTTAGAAAGTCTTTAAATTTGCACATTGCTTTTCAACAGACTTTTATAACTACTCATTTTAAAATTATTTAATCCTTAAAAACTAGGTAGTACGTATGCTGCACTACAATTTTTTCTCTCCTTTACTTTGGGTGTGGAACGAGAGAGATTCCTGTACCAACTGGTTCAGACAGCCTTTCACTCTTTTTTTTCTTTTTTTCGTCTTGTTTTCCTCAAGTATCTCACATCAAATAAAAAGGGCTCTTTCCCATCAAACTAAACTGAATTCCAAAGTTCTCTCGGTGGGACGATCGAGAGAGGGATGTATTTTCTGAAATGTTGTCTTCGCGTCGTCTTACAGAATTTCTAAATCTGAAATCGAAATATAACTTCCCCTCCCCCAATCGGTTCTCTAGAACTGTGTTAATTTAAATCATGCAACATTTTTCAAAACATTGTTCCATTGATATTTGATTTGTTAGCAGCATAATGTTATTTAATTGGTAGCTTCATGTTAAGGTTTAATAAATTAAGTAGTATCCATTTATAATATACAATGGTGCGCAGAAGAATTGCTTCACATACTGAAGTCAGTGCTTCTCGTCGAAGCTATGCTGAATCCAAACTGCAATAATTACGCTGAATGCAAACGTCATGAGATGGAGCAAATAAGGGGGAAATAATATGTCAACTTAGTTTGAGCTACAAAGAAAACGCATTTATTACATTTCGTGTAACGAAAAAAAAGCTTTTAACTCAAATTGTGACAGAAAAGGCACATGACCATTATTCATTGTTAACACAAAACTGGATGCTAGTTAATTAAATAATACCAAATTCAATTACCAAAAGAGAAAGTAGGAACTACAATAACATTGGCTACCACCAATATTTGGAAATAACAGATGCATAACAATTGGGTATTGACAGAGAGAAATTATTTTTGAATATGTTCAAGGAGTATTTCACAATACCAAACCTGGATCAGTATTTTCTTTCACTTCATCAAGGTTCCACAAGGAACAGCAACTTGTTAAACACTTCCTGATGTATCTGGTTCCACGGGTTTTCAATCGGATTTAAATCCTGGCTATTTGAAAGTAATAGTATTACGGCTCTGAAGCATTTTTTTTTTACTTTTGGATGTAAGAAAATATGGCATTAAGATACGAACAGTAAGTAAAATATGCAATGTATTTCATGTGCAGAACGTGATACTTAGATTTTTGCTCTATGGTATGGCGCTGAATCATCCCGAAATACACTCAGATATAAATACACAGTGGTTATTTAATACTAAGCAAGAGTTTATTCTACAGAATGAGAGGAAACTCTTTCTTAATGTACATCTAGAAGTTACCAATACTTTAGACAAATGCTAGTCTACCCATCCCTTGGTTCAAAAAACTTCCTCATACCATCTGAAAAACTGGACGTCTCGCTCTAGACATGTAATAGGGTAGGTTTTAAATTCTTCATTAACTCTATGAAGGACTACCTGTTGACTTTTCAAATCAATGGAGTTGAATTTTGAATCATCTGAGAATATAACTGTATTACATTGCTCTGAAGTCTATTTCACATTATTTTCACCCACTTAAAACTATTGGTCCCCATTTTTATAGTAAGTAGAGGCTTATTTCGTGGTATGCGTCTCACGCGCGAATCCTTTTGAAATCAAAGATCTGCAAACAGTATTGCTGCTTATATTTACTTCACACTCTGATTCCCGTGCTTCCTTGAGATCTGTAGGATGATGCTTTCCTAAGTGATAGAGAAAATAGCCCTCTTGTGTGCCAATAAATTTCTTTTGGTGTTCCCTCTGGGCTTCCTGCATAATGAGCCAAATGAGCCCCATTGGACTAATTACTGTCTATTCTTTCAAATATTGCTCGTAACAGTGTCACAACATAACGCTTTTCTTAAATGCACGGGAAAGAAACATCACAGTAATTGCATGCAATCCGGCTAATGCAATCCCTGGCAAAATGCCAGGAACACATCCACTTTCTTTGTTATCCGATGCAACTTTTCTAATAAATGCCTAATTTTCTATTAATTTAAAACGATTTTGTAAGTTTGTGTGGATTGTGTGAGGGCGAGACAAATTTTTACAGAAAAAAAGTATTTAAAAATGTTTTTTAATGTCAGTTTTATAAAAATGAATACGTTTAGTGAAGTATAGCTTTAAAGATGAACACTGTACAACAGTGGTCTTCAAACTCTGTTCCACGGAATCCTGGGACTCCACGATGCATATTCAGGGGTTTCACGAATCAAAATCAAAATTCGAAAAGAAAATTACAAATGTGTATGCAAGATAGATTCACATGAGCTTTCCGGAGTTTGTATGACCAGGAGAGTATCTAAACCTGTACTCTCTTTCCAACACGGGTCACACCTCCCATCAGGCTGAATGAGAAGGGGGGACTTAAAGAAATTCGGCACCGGGCAGCTTCTAATAAGTAACTTCCGGAAACCTTTACTTCTTTGCATACGTGAATTTTGGTATCATTACAAGAGATCCGCCTCAACGCAAGTAGCAAAAAGCACTGTCGTGTTTTATGACATGTTATCCCAGTTGCTAAATATAATGCAAAAGTAAATGAACACAGTGGCGTAACGTACACCCACCACATCCCCCACATTGCGGGAGACCCAGGGTCTAGAGGGCCCAAATCCTAACTGACACCAAGTATGTACCCTATATAAGATCCGGCTTGGGGCCCAAATCCTGACTTGGCAGGGGGGCCCTAATCATCTCCGTTACGCCCCTGCATGAACACTTGGAGATCAAATTTATGTTATTAATGAGTAAATTGCATTAATATTACATTAAAAAAATTTAACACAACACGTTTAATACTTTTTTTTTTAAATATTTTCTTTACATAAAGGGATTATAACATGTTGATGTTGATCTGCTTTAAACAGCAGCGCAGGCAGGAATTTTTCAAGGGGGAGGGGTCCACTGTCGAATTTCCTCTATTCTTGTATCAACGCCACCCAACATTTTCATTTGATTTTGTCGATTTCCAGAAACAAAAAACAATAAAAATTAATCATTGAATGAATAATTAGCATTAATAATAAAATCAATTATTGATAACAAATACAAGATTAAATTTTACGTACTATATTCATAGGATTATAATCAATCGGGAAAAAAATCAAGGGCTTTGGTGGTGGAGGGGATCTGGACCCCTAAGACCTTGTGTGCGCCACTGACTTTAAATATTATACAAAGATATATGTTCTAAGGGTTAGGTGGGGGTCCCCGAAAACATCTTATAAAGGGGTTCTAAGGGCTCAGAGAGTGGTCAAAATTTGAAGATCAATGCTGTACACAGCAATACTTTTACAGAATAATAAAAAAAAAAGTAATTCTTTTTCAACTTAGCTTTATAGATGAATAGAACATCGTCTCAATGGTACAAACGACTCATTACGGTTCTCTTGTAAGAAAAAAGTTATCCACCCTTGAGCTAAGCTGTACTTGAGTCACACTTAAAATCACCGAGTAAATGGTTCCAAAATAAGTTCCTATGAACGGATATGAAGGCAAGTGATTAAAGAGAAAGGAGTGAACTTCTTAGAAAATTAGTTGAAAGAACTGGTCTATGTCTCTGTGATTACAGAAGAAAACCAGGGAAATGTATTTGCTATCATCCAGACGCAGGCAGGGAGTTCCTTGAATGGTTATTTTAAGAGTAGGAAATCATTAACATTCTGCGTATTTTATAAAGAGCAATTATATCCAAGTTGATTCCATTTTTTTGCTGTTGTCATTATTCTGGGTTTGTTTTGCAATTATTATTTTTGCAAAGACATAACTGTACATGAATCCACATTAATTATAGAGGTTGTCAGAAAATATTCCCGTTCTAGATATAAACAAGCTCTTAAAAACTTTTTCAATGTTTTGTAGGAGAACGGAGTAGTTATGAATTTCCGTTTTGAATCATGAGGAATTTTTTGTCAGTCTTTGTAATAATTTCATTTTTATGCTTTTGAATCATATTTTAAAAAGAAATTTAAATTCATATAGTAGTATATACTTTTAGATTCATATCTTCAAACTTAAACACAATGCCTCTTTTTTCACTAAGTATATTCAATTTTTTTATTTATTTATAAATAACAACTTTTTTATTACCACACAACAAAAAGATACCGTATATTACCGTGTATAAGCTGAGAATTATTTGAAACTTTTTCTTAAAGTTAAAGTAAGGGGATTAGGGATCTCTCTCGTGGGTCGGCTTTTACATACGCATCCACTAATCTCTGAAAAAAATAGTAGTTTTTAAAAAAAGCAGTTTTTTTCCTAAACATTGCCATGCTTTGTTATTCAGCCATGCATAAGCTATTTTAAACTTTGAAATGTTTGGATGTTGTAAAGGGAATTTTTGTTAAAAAAAACAAAAAGAAAAGAAAGAAAGAAAAAGAAAAAAAAGTCACATTAGGCTTTCTAAGTTAGTGTTTGAATGCAAGTTTTCGTACAGTTATACCAGAGGTACTCAATCTTTTTTTCTGCTGGGCCGCATACATATGTCAGCTACTTCACGCGGGCCGCAACATGAAGATAAATAGGGAAGGGGGAGAAATGCTTTAAGACCAAGATAACATTGGAAATTTAAAATTTGGAAAATTCATCAAAATATTATAACTCCTGTTTTGATTTTATCAATTATTATTTTTTATATTTTTTATTTTTGTCACTAACACTAAATTAAAAGCATTTAAGAAACACTCCCTCACAATTTCTGCATCAGTAAAAGGTTTAATATGATTACCAATAATTAAAAAAGCTTTATAGGATGTCTTTGTTACCTCTGTGGTATAACAATTAAGAAAACACTTTGTTGCTGTTGCAAATATCATTCAGGAAAGCCTATTTATCACCTGTTGAAAGAGATCTTCGAGGAAATGTGTCAGTGAATAATTCCTGTTTGTTGGTATTTTTTAAATACCGCACGTTCAAGACAAATCAAACAATTACTGATCCATGTTTGTTTTTCACTAAAAATAGTCAACCTCCCAATCGTCTTCAAATGATATATTTTCTTCGAATAGTTTTCGCTTGCAAGAAATGAAAGATGGTTAGAAATTAGTTCCCCCCATAAAATTGTCGCCACTCCACTGTTGTCCGTTATCTCTAATCAGAAAAAAAAATCTACTCGCCCCCATTAGACATCGACAACAAAAAACAAAATTGATATATTTGATTTCTTGAAAAAGAATTTCCCAACAAATTGTTTCTCAGAGCAATGGACCATGCCCGGACCGCAGTTTAAGTATCGCTGGTTTATATAATTCCCATTCCCTCAATGGGATGTTTGAATGCAAATTATCGTACAGTTTATACAATTCCCATGCAATGAATTTTTATGAAATATAGGTCTAAGATCATGTGCATTATACAAATTACTATGCCTTTTCCAGTGGCGCACACAAGGGGGGGGATCCTGGGGATCCGGACCCCCAAAATTTAATTAAGTATTTGTTATTAATGATTAATCATATTAATTAATGTTAATTATTTATTCAATAATTAGTTTTTTATTGTGTTTTGTTCCCGAAAATTGACAAAATTAAAAGGAGCACGATACAAGAATGGTGAACTTTCGACCCCGGACCCCCCCTTTGAAAAATTCCTGTGTGCGCTACTGGCCCTTTCATTTAACAAACAAACAAAAAATTCTTAGAAAGTAGGATTGGCACAGACAGTATAAAACCGGGGTGGGCATTTCGTCGATCACGATCGATCGGTGTACTGCAAAGGCGTTTGGGGGTGACAACCTGAAAATTTTAGCAGTTAGTGATTATATACGGAAATATCAAGATTGGTTGAAGCATGCAGACTCTAAGTTTTCTACAGACTAAAGCAACAAAAATTAACTCAAGATAAAAATGCTTTATTTTTTTATGTTTTTGAATTATTTCATAATATAAATGCATCATTTGATATTATTATTTTTGTGGCTGTTATTATTGTGTTTAGATCTTGCGTTTTACTTTAAGGTATCCGACTACGTCTTTTCCAAATGTTCTCCTTTTATGAAAAAGAGTTCTATTATAATAATATTTTGCTTGTATATAGCTCAGACCTCTCTACAGAGGCTCAACCAGAATTTTTGAAAAATTCACATTATTTTCAGAGTTACCACCAGTTGAAATAATTATTGGCGTTTTTTTCTTAAAATTTCTCCCCTCTGTTGTCGTAAAATATGAATAAACCCACTTCTAAGTTATATATTTCAAAAATTCTAGTTGAGCCTCTGTAGATAGGTCTGAGCTATATACAGGAAAAATATTATTATAATAGAAGCATTTTTCCCAAAAGGAGAACATGTGGAAAAAAGATTATTCTAAGTTAATTTTTTGCCAAAATATTATATTTAAATAAATTTTTTTTGTCAAAATGTCCTTAAAACAATTTTATGCATATATTCTAATCTAAGTGACATCATATATCATGAAAGTTATCCATTTATGCACTTTGCAAAATCACGGTTCCGAACGTAGTCGGATACCTTAAACATGGTTTTAAAAGTGTTAGTTCTTTTTCTACTTTTAGTTCTGCAGGTAAGTACATATTCCGTTTTTATCTTAAAAATATTGTACACCTTTTCCTACCTCACCACTCCTACGACATCGGCAATTGGCGCACAAAAGGGGATCGAAAGTCTGTCATTCTTATATCATACCTTAATACGCAGCCAAACATATTCTTTTGATTTTGTAGATTGTCGGGAACAATAAACAGTAAAAAATAAATTACTAAGCAAATAATATGCATTAAGTAATAAAAAAATTATTAATAACAAACACTTAATTAAGTTTTACAAACTGTATGCATGGGATTATAATCATCGGTAGAAGAAATCAAGGGCTATGAGGATCCGGACCCGTGGATCCTCCACCCCCTTCTTCTGTGCGCCTCTAACACTGAGTGGAGAGCAACACCATCAAAAATTAGAAGTAGCCCTGGTATATATAAGTTAAATGACTGAAAAAAGTGCAATAACGTCAGACAGGGTAATCAGAATTAAAACTATCGTCGTTGTTCGTCTGGGGTTTAAATTTACAGCAATTTGATTGGGGAAAATTCTACTACATTTTCGCCCTCATGATGACACGCTAGAAAATGACAGCACTTCTCCACCCTCTATTCGGCTAATTTACGGGTTTCATAATTATGGGTAAATTTTTGAAGAAATGCGCTCTCTGCCTCTTTAGTCAGAATATATGGTAGTTAAAATTTTCAAAGACTTTCTAAAACATATAATTTTAAATAAGTTATAAGATTCTACTTGATCTGTAGAGAGAAAGTTTAATTTCGATCCAAACCCCATCGCTTACCAGTCGCATATAACTCTTCATTTGTTTCTTCAGGAGATCTCATTTTAATACATGTCATTTTGCTTACAAACACATTTTTTCTTATTCATAAATTATTGTTATTGTAATCCCATTCATTCAAAGTCAGATAATCATGTTCTGTTCCTACAGATAAAGTTTCGGATGCTAGATTTATGTAGTTAATACTGGAGATAAATAAAATAATGTATACCTATTATGTATCAAGCCTCATCTCTACTGCATTATGATTTATTGCAATTTTTCTGTGCAATATTTTGTTGAGTCATTACATTGAAAATTAAGGGATATACATAAATAAAATACATAATTTTCGGAAATTTAATCCGTTAGAGCGAATTAATTATTTTGGTACTTTTAAGTACCGTCAGTGACAGTAGGTCTAAAATATCCTCATAATACAAAAAGATCGATGACTTTGTATCAGTTTTAATTCTTAAAAATGGTAAATAACTAGAGAACACTAAAATTTTACAGCACAGAAAAAAAAATTATTTTGAAAATTACAAAAAAATTTAATTTACTTACTTTTTTACACATAAACTTAATTTGATGATATTCAAAGAAACAGTTTTTATTTTTATTAATAAACAAAAACACATTACATGTTGTGCATTGTGTGAGTGAGGTTTTGATTGAATATTTTTTAAAGCTCTGCATCCTAGGGTAGGAAATACTATATTTTCTGAACATGAATTACTGCGCACTGGTCTCGTTCAATCTCTTGATCGTCTTCTTCAGAATCTGACGAAAATTCCAAGCAGATTATTTGCTGAGACTTTTTCATCTGAAGAATCATCTGTCAGCGCATCAATGCTTTCAGATGGTAGACTCAGTAACAAATCCGAAGCCTCTTGAAGTCTGAGGTTCTTTTTTCCAGGCATTCTAAGAAGAAAAAAATTATAGCACCTTGAAAACCTCTTATTACTGCTAAATCTCAGGTAAAAGCAAAAATAATTAAAATGTTAATGTATAAATAAATAATAGATAATTCACATTTAATTGTGTGGCAAAAAAGCAAGCTCAGATTCAAGTTTCAAAATTTTTTGAAAACTTTAAAATAAAACAATAAAAAAGCAAAATAAATAAGTTAAACAAAAAAAGAAATTCCAAAAACAAGCATAACTCTATTGTACTACAGTAATGACGCAGCAACACGACGAAATATGCTACACGGACCAAAAAAAAAATAAATAAATAAACGAAGTTTTTGCTCTAACATACATGTACTGTCGGTACTTATACGTACCACAAAGTTATCAACTGTAAATTTAATTATATGCACTGTTCATTTAAAATAAATAACCAAATAATTTTTAAAGCCGTAACTAACATATACAAAACAGGACACTTATATTTTTACATTAACTACTTTTTCGGAACAAAAATGACAATTTTTGCAATCCCATCAAAATGGCAGCTGAAAACGTAACTTCTGTTTTAAAACTGTTCACCTTCTTCCCCGCTAAAATACTCATTACAGAACCCATGCAATTATCTACCCTGGAAGATTGGGATTGAAAGAGAGTTCCTACTAAAAATATCGTCAGAATATTCTTAAAAATGATTATTCTACGTAATTTTAAATTGAGTGGTACTTATATAGTACCGTTGGTAGATAAAGGGTAAATAATTATTTTTCTGATTTTAAAAAAAGGTGAAATTATATTATTAGCTTTATTTAATTTTCACCTTTCGATAGCTAAAAAAAATTTGAACTAAGATTTTGAGAACTTGCGGCATATACATTTAAGGTTGAATAATTTTGCAAAAGCATATAAGCGAATATTTATTTTATTATTTAGTGTTATACTTAGATTAGAATGAATACACATAGAAAATTGTTTTAAGAGAATGGTATTACAGTAAAAAATTATTCAAATGCAATATCTTGGCAAAAGGTTAACTTAAAAATACCTATTTTCAAAACATTCTCCTTTTATAAAAAATGCTTCTATAATAATATTATTTTGCTTATACATGGCTATGACTGCTCCACAGAGCCTAGGATTTTGAAAGATTCACATTACTTTCAGAATTATTGCCAATTAAAATAATTACCAGTGTTTTTTGTTAAATTTTCTTCATTCTGATATACTAAAATATGGATAAATCCATTTCTAAGTTATATAGTTCAAAATTCCTAGTTCAGGATCTGTACAGAGAGGTATGTGCTACATATAGGCAAAATATTATCATTATTGAAGCATTTTCCATAAAAGGGGAATGTTTTGAAAATATGTAATTCTGTGTTCATTTTTTGCCAAAAAATGTTGCGTTTAAATAATTTTTTATAGTAAAAAAAAAAATTGTAAAACAATTTTATACGTGTATTCTGATATACTCGTAAGTGACAGTAAATATTAAAAAAATAATATTCTTCTGTACACTTTTGTAAAATCACTCTTCCGAACGTAGTCGGATACCTTAAGAGAAAATAATGTGAATATCTCTCTACTGCTGCACATGATTCAAAGGACTATAAATCTTTGCTGAATAACACTATGCCAAAACTAATATTTTTCAACGAGACACGAGCTTACAAAACTTAAATAAATAAGAAAAAAGTATTAATCAATGGTTTACTCCCAAATACAAATTATAAAATTTTCAGACCGGTTTTTACCAAAAAATGCCCAAATTGCTATTAAAAAGGCTCTACATTTCACAAAAAATGCCATTAGGATCGAGTGTCACAGCTTACTTTTGACACGAGATGAGCCATCATGATTTATCACCGCCGTAAAAAAAGTACTTAATCAATAGTTTTTCGATGAAACGCCATCTTGCGAGCTCGTGCCTAAAATATAAAAAAAAAGGAGAAAAAGTAACATATATATTATCTTTGTGGACAACTTGCTTAACATAAAGCAATTTATCTCTAGCTTCCCTTTTGGCTAACTCTGCCACTTCTGGTCATCATCCAAAACCTCTGAAAAGTTTTACTCATCTAAGTGCTTTGGATAACACTCAGTGCATATGTTAATATCATGGTTAATTTAATCAAAAAAGCAGGTTACACACTCTTGGAATGTTCGGTCATAGCATAATGATATCTAAACCAGTGTTTTCACTTAACAAAACACGGGTATTGCTAATATCTGCCTTGTTTTACGGATAAGTAGCTATAAATTTTGTAATGTACATTAACTAGAGACATTATTGCATTTACGCTTGCGGGTGTCTCTGTTGAGTATATCAGATATTATATGATTTCTAAAAAACATTAAGGGGGGAAAGTTAGAAATGGTTTTATTAACACGCTTTTATAAGCTTCACCTGTATGTAACGGAATCTTTGAACTCTATTTTTATCCACTTTAAAAGGTCACATTAATTCGAATTTTTTCACGCTTGCCAAGGACCGATGATAATACAGTAATTTAATAATTTTCTTCCATTGTGCTGATCAGAATCATCAGAATTAACGATTTCCAGATTTGGCGACAAAAAGATTAAGTTACAACCCTAAAAGCGAAAACGTGCGTCAGCAATTTCTTACCGTAACATAAACAATCGTCCAGTTTTTCTGAAAATGGAAATGAAAAAAAAAAAAAAAAAAAAAAAAAAAAGATTCGTGCATGCGAAAAAAAATAATTTTTTCTAACTCATTTGTTTTATGACATCAGAGAGATGGACAAAATTTTCGGTCTCGGTCCAAAAATTTTCTAAAAAAATGTAATCAATAAATGATAGTTTAAAAAACTAAAAAACACGCTTTTATGGTTAATCGAAGTAAAAAGCAAAAAAAAAATAATAATAATAATTCTTAATATAAGAATAAAATGACTAACGAGAAAATAATAATGTTATTGGGGTAAAACCGCGGGGTGCTTTATACTACATTTTTACACTAACTCAGCATTTCGGAATAGAACTAATAAGAAATTATAACAATTAATATACAGCAGCATCCCACGCTTTTCTCCCAACGACATTAACTTTCTTGTAAATCATTTTATTCTTATATTAAGAATTTTTTTTTTTTTTACCTTTTAGTTCAATTAACCATAAAAGCGCGTTTCTTAGGTTCTTTTAAACTATAATTTATTTTTGTATAGTAACAGAACTGATTTCATAAATGAAGCGATGTATTGGCGAATATTGTACTGAAAATTTACGCATATTCCATCATATGAAAAATGAGAGACAAAACAAATAACGGTTTTGCACCGCATTCGAATTATAAATTTCATAATAAGAGGGGGAAAAGCTCAAATTTTATAATAATATATATGTGGGGCGGTGTCTAGGGGTAATGATGAAATTTTGGACGAAAGAAAGCTTAAGGCAAGAGTTTAAAGAACAATTAATTTATTAAGGTGAGGAACAGGCTTTATTTACAAGAAGATAAATGAAAAATAGTTCGAAAAGAGAGCAGGATTCACCTGTGAGATGGGGGCACCAAACATCGCTAGGTCTAAAGAAGTGTTTACGAAGGCAAAGTTGCTAAGAGGACGTCGACCCCACTTCGTTCGTGTCCGGTGTGCGAGTGAAAAAATGATCTCGCACTCAGGGACTATATGCGTCTGACGTCATCGCTCCGAATTCTTTCATTGGACATTGAAATGCCTCTCGATTCAATTTGGTTTGCTTGGGACTGCCGTCTCTTACATCTCTCTCTCTCTCTCGAAATACACTCTGTCGCAAAAAAATATATGCACCCAGAAGAAATTGAGCTACATTCACGAAATTTGGTATGCATGTAGTGTATATGAAAATAAACAAATGATTAAAAATTCAGAACAAAATATCATTTTATTAAGCGGTTACAGCTTGCAAAAGGTTAAAAATCAGTAAGTAGTAAAGCCACCTCTGGCAGCTATACAAGCCGAAATTCGGCGTGGCATCGATTCAATTAGATCACTTATGACCCCCTGTGGAAGATCCTGCCATAGTCTTTGCATCTGCGCAGTTAATTCTCCTGTATCTCGGGACGGCTGCAGTTGCCTTCCCAGCGCGTCCCAGACATGCTCTATTGGCGAAAGATCTGGTGACCTGGCAGGCCATGGTAGGACGTCATATCCTTGAAGACATTGTTGGGAGAGTCGCGCAGTATGTGGACGAGCATTATCCTGTTGATAAATGGCACCTGGGCGACTTGATAGCATGGGTAGCACAATCGGCGTTAAAATATCGTCCACGTATCTGCGAGCTGTCAAAGTGCCTTGAAGGACCACTAAAGATGATCGTGTGTCCCAAGAAATTGCTCCCCACACTGTCACATCTTGTGAAATTGCTGTATGCCGCTCGACAATAAATGCCGGATCGGACCGCTGGCCGGTGCGCCTCCAGACACGTGTGCGGTGGTCATCAGCACTGAGACTGAATCGGGATTCATCACTGAAGATGACACGTCTCCAGTCTGTCACACTCCAAGTTGCCCGAGGTCGGCAAAAATCCAGTCGACACTGCCTATGATGTGGGGTCAGCGGTAAGCGTCTTAGCGGACGTCGGCTCCTCAAGCCAACTTCGGTCAGTCGTCTCCTTATGGTTTCTCTTGATGGCACTGGATGTCTGGAAGGAGGTAAGTGGCGTTGAATCGATGCTAGCGACGTTGTTGGTGCCGAAGTGGCCACTCTTCTGATTGCACGATCCTCGTGAGCATTTGTGTTCCTGGGACGTCCTGACCCTCCGCGACGGTACACTCTACCTTCTGTGATCCACTGTTGCCAACACCGAGCAACTACCATATCGCTCCGACCGAGGGGGCGGCCGATACGTCTATTCGACCCACCTGCTTCTCTGAGGCGCCCCTATCAAAGTCCGTCAGCTGCTCGCCGGTTACGTCTTAGAGGCATCCTAAGTCTCAATATCGTCTATCAAAGTCATCAGATTCGTTTGGATAGCCGTACGGCGCTCGTACTCATGCTTTTAAACTCTCCCAGTTGCGCAACTAATATGCGCATAGCACACTTAGCCTTGTCTCATTGGCTTCGAAATTTTAATCATTTGCATATCTCTTACCAGACTACATTCTTGCCGAGTTTCGTGATTGTAGCTTGATTTCTTCTGGGTGCATATATTTTTTTGCGACAGAGTGTATATTGAAAATTTAAAACATTCTAATTATTCGAAACTAATTAAATACTATTTCCTACATATATATAAAAATAAATTTTAGTAATAAAAAATTTAAAGTTTATAGTAGTTCGAAAATTTTTTTCCCGAGTTATAGAATTGCAATTCAAAAATCAGGAATGGAAAAAAAAAAACTATTCAAGGGGGGATAATTTTTGGGTTACTTTAAATATAGAAAATCAAGCCAATATTTGTATGAGCTTTTCCTAAAGTTCGCGAAAGAATTAATACCCACAGTTTTCGTTAAAAAATATGTACTTATCATGAATAAATTGTTACAATAATGTTTTTCAGCATACTTATTTGACTAACTTGGTGAGAGAAAACTTGAAAAGTTATAAGTAAATAAAATTATAAGGAAAAGGGAGAACTAAAAATCGTAGGTTCTTTTCTCCTCAAATGAAAAATCCATCAGTAATCCAGGTACAATAAAGTCACTAGTTCTTTAATGGTTAGAGTTTTATTCCAAAGACAGCCACACACACACAAAAAGAAACAACATAAAAAGAAAAACTAACTACGATACATTTAATTTTAAGTTGTTAACATCATTTTGTTTCTATCCTTGCCAACGTAATCACTATCCCGCTCATTCTGCCATGTTCACCATGTTCTCTCGCTCCGCCATGTTGTTTTCCTTCCTCCTTCTCTACGTTTTTCCTCCCCCCAATTCGAGGGCCGCGCCACCTATAAAGTTTTTAACCGGCAAGGCGAATCTTACAGAGAGGTATAGAGAGGTATAGTAAATAAAATTATTTAAACACCAATATGTATTCACAGTAAATAATGTGCATACACGTGATACAATTTTAAGTTACGAATTGTAATAAGAAACATGGAAGAGAGTCATGATTACACAGATTGACTTGTGCCAGAGTTTCTTAAACCAAGCGTCATGACCCTAAACGGGTTTGCGTGATTTCCAGCTAGGCTCGCCCCAAAACTTTTAGGATTTTTTTTTATATCTTCTTAAAATTTCCGAAACTGTACAGTATCTTTTACCTTTTTCTACAACGTGTTTATGTGAGACGTCACTTTCATCTTTAAAAACCTTAAAATAAAAATATCGGTCAAATCTAAATAATATAGAAGATAACATAATTAAAAATTATCAAGCAAAACCCTCCCATTAATACTCACTTAATAAAAGATGATCTCAGAAGTGAGCTCAAAACGATCTTTAATAAACAGATTATAGTTTATGTATAATTTACCATGCTATAGCATTATATAATATTGTTTTTATTTTGTTACATAAAATTAATATCGTTATGTACAAAATAGAAAGTTGTTGTGTATGTTTATTACTTCAAAAAGATAATATACTACAATTAAGATACATAGAAGTACCCAAACGTATGTAAACTTAATACAATGCTTACGGAGTCACCCGAAATTTTTGTACAAAAGGTGTGTTTGCCACCCCGAAAAGCTTAAGAACACTATTCTTACGGGAAGTGATTTTTGGATGCGTTAATTCCAACTTCATCGTACAGTTTAAATTGCTTCATAGAAAATTAATGAATGACATGATAAGAGACTTATTCTTTTTTCTTTTACAGATTCGCTACAGCTGTATCTCTCCAGAGTAGAGCATGTGACTGCGATGGCCGAGTAGTCATAATCACGAGCTTGTAGCCGGCAATGTATCTCTCGAGTAATGAATTCAAATCTTGATGTCACTAAAGACCCACTCAGTAAAAGGGACTGATACTCGTTAAATCTATCGAAGATCAAAGCAGTATCCCTGGTACAGTGTAGGACAGGGATGGCGAACCAGTGGCACGCGTGCCATCAATGGCACACGACACAATATTTTGGGCATGCCAGCAATCAAAATGGTTTGCATTTTATTTCAAAATAACAAGGTTCACTATGAAGTATTACGAACAAATGCGGCCGGGAGCACACCTGTTTGTTATTGTCTTGCCATAGTTACGTCGTGGACTACATGATGTAAAATTTGATTATGCATAACATAGTCAACTTCGTTAAAACTACTGTAGTTTAAAGTTTATTTGGGTTATATTTATAATTTTTAACTATTATTTAAATGGCTAATTTAGCAAAAGTACAAAAAGTGCTAGATAGTAAGCGTAACAAAGAATTTCAAAGTTGGTGAATGTAGAAACTTGGCATTGCGACAAAGCGGTGTGTGTTTTGTGTTCTGGAACAGTGGTATGCAGAACATCGTCTGTAAAACGGCATTTTGAAGCAAATCACAAATCCTCTTGTCAAAAAAGTGAGCTACAGCAAAAATAGTTAATTGTTTAGAAACCATTTGGCAGATGACTTCAATTCAACATGCATTCTATTAAAAGCAACATCTTACTAACTTAATATAAGTTATTTATCATCCAATCTGCAACAACAGAAGTCACACTAATGTTACTCTAATTTGAATTACATGTATAACTAAAACATTTACAACTACACATTGCAAAAGGTATTTTTTCGTAGTAAATAACGAGTTTTAACGACTTATCGCCAGTCAAAATTATTTGACGTCTATGCCTCACTAAGCACTTTCTTAGAAAAAAATGGCACGTTAATCCATAAAGGTTGGCCACTCCTGGTGTAGGAGTTTGGAAAGTAAAGTACCAGCTCAAGTGTTGTAATCGTCACTTGACCGAGGTTCAAAATCACAAGATCTTTTGCAAATAATCTTTGCTTAACTTCGTATTGCGACGTTCATAAAGTATCGATTAACTAAAAAGAATCATGTCTAGATTTATGGGGAAGAAATAAGTGAATTTTCGAGCAAATGTTTGCTAAAATAAAGAGATTATTCTATCCAGATATCATTAAAAAAAATGTTAAATTTAAAGCTTAAAAATATTGCAGAGGTATTTAAAATATTTTTTTTTCTGGAACACATGCTATATGTGCCTAGGATAAGTTAAAGAATTCGCCAATAAAATTCCTTTAGCTTATCCTAAGCATGTTGCGATTTATAATTTTACTACTTAAATGTGTAACCCTTAAACAATTTAAATACGCGTGGTGCCAAACGGAGTGCAATCGAATAAAGGCATATGCTTATGTGTGGTAATAATTACAATAAATTTAAATGAATAATGAAGCATTCGCTTCTTTTTTGTGTTTATGCTGACTTACAATGAAATAGTCTTCTTATTTTCAAAAGATTTAAGTATAGATCAACCTGAGAGAGAAAAGCTTTTGACATAGCCTCTAATCAGTAAACAAATTCAAGAAATTCAACAAGAAATCGGATCATGGCAAGCATGTCATGAGTTCGAGCTCAGTACCATTAAAGACCCGCCGTGTAGGGCAGCGATGCACGTTAAATCTGTTGAGGACTGAAACGTCCTCCCACTGGTGTGGTAGATAGGAGAGGAGAGTGCCAGCTCACATGTCGTCCCCGTCACTTGACCATGGTTCAAAATATCGTGGTCCGTCGCCAAAAGCCGTCGTGTAGCTGAACAGAGCAACGTTAATATTCAATCACTCATTCACTTAGTTTAACTCTCGAAAGAAACGCTGAAATGGTTCCCGTTTTAAAAAAATATGCTGTCACCTTGTGCAGGCAAATTAACTTCATTAAATTTAGTAAATAAATCTGCTAATTAAGTAAAATTTGGTTTCACGATTGAATTTTCCTTTAAAATTAAAGTCACGATCAAGTTTAATGAGAGCCAATATCACATAGATCCCCACTTATACCTCATTGACCCCCAAATTATTTTTTTGCTGACGCGGACCCTTTGCAGGTCGTCATAGACCCCTGAGGATCTTTATAGACCATTTTGGGAATCACTGGTCTAAAATATCTGACTGGCATAACATTTCTGTATTAAATTGTTTTTCAATGACAAAGTGTATTGAAAATCAGTGAAAATATTAAAATTAGTTCTAAAGCAGCAAAAGTCTAATTTATTGGTAGAAGTACCTTCATGGGAAGTTCCTTAGTACTTTTTAAAGTAATTTCGAGCAATTTTTTTTATTTATTTATTTATTTTGCTTACATGAGTTAGGAAACACTGTTTAATATGAACAGAGATGCACATAAACCTTCAACAGAAGTGGCAAAAACACATTCTGTATTTTGTAACATGTTTAAGGGTGAATAAAAAGAGAATTGATATGGCTTGTATGCAGGAACAATCAAAATCACTTTTAATTATTAGAGTGAACATGAAATTTCAGAATAAAGTTCTAACAAATTATTCGAAAGAACATTTTTTCACGATGCTTGGAATCTTAATGGTATTTTGGCATTGGTTGTTCATGCATTGAGCCACTTAAATAAAGATATCTTCTAAAGTTCATAGTTTGGGAAGGAATGGAAGATGTTACTTTGTGTAAAGCTTTATTTATAAATATTATAAACGGAAATGCTAACTGGAGTGCAACAGTCTTGATCGTGATTGCTACCGGAGACTCCTCTTGCCCTCCTATGCACACGCATGTGGCTCTTTGTATAAATGGCTCTTTGCATAAATGGCTCTTTGATATCTGAGTTATTTTTTTTCTTATAGCTTGGCTCTTCTCTCCAAAAGTTTGCCAACATCTTGCATAAATTTTGATAGACCTCTTCGAAAAACCTACGATATGTTATCAGCTATGAGATTATGAAGGTGAAAGATATGAGCTTATTAGGAAAACGTTCTTGATACTTTCACACTAATTTGCATAAAAACATGGATGGTATAAATGTGAAATATAACGTGCACAGATTTGTTGTAGCCTTAATATGAGTATTGTGCATATTAAAAAAATATCGTCGTGGATAAGAATCTTCTCGTGTGGGAAGAGCACACGAGACGGCTGGAAAGTTCAATTTTAACGCAATCTTTTGCATAAATCGTAAGCAGAATGACATATTTAAAAGAGAATCATTCACTCGGAAGAAACTTTGAAACATCAACAACGCTACAAAGAATTTGGAATTCTTATTACCGATGTGACTGATGGTAGTTGTGGTTTTTTATATCTTATATAGCAAACATTGTAGTAAAGATACTTTTTTTTATTCTGCTGTATATAAGCAAAAATTGTTGTTTTTTCCCCTTAAGTTACTTTGCTTTTTTCTCTCCCTCCCCATCTTCTATGCGTGGCTTCTGTTCATTCATTCTTAATGTGACGTTACTTAGCAATCAAACAGCTAATCAATGACGTAACGTACTCCCCGCATCGCGGAGGGACTTACGCTCGTATTCACCGCTAACCTAACCCAGCGATGAAACCTGGAGTTAAGTAACCGGCAGTCAACCCCAGGTTAGAACTTCCTATTCACAGCTCTTTTTCGACCTCCAGTTACTTGACTCTGGGTTTCTTAACCTGGGTTTACTGGTCGATTCCCATTGGTCGAAATAAACCCCGTGACTTCCGGCTGGAGCTACAATTTCTATATTCACCTCGTGCCAGCTTGTTTTTAACCTCGAGTATCGCTAACTGTTTAAAATGAATGCCAACAGAATTTATTTTACGCAGCACGAAAAAGAGTTGGTGTTGGCTTTGATGAAGCCGCACGCACATATGATAGAACGTAGAGAAACAAATGCTGTTAGTAGCACACAAAAAAAAAATGAAGCGTATATTGAAATAACGCGACAATTCAATGACACTGACGGAGCGGTGAATCCGCAAACACCACAAGAGATCCGTCAGTGTTATTTAAATTTAAAAAAGAAAATGACAAAGAAAAGTAGTGTTTTGCGGCAAGAAAACGCAAACGTTTACACTCGAAAAATCGCTTACTGCGCATGTGTGGTTAAAACTAATCCGGCTGTGACCCTCAGTCAGGATTTTTTAACTTGAACCGGAGTTAAGTTCTTAACTTGCGATGGGGAATAATGTTTTCGGCGAAACCCAGGTTTCCTTTCTCTAACCGGAGGTCAGGTTAGCGGTAAATATGGGCGTTAGAATTGTAGGGGGCCCAAAGTTTATGTTATGCTATGTTTTTGTAATCTTTGCTGTGATCATGCTTGAAGCCCCAAACGTGACTTTACAAGGGGCCCTATTATTCTCGTTACACCACTGCACTAATTGTATGTATTTATGCTCATTCTTATCTAAAATTTTACATTCTTTATAAAATCATTCGACTACACGAATATTTATGTGGTGGTGGCATCTACATAAGCCAGTAACAACCTCCATACTACGATGATCATTTTAGAATAGTGGATTTGTTATATGTTTACGGAACCCGAAGGTACCAGGTTCTAACCTTCATTGAATCACGTCTAGGTCACCAATTAAGATTAGAACCTGGTATCTTTGGTTCCGTAAACAGAGTAACTTAGCCACTATACCAAAATGATAATCGTTGTACGGAGGTTGTTACTGGCTTATATAGGTACCATCGCCACATTTATAAACATATAATTCTTTTTCTTCTGAAATCATTTCTGTATAAGTAAAATTTTTAAAAAGAAAAAAATAGTAATAAATGAATAACTAATATGTGTCTACATAAAACAAATGTTTTAGATTTCTTATTAAATTAAGGACAAATATTTAACATGTAGGGTGTTCCTAAAATGGCGCTCAAGCTCTGCACAGCTAGATTCCTCGTTGAGAGTACATAAAAAACACCCAAAGTACTATACCTGTACGATCCATAATTTACGAGAAAAATACGAAAAGCCTTGTATGACGAATCAAAGAAAAACACCGTATTGGACACATCAACTTCAATATTTGCTAATAATTAAAAAGACATATTCAAAGTGTCCAACGGAAATATCGTGGCAGGTTTGAGCACAGTGGGGAATGGATGAGTGTAAGCGTCGCAGAAGCGTGGTATACACCGAAGTACAGCCAGCATGTAGAACGGCAACTTAGTGCATTTGTGTAGACATTACATCTCGATACACCAATTCCTTGAGATTGCTTCATAAGGAAAAAATCCAAAGATGTGAGATCTAGTGCTTGTGTTGGCCATAGAACCGGACCCGATACAGCGGCCTGGGTATGCAATATCTAGCCAATCACGTACAGAAGCGCAGAAATGCGTTGGAGCATCACCATGAACCATCATTATTTACCGTACTTTTTCTTGTAAACTATGAATCGTACAGGTACAGTTCTTTGGGTATTTTGTATGTACTCCCAATAAAAAATCGGGCTGTGAATAATTCGGGTTTCATTTTTGGGACACCCTGTATAATCACTATCCGCTACCCACCCACTTTATTTGGTATTTCATGATGTTGTATGACTATATATATATTAAGTTTGATATCTGACTCGTATAGCATTAAGTTTCATAGTATTGAAAGTCATTTTTTTTATCATTCGTCTCTCCGTTTAAAAAGGACATGACTTGAATTTCGAAAATAGATGTATATTTATATTGTACGCCTCCGTAACTCCCCCACTCGAATCGATTTATGCAAACCAAATTTAGCGGTTCTCCGTAAAACAAAGGAAGCTTGCTTATCAAATTTCATGTCCGTAGGTCTGGTAATTTGTAGGAAGTTGTTTTCCGCATAGCTCGTTCTCAGTGAATATCTTCTCAACAAAATAAATAAGTTTGCTAAATTCAAATCTGTAGATGTAATAGTTCAAAAACTGGAATTTTTTTAATATAAGGCCCTCGCAATCCGCTTGGGATTCGATTACCTCAAAACATGTTTTTAGCGGATCTCTACTCGACAAAAGAGACATGGTCGTCGAGTTTAAAGTCTGTAGGCTTGAGTGAAAGAGTGAATATTAACGTCACACTGTTCAGCTACCCGAGGGCTTTTGGCGACGGACCATGGTTAAGTGACGTGGACAACACCTGAGCTAGCACCCCTCCCTCTCTTAACTATCACCCCACTCCAACGGGAGGACGTTTCAGCTCTCGACAGATTCAACGTACAACGCTGCCCTACATGGTCTGTAGACTTAATGGTTTTGTAGATACCGTGATGAGTGTGTGAGTGAATGAGTGAGTGGCTTTTTCTTTATATACTTGATAGGATTCAGAAGTTCCCGGACTAAGTCTATAACTTAAAAAATATTACCAGTTAAGTTGCTGAAATATATCCTCCTTCGAAATAAGACCTTTGAGCAACAGCACACTTTTGCCATAGCTTGTAAAGTTCATCGAAGCATTTCTGGAATTCAATTTTAGCCATGTCCTTTAATTTAGCTTGCAATGCACTCTAAACTTCATCTGCAGATTGAAATTGATGACCCTGCAAGGGACGTGCCAGCTCATGAAATATTCTGAATTTTCAAGCAGCAAAATCAGGGGAGTAAGAAGGATGTGGCAAGATAGTTGTTTTCATTTTCACCCCATCGTTGTTTGAAGTATGTTCTTACGCAGAAAATTTTTCAAGGTTTTCAGTGGTGTGAGAAGTCTATGGACATCCAGAGCATTCGTCATTTTTGACATTTTCCCCATTCACTCACTAACTCAAACGTCGATGCCACTCAAAATCTTGCGTTC
The DNA here is from genome assembly GCA_019973935.1 of Trichonephila clavipes. Taxonomy (NCBI): domain Eukaryota; kingdom Metazoa; phylum Arthropoda; class Arachnida; order Araneae; family Nephilidae; genus Trichonephila; species Trichonephila clavipes. Next base: position 32,384 of record BMAU01018101.1, on the reverse strand, counting down.
GCTATAATGTATAACTACTTTAAACATGCTTCAACATTTCTTAAGTCTTCGTACCACTCTTTTCCAAGCCAGCACAAAATTTAATATTATTTTCTGCCCAACAAGCACCATTTCTTTCAATCACCGGCTACTAAATGCATCCACCTATAAAACACAATACCGTAGCAAGCCACCGACCACATGATTTGGAACTTTTTTTGGAAAAAGGAAGGATACAGTGACGCAGAAATGTTGTGAGCGACTTACCTCGAAGTTTCTACCTCACCGTCTTGCCAACCTAAGGATGTGGGAAGAATAAAAGCAGAACCAGAAACTTCCATAATAACAATCAGTGGCGTAACGTATACCCCCGCAACCCTCGCATCGCGGGGGCCCAGGGTTCTAAGGGGCCCAAAGTCTGGTTGACGCAAGTGCCTATCCTTTGTAAATTTCAACGTGGGGGCCCTAAACCTGACCTTGTAGGGGGGCAAATTACGCCACTGATAACAATTATTTCTTTTACTCCAACACACTAATCAACAACAGTTTAATATCTCAGTGAACGTCAAAGGAGGAGTAGAGAGAAAGCAATAAACACTAAGCAAACGAGCGCAAGTAATTAATTTAACTCAACATAATTTATTGAAGATTACTATAACCCCCAATCACTAATTCAATACTGTAGCAAACCCCATTCTTAATCTTAAGTTGCGAAAATCAACTTCATTCTATCTCACCTGCGTGGTGAGCGTAACAGATTCCCAGCTCCTTCTTCTTACAATTACAAAACTCTGACTTTATATAGTTGAACTAAGCTACATATCAAGGTTTCTTCTTGAAAGTAATGGCTGTGAAATAAACGCGAATGCTAACCCAAAGATTCCCCAAGAAGATTACTGTGAAGATTGCGTAAAGATCCAACACAATGTTATCGAAGTCGCTCTACTGCAAAATTTTTTCATGTTACCGGCTCAGTCCGGGAACTTTTGAATCCACCCTCGTCAGTGCCGTTTTATCCATTGGGCGCTTGGGGAGGGTGCCCAGGGGCCCGGATAAGCTAGACTTAACCAAATTCTCTTGTTATAAATTTCGATCTCCTCATGCCAAGGGGGCATGTAGATCTTCTGCACCTGGGGCCCGAAATGAGTTTAAATCGGCACTGTTACTCGTACATGTAGATAATGCAGTCCCAGTCCTCATATATATATATATATATATATATATATATATATATATATATATATATATATATATATATATATATATATATATTACACCGGCGCGATAAAAAAATTTCAAAGATTTTTTTTCATTCTTTTAAAATGGAAAAAGACAAAAATTTCATTTTATTAGAAGTGATCTGCTTAAAATTTTAGTGTACAAAAATCCATAAGGAGGGCGAGGTTTAAAACCCTCTCATCGTTACGCCACTGATGTACAAATATATATTCACACTTATGTAACAAAATCTCTCAATCGTTTTGTAAAAAGGGCTAACGGTCTGAGAGAGACAATTTGTATAAAAAAAGATGGCAATATTCGTAGGAAAAAGCTACAAAAACATGTGAGCGACTTCCCCCTGAAGTCGCTCCCTCACCATCCTGCCTATCTGAGAGTCGGGGAGGGAACAAAGTAGGACCAGAAACTTCCATAATAATTATTATTTATTATTATTCGAGCACTCTAATCAACAACAAATTAAAACCATAATTGAATGCCCTAGGAATGATATAGAGAAAGTAATAAACCCTAAGTGAACAAGCGCAAGTAATCAATTTGATTTATAACCTAATCTATCTTTAACTCTAAATTTTCAATCCACTAATTTAGTATAGTGGCAAACTCCGTTCCTAACTTAAGCTGTGAAAATCAATTATATTCTCACCTTCGTAACGCCGCAATAGTTTCTCACCTCCTTCCATCTTACAATTACAAAATTCTGACTTCATATAGTCGAACTAATCTACATATCAGGGTATCCGCTAGCCCAAAGAATCCCCAAGAGGATTAGTAATAAGATTCCGTAAATATCCGTTACAAACATCGCGGAGATCCGTGGTAGCTTGGCTAGTAGAGTAAAATCAATCCATGCGGTGGTTCTACATCACGTTCGCTTTTCTTAGTTCCAAAGGAAGAATTGACACACATCGGGATTCAAAGTCCATGTATTGGTTAAAGCAGTGAGATTCCCAAAATTGTCTATATCGATCTCCAGACGTCTATGGTGACTTGCAAGGGGTTCACATTAGCGAAAAAATAATTTGGGGGTTCATGATTTGTAAATGGGGATCTATGATAGTGGTTCTCATTGAGCAGATCGTGACTTTAATTTTAAAAGAAAATTAAACCAAGTGGAAACCACATTTTAACTATTTAACAGATTTATTTACAAAATCTAATGAGGTTAATTATAAGGCGACAACATAAATGTTTATTAAATAAAGGACAATTTCAGCGTTTCTTTCCAAAATTAAGCTAAAACAATATAACATTGGTGGTGGCGAATTTTTCCAAATTGTCACTCACAATCTGTCAGGACTTTTTAATCTACGTTCAGCAATTAAATGCCCTTTACTCAGATTTTGAAACTAGGTTTGAGAATGTTTTGTCTATGGTAACACCGCAGTGGACACATCGCAAATAAAAATTTCGTACTATAATAGGAACTAATCGGAATAGAGGCACTAACGGAGATCTGAAAGTAAAGTTTAGAAACGGATATAAGCAATTTTGGTTTTAGAAACATACCTGATATTTGTTCCAAATTATGAAATATAGTGAGAAAGTTTTTAATTGCTTTTCCTTGTGAGAAGGAGTTTCAGTGCGATATTGTCAATCTGGAAAACAGAAGAAAGAATGAAAAAAAAACTGATCTCTACTAACCGAGAAGATTAAGGGTTAAACATGACAATGATACCAAATGTTGAAAATTTATTATTGAAGCATCAGATTCATCCTTCGGTGTCTTCGGTGGAAATACTGGGCATATAGCTCGCGAAGCGAGCCTCCATCCCATATCCGGAAAGTAGATGTGGAACGACTGTGTTCTAGTATCACGTTAGCGTGTAGCAGGCAGCTGATTGGACGAGCCAATCGTTGATGTAATTTCCTGGGTCATTCGGAAATCTGAGGAAAGAAATTTAAGACTAAGGGGGAGGGGCAAGCCCAGATGATGGGAATACGACAAAATTTAAAAAGAGGTATACAAAAAATAAAAAAAAGAATTTTAGCAAGAGTTGTGCAATAAAAATTGCACTAATAAAAAGTTTAAGGCGGATTATAAGAGTCGAGAAGAATTCTTCTCGGTCTTTTAGTTGAATTTTGAGGATTATAGCTAGTTAAATTTATCATATTACTATTATTGGTAAATTGCAGTGAGTTAAAGAAGTTTTTTGCGATTTTTTGAATGTAAGATTTAAAACTATTGATTTTAATGGCTTTCCGAATGTCGTCGTTTCTCATGTATCTGGTATCAGTTCATCCCTCCCATTAAAAGCATTTGTTTGTTGCTCATTTATTTTATGTATTAATTAAATTATAATCTAATTAATTAACATGTGTTTTTTAAGTTTTAAACACTATACTTCCTTACAGTTAAAAATTTAATTGTTTTAAAGTAAATATCATTATACTAGCTGCCAAAAAGACATTAAAGCTAATAAATTTGAAAAAATTCAATTTTAGGTAAACAGGGGTCCACCCAAAACCGAAAATCATGACAAGGGGTCTATGAAACAAAAAAGCTTGGGAACCTCTGAGCTGAAGGATAGAGAGAGGAAAACTGTTGTTCAGTCGTCAAACTAGTCATTTCACAGGATACATTTGAACTCTGGCGTAGTTATTCCTGAGTGGGCTCTTTATCAAAATTCTTTGGGGGCCTTTTTCTGGAAATGGCAGTTCTGTTAATGGGACCATCGACAACATTTTACGATTTTTTTGCTTACACATATTGGAGCCCCTGGAGGTACCATATCATTGATAGGGCTGATAGGGCTGTAGCTTAGCCCTTACATTTGAATGAGCAGAAATAAGTGAATGTAAACGTTTAATTGCATGAAGAAACAATGTTTTGTAAAGAGCTCATTACACGAGTATCGCCTATATAATCAGAAATTTTTTCTACATCATTTCACATTTTGTTGACAAATTTCTTATGTGAATCAGGATATCGCAAAATACCATTCCAACATACGCACAATACGATGAACATATTTCGAAACAAATGCATTATCTTTTAAAAAAAATAATTTTTACAATAGCGCATGATATTCTTTAGCAAAAACAAAGTGCGTAAAGCTATAAAGCAATTTATTTCTTTACACTTTGTCTTTATCTAAGCCTCAATTGAAAGGCAACTTTTTAACTTATCTAAGCACTCTTGATAACTCCCAGGGCACGCGTTAAGGTAGAGATTAAACCAAACCCATCAGCAAAAGGGTCCGGTATTGATGTCTAAACCAGTGTTTTCACTTAGCAAGACACGACTGAAGATAATATTGCGGTTATTAATCTTACAGTAGTTTTCTCTTTCCATTTTCGGAGAGTGGTGTAAGACGCATGCGTTCATAATGTGGTGTTTTATGAGTGGCGTCGGCCCTCAGTGAAGCCGGTGGGAACGGTGACTTGTCACCTCCAACTGTGAGTAACGAGGCCGGTGGCGCCACTGTCGGCGGGTGGGGGTTCGCTGTGATCATTCATTCCGTATCAGGGAGAGGGGCGGTTCCCAAATGAATTCGATTGCTTCCTATTGTTCCAAAGCAGAGGGGTGTGAAGATGCTGAAGGGTGCTATCTTTTGGGCTGCACTCGCTATCGTTTGAAAAGGTGTAGTGTGTGTGCATTAAAGGAGAATGTTTGAACAAACCTTGTTAAAATTTCAGAAAACTTTTAATTTAAGTGGGAAAAAAGAATATTGTTGGAGATTGTGTGTGTGTGTAATATTAAGAACAATTTTATGTTTGGAAATAGTGAATTTTAAATTACTAATAACCAAATTTCATCCGAACTTTTACCAGATTTTTTTTCCCTCCTACTTTTTTGTAAATGTATAATTGTCTCAATTTTCAAATAAACAATTGACATTTATTTTGAATCGAATATTCTAAAGCTACAAAGTACCTTAAAAATTTCATAATTACCGATTTAATATATATATTCTTGTGGCTTATATCATTGAGAAGCTTGCCACCCAATTTCAGATCTGTTTACAAATTAGTTTTTTTAAAGATATTTGAAGTTCTCTGAGCTATGGTTTTGGTTTCGGTTTCATTTAAAGCAGTTCCCACTCTTAAAGTGAACTAATTAGAACTACTTTTGAGCAAAATCAACTCTTTTAGCGTTAATTGCTTATTAATCCCAATTTTCATTACTAAAATCATTTCTGCTTGGTTATGTTTTGAGTTTTTTGAATTCTCATAATTAATTAATTAAAATTGATTTCAAGGCCAACGTTTGCTTTAAAAAATAGTTCATGTAAAATGAGCAGAATATTTTCAAACAGCATTAAAAAGGAAGGAACCTTTCAATACTGCAAAAAATATCCTTAAAAATGCGTGGTAAAATATTTAAGAAGTTCTTTGCCAACATGCATTAAAAAAAACTGCTAACCGCAATCGAGATTTTTTACAAATTAACAATACCTGCAAAGCATGAGTTGAAAAAAGAACAGTGATTACAATCGAGATCCTGGATTTCTTCCTTTGAAAAGTCGTTTAAGTTAAATACAAATATATGCAATCATTCTAATGTAATATTGTTATAAAAGATTAATACAAAACTAAATGCTAATCATTTTCAAGACTATTTTTAAAAACAGCGGGAAAAAACTCAACCTGAATCATGTGACAGAAAACGAATCTCGTTTTCCTTTACGGCATACAGATATTAAAATCTTAAAGATATCTGATTGGTAAAGTTTACGGATAAACGATTCTCAAACATCCCAAGCTAGTTTAATGATAATATTTTCAAAAAATATATTTTAGTTCTTGAAATGTGACGAACCTAAATGATTCTCCATTCTGGCCCCAAAGATTCCCCTAGGGGATTAGTTTAGAAGGCGCGATAAAGCCCCGTCATATACTTAGGAACATTCAACATGAATGATGTTCATTTTAATGATATTTACAATATGTATTAATTTCCTAGCATAACTAATACCTCTACCGTTTATAATACTTTGCATTTATTGAAAGTAGGTATCTTTAAAATTATGAATCTTTTTAAAGCATATTTCCAAAGTAATATATGTAGTATAGCGCAATGACTCTGTTTTGGCCAAGGGAGTGGAGATGCGCTGTTCCCTATGTAATAAAAGAAATACCTCGCTTAAATTTCCGGATCACTTAATGTGTACTTATTTATAAAATACATCTGTTAAGAGATTTCAATTCCTATAATTGCTTTTGATCTAGAAAACGTAGGAAATCTTTTGAAAAACAACATCGAGTTTCGGAATATCAACAAACTGTTCTATCTCAGAAGCACTACATTTTGTACCCTTGAAAAATTTATACTTCGAATAATTGCTTTATTGTATTTCCTAAAACTTTTACTCAAGTCTTCTAGTTAAAATCTGTAATTTAATATTACAAATTTATCTGAAATTCTAAATAGAGAATACAGTTTAAAGTAAAGGAAAAGAATATTTGCTCAGACTTCTTCTTCACAACTTAATCAGTTTCAATGAAATTTAAATGCTAAATTTTTGTTTTGTTTTATTTTATTAATTTTTTATGGCATTTTAAGACATTCATCTAAAGGGAATTCAATGACCATACATTGACAGTTTTACGCTTTCCATTACGGCAAAAAAAAAAAAAAAAAAAAAAATCACATGTTAATAAGCACACTGTCCAAAAATAGTTTGAGTAAAAAAAATGCTTTCAACATAGATTATTTAAAAAAATATCTCTCAAAACAAAATAATAAGAATAACAATAATTTTAAAAAAAATTTGAATAACAGACGATGAACTCAGAGGGAAAAAAATGATATATCTTGAACGAGGGCATCAAACAATAAATAAACTAAAACAATGATCCTTTAATGTAAATTGTCTTTGAATTAATCCAATTTATCTTAAGGCAAACTTCATCTAAAAAATCCAAGCTAAAATTACAAATTTAGAAAAAAAACCACCGTGGCAAAGTTTTGAATACTTTTAATTCTGTAACATATTCTATCTTAACAAGTAATATGTATACAAAAGTAATTAAGTCAATTCCTACTTTAAATAGATGAATAGAAACTATTTTACTAACGATTAAAAATTTGAAAAAGATAAATATATACATAAATATATAGAAAGAGGGAGCTAATAGTAGGAATTGAAAAAGCATCCCTGTAATTGTAGGTGCACTCAAAAAATTAGCCTTTTGGTGGCAATACCTTTAGAAAAATAAATGAGAAAGAGACTCAAAATCCCTTCGAAAACAAAATTTTTCTACCAGCCCCTCATTTCTTCGGCGAAGGAAAAAAAATGATTATTGACAGTGGTCTACTCATCCACATCGGTACACCACCACTTCAACAAACAACTTGAAGGGAGAAAACATAAAAAGAAACCCCCAAAACCGAAACAAAATACAAACTAAGAAATATACAAAAATGACATTTCGGTAAAATATGCGCGCTCTGGTAAATCGTCAGCCGTTAAACAAAGCAAACGAGAGAAAAAAAAAATTTAAAATGGATAAGAATCTTTAAAAGAAGGAAGACTACATTCGAAACATGATCTAAAAAAACGGAAAAAGAATAAATAAAGTAAATCTCCTGGCGTTTTATATATCAGGCCGCAGCTTTCACTCAATTTCATCCAGCGTTCGGGGTTGCTATAGCAACCCGCTCCTGGACTTTTCTTCTTTATTTTTATTTCACCTGAGCTGCCAGGATGTTGCCACTTAACACTGACTGATTCCGCTTTGGTAAGTATTCCCTGGCGAGTTGAGATGTTCTCACAATCCATTAGTTTTCTGACAATATTTCTCTTCCACTTTCTTGCATTTCCTCTGAGAACAAGTTGTTTGTTTTCAGAAATAAACTTTTATTACAATTTGTCAACGTTTTCGTTTACTTGTATTTCAACGTTGCTTAAGAAGTAATCACCTGCACACCAATTCCTTTTATGGTTGAACTCTTTTTCTTTGGAAATATTTCCTAAGTTGAGAAGGTTTATTAAGCTTTAGAAAATAAAAGAGCTCTGTGTGTGAAATGTTTTCTTCCTGATAATTACATTCATACTAATTTAGAAACAAATAAAATTAAAGAAGCATAAGACTACTACGCTTTCTCATTCATTCAAACTTCTTCATCTCTTAAAAGCATTTCTTTACACTGTTTTTGAATCAATTTTAATAAATTGGCCTCCAAGAAGCAGAGCAATACAAAACAAATTTTAATATGTTTTATTAAAATTTATAAGAAATGGTGATATTATTAAATAAATTTTTTAAAGCAATAGGTTTTGTTCTTGTATCAGTAAAATCCTTTTAAAATTTTTAATTACCGTACAATCCAGGTACGGTGTATATATATACGGGTATAACTCGTATTTTTAAAACAAAAAGTAAAATCAGAGTTTAACGGTGAAAGTTATTCGACGGATATAAAAATGCTAGCCTTAAAACTAAAGAGAAGATGAGCATTGAAAATTAGATTTCTGTATGTATGTAAACAGAGCCAATTTTCCGCTTTGGCACACTTGGCAAGATTTAGGGGCGCAAAAAATTGGAGGACGAAAAAAAAATTACAGCGCACATACCACCACCCAGCAAGTCATGAAAGAAGTACTTCTGCCCTTAAGAGAATAAAGACTGAGAAATTAGTGGCGCACACAAAGAGGGAAGGGGGTCCTAGGGGTCCAGACCCCTCACCCAAAGCCCTTTATTTTTTCCCCGATTGGTTATAGTTCTAAGTATATAGTACGTAAAATTTAATTAAGTATTAAATATTAATGATTAATTTTATTAATTGATGCTAAGTATTTGTTAATAATTAGTTTTTACTGTTTTTTGTCCCCAAAAATCGACAAAACAAATGGAGCATGATACAGGAATGGCGGACTTTCGACCCTGGACCCCCCTCCATGAAAAATTCCTGTTTGCGCTACTGACTGAAATGGATGGAATCTACTACGGAAAGTGAAAAGCTTAACAGTTCCATGTTGCTACACACTCAAAATGATATTACCATAGAAATTGATTACAATGATATTAATAATGATTTTAGAATAATCAAAGCTCACACACACAAAGAAAACCTTTGTTGTACCATTACAATAACAGTGACTGAACAACAAATAAGACTGACTAAAAGTAAAAGATAGTAAAGCGGTAAGCGATGAAAAAAATGATAATGAACAAGTTGAAAGCAGTTCATATAATAACTCTATATTTGGGATACTCAAACTTTTTTTCTGCTGGGCCGCACACATACGTATGTCAGCTATTTTACGCGGGCCGCATACATATGTTAGTTATTTCAAGCGGGCCGCAACATAAGGATAAATGGCGGAGTGAAGGGGGGAGAAATGCTTTAAAACTAAGATAACATTGGAAATTTAAAATGTGGAAAATCAAACAAAATATTATAACTCCTGTTTTGCTTTTTTTTAATTATGAATTTTTTATAATTTTCATTTTGTCTCTAACATTAAATTGGAAGCATTTAAGAAACATCCCTTCACAATTTCCGCATCAGAATAAACGGTTTCTAATGATTACCAATAATATAACATACTTCAAAGAATGTCTTTGTTACCGCTGTGATATTACCACTGACAAAACATTTTATTGATGTTCCAAAGATTATTCAAGAAAGCTTATTTATCACCTCTTGAAAGAGATCTTCGAGGAAAAGTGTCATTGAATGATTCCTGTTTATTGGTATTTTTTAAATACAGCACTTTCGTGACAAATCAAACAATTACTGATCCATGTTTGTCTTCCACTACAAAATAGTCCACCTCCCAATCGTCTTGAAACGATATATTTTCTTCGAATATTTTTCGCTTGCAAGATATGAAAGATAAATATAAATTAGTTCCACCCATAAAATTGTCGCTACTCCACTGTTTTCTGTTATCACTAACCGTAACCGTTTTAAATAGGAAAAGAATACCAATTCGTACCCGTACGACTACGACAGCGAAAACTAAAAATTGATATATTTGATTTCTTGACAAAGAATTTTCCACCAAATTTTTAATTCAATGTTCTTGAAATTAATGAATTTCTCACAGCAATGAGCCATGACAGGGCCACTTGAAAAGGCTCGGGGGGGCCCTGCTCTATACTGTAATCACAAACGATTTTATTAATTTACTGTACTAACAAAAGGAGTGGTCCGGGATGCCGTAAGGTAAGAAATGGACAAGAGTATCCAAACCATGCCACTCTCCTTTCCTAATGTCTGCCGGTTACCAGTCCAGGACATGCAGGGGCCATGGGAGGGGAGTGGAAAAAACTCTCCAAAAACAAAGGAAGAGAAAATTCCTTCGAACGAAAACTGGCAAGGTAAGAACTAAAAGAGGGAGCTGGGATGCTCTGAAAACAGTGGGGGGTAACAATTTGAAGTGCCTAGGGAGCCGGGAAGGTTAAAAACTGCTCTGTATCTAAAAAAGGTATACTTAAAAGAAGCGACATACCTTCTTAATTTTCGTTATTGCATAACATAAAAAATCGTCTTATTCGTCTTCTGTTGATTATTTAGGCACATCGTTGAATTTTATTTAGTTTTTTCACCATCACTGTTTTACTCTGATTCATAAATATAAATAATCATTTTTTTATTCCATCTAGATCGTTAAATAGGCTATATTTTTAAATAATTTTTTTAATTATGTCAGATTTTATTTTATTCCATACTTTAATTATCCACTCGCAGACTGTTTCTAGACTTAAAGAGATAAAAATATCGTACAACATTTCAAATTTTTCTACATAAGCGACTACTGTTGCTTATGATACAAAATGTATCTACGCATAGCACAGCCAATTTCGTCGTCACAACTACATTTTAAAGCTTATTTGTGTTACATTTACGATTTTTAATTGTTATTTAACATGGCTAGTTCAGCAAAAGAACAAAAAGTGCAAGATAGTAAGTGTAACTGAGAATTTCAAACTTGGTCAATCTAGAAATATGGCATTATTAGTAAAGCGCGGTATGTGTTTTATGTTCTGGTACAGTGGTATACAGTGGTATCGTCTGTAAAATGGCATTTTGAAACAAATCATAAATCCTCTTGTCAAAAAAGTGAACCACAGCAAAAATAATTAATTGCTTATAAACCATTCGGCAGATGACACCAATTCTCTCAGCATGCATTCTACTAAAAGCAACGCCTTACAGTCCTAATATAAGTTATTTGTCATCCAATCTGCAACAACAGAAGTCACACAAATGTTACTCTAACTTGAACTACATGCATAACTAAAACATTTACAACCAGACAGTGCAAAAAGGTATTTTTTCGTAGTAAATAAAGAGTTTTGTGTTTTTAGTATGAGTTTTATTATTTCCCAATAATCCCAAGTCAAAATTATTTGCTGGCACGTCCATATATCATTAAACACTCCTCAAGAAAAAATGGCACGTTTTTCCATAAAGGTTCACCATCCCTGTTCTAGTGAATGGAAAATAAAACATTTGGTATTTTTTTAAAGCTAATAAGATTAAAATCGTAAAAAAGTTTGTCAATTTTTGAAAAAAAATCATGATTTTAAGGTAGTCGGATACCTTATATATAAATGACGAATATACCTAAAACTTCAAAAATGGAGTTAGAAAGTAGAGATGCGCGTGTTTACGGTAACGAAGATATACTTTTGAACACTTTTAGTAATATTTTAAATTTTTTCTAACTAGATACAGCACTTTTCTTTTAAAATTTACATCTAAAGAAAAAGAAATTGATGAAAAGAGATGCTTCAAAAATATAGGCTTCTTATCATTATAAACATGCATCAATATTTCAAAGAAATGAGTATTGAAGTTTTAAAAAAAGGAGAGTTTATTTAGGTTTTTAACAATATATTTGTTTTCTTTATCAATTCGTTTCATCACACAAACACGAATATATATATATATATATATATATATATATATATATATATATATATATATATATATATATATATATATATATATATATATAGGCCAAATATATACGAAAAATTTTAAAAATGAAAAGATTTAAAAAATTATAGAAACGAACCTTTTTATGCTTTGTATTTAAAAAGACAATAAAGCTATTTAATTTCCAGAATTTTTTATGGGGTGTGTGAAACCTCTCTCTCTTTCTATACTGACAATGTTAAATTGGCTGTTTTCGATGTACCTTTTCTCAAAATCTGTTTTATGTACATGCTTGAAATTTTTCATACTATTAAAGTATATTTCTCTTATTATACTAAAATGAGCTTTTAGCTAATTTTGAATTTTTTAAGAAATTATTAAATATTTTATCAAACATTGCGAAATTTGACCCATTTTTTACTTAAAAAATTTGTAAAAATTAAATTTTTGAGTGTTTTAAAAAAAGCTCATTTTAGTATATATTAGACATCCTTATAAATAATTCATAAAAAATTTGCATACTAGTGAACAGTAGTTTCTCAGAAAAGGTACATCGCACATTAAAATTTACATTTTGAGATAAATTGATTTTAATGTATACAGTGAGACTTATAATCGGCTGGGAAATAAAAAAAATGAAAGGCTCAATTTAAAATAAAAGATACATGTTTTGGTTCATATCAGTCGTTACACTATTAAGCAAAAACGAAGTAATTTGTTTACAATTTTCGCCATTAAAATGGGCGTGGCCCAAATTCAATCATTATTTAAAAATACGTTTTAAGGGCTTCTAAATACCCTAGAGGTTCAAGTAAGGTATCTTTAAAAAGGTTAAAATCTATACAATTTGAAAATGTAAAAATCTCAAATTGTCAAAAAAATAAGATTTTAGCTTTCCAACACCCCTTAAGAAACAGACTTATTTACGATCATACAACAATTTCAACTGACATTTTTTTTTCAGTTTTAAACTAAAAATTTATTTTTAATTAAATAGTTTCTACGTCAACTTAAGAATTCATGCAGTTTTTCTCACATTTAAAGGGAAAAGGTTTTACATTATCTAAGTTTTAAATTAAATATTAAAAAGAATGTCGATGAAAATATGAACCAAAACATGAGACGAAAATCACGTGCAATATTCTTTTCCACTTCTGATAACATGGCGTTCGAAAAAAACATATGCATTCAACATGCCTTATCTGTTTTAACAATAACATAATAACATTTTTAGTTAGAGAGATGACGAGATAAAACATATGCATGTGGAAAATCAAATACAGGGTTTCACGTGTCCTTCCAAAAGATAAAATTACATGATATTCAAAGCAAGTAATATACAATTTTGTACACGCAGACGATTAATCTTAGTTTTAACCAATGGGAAATAAATAGTTACATCAGTTAATAGTTTAGAAAGGGAAGATATAGTTTTAATAAAGTAGTATCATACGTAGAGAGGTCTACTATCATTCTTAACACGTAATATTTAAAAGAAAATTCATAAATTAATCTTAAACATCAGCAATCCAATCCGATGCCAAGAGCGATAAAAAATGAAACAAATTACTCGTCAAGAGAAGTCATAAAAGCGATATTAGAATTCAAAATGGGTTTTTGACATGTTTTAGATATCTCTAAACACTTGTACACACTTAACTATCTACAATGTTGAAAAATGGCCATGAAAATGTTTAAAGAAATTAAGAATTCGATTCAATGTTTTATATTACCAGAGGGTCCTTAGGTCGTATTTTACAACTAACTACGTCAAGCATGTGTGAAAATAACATCTGCCCGTCAGAAATTTTTTTCTAATTTTAATAATTAAATTTTTAATAAATTAAAAGCAAAAAGAAAAACATTTAAAAAAAGCTTTTATTTATATGCTCTAAAAAGAATAAAATAAACTTTTCTTTTAAAAATTTTTTGCTATCAATTTATAACGTCATTTAACGAGATTTGCGTACATGTATTTACTTAGTTTGAAAATTTTAAAAATTAAAATCAATCAGATCAAGTTGTTTAATTTGCTTGTTTATCTACGCAGGTAAATCTCGCGACAAGCTTTTATATCATAAATTGTGTAATGACGTTCTAAGTTGATAGCAAAATTTTTTTAAAAGACAAGTTTATTTTTTATAGCATATAAATAAAAGCTGGTTTTTAAAAAGTTTTTTTTTTTACTTCTAATTTATTTTTAACTTTTTAGTTATCGCTGGACAGGTTTCTCAGTCTATTAATCTCATTCAACACATCATTGTTGCAAGGTCGTTTGCCGGTTAATTTTGAACAGGCTAGCTCAGGGATACTCAATCGTTTTTCCCGCCGGGCCACGTACATATGATAAATATTTCACTCGAACCGCAACAAGAGGATAATGGAGATGGGGGTAAATACTGTAAGAGCAAAACAACATTGGACAAAGCAAAATTAATCAAAATATTGAAACTCTCTTTTTTTTGTTCTGCTTTTACTATAATACTATATTAAAAACGAAAAACACAATTTTTTTTAAAAAAATCCGTAATTTTAAACCAATTTTTCAAATCTTTGTGCAGAATTTGGATAATACTATTCTACAAATGAGAAAAAAGTTTCCTGCAAATAGCTTTAAAAAAATAATGAAGTTTTTAAATAATTTATTAAAAACTTGAGTAACTTTTGAAAGATCGTAGAAAAAATTTTTTTTCGGTATTTTATTTTTTAAATGACTAATTCTAAAAGAGAAAAGCCTGAACTTTTTTAGTGCAGAATATGGATTCATTAAAACCAGAAAAAAATCATACGGAAGGATTAAGAAATCCTTTTCAGGAAAATGTATTTTATAAAAATTGATAAAAAATAGAAAATATTATTTTTTAAAAAAGAATTAAACAGTATAGTAACGGAATAAATTATCTTTCCGATTATGTAATTATTTTTTATCTCAGTTTGATCGAAAGAATAAGGCGGGTTTTTAAAAAAGGTCGAAAAATCGGAACTTCTTTAAGTTCAATTCGATAAGATGCTAGACAGAATAAAAAGCTAATAGGGTTTTTAATTGTAATATTTTTAACTGATTGCGATACAGGACTATAAATGGTCAAAACATGCATTGTCATCCAAACTAAACGTGCATACAAAATTTCAGCTCAATCGGTTGAAAACATCATCTTTAAAATTGAGTTGCAAGATTCCACCCGAACAAATTACTTTAATTAATATATTTTTAACTAACTGCGATACCGGAATATAAATGGTCAAAGCATGCATTGACTTCCAAACTAAACGCCTATACAAAATTTCAGCTCAATCGGTTGAAGACATCAGCTTCAACATTGAGTTGCAAGATTCCACCCGAACAAATTACTTTAATTAATATCTTTTGAACCAATTGCAATATCAGAATATAAATGATCAAAGCATGCATTGTCTTTTAAACTAAAGGTCTATACAAAATTTCAGCTCAATCGGTTGAAGACATCAGCTTCAACATTGAGTTACAAGATTTCACCCGAACAAATTAATTTAAATAATATCTTTCTAACTAATTGCGATATCGGAATATAAATGGTCAAAACATACATTGTCATCCAAACTAAATGCCTATACAAAATTTCAGCTCAATCGGTTGAAGACATCAGCTACAAAATTGATTTGCAAGATTCCACCCGAATATTTTACATTGCAAGTTAAATAAAAGTTTGTAAAAAAGAAATGAGAAAAAGGGGGAAGACGCTACCATTTAAACAGTTTTGCTTAACTTTAAGTGTAATTATCATGTTGTGTATAAAGGTGTATGGATGAATTTTTTTTCACAATTTCAGAATATTTTTCTCTAACAATCTTGTGCCTTTACACAGTCCAACGGTAATACATAAATTTCTTCATAGCAGGACGATACAGCCTAATTTTAAATTCAGTTTAGGGGGTAGCATTCACGATGGAGTTACGGATAGATATTCAGAAGATAAAGTTGGCATCACTTTGTCGACCAAATTTGGCGACTTGGCAACCATGTTTTTTTTTTATTGAGAACATTTATAATCCCGTGCACCACAAGGTATCACACGGGGGCTTACATAGAAATAAGCATGAAGCACCCATCACAAAGAAGAGAAGAATTACAATATAAACATCCATGTCTTACCCGGGATTCGAGCCCAGACCCTATGGCGCCGGAGTTAAGAGTCACTAACCACTATACCGGAAGGGCGACTGTTGGCGACCATGTTGGCAACCATTTTTGGCAACTTGGCTACCATATTACAGGAAAAACCTATAACATCACAATCCCTGTCGAAAGCAGATTTTTTTGTGAAAGCTTTGTAAGGTAGGAGGGAGGGGACCACTAGGCGCTTCTATTCAGTTAAATTCAACATTTTAAAAGATCAATTTTTACGAACTATACATAAAAAATAAATAAGTTTACTACAGCATCATGAAAAACTTTTTTATATAGAGAGAGATACGCTTAAATTGGGCAAATATATCTCTAAAAGGAATATTCTATCATCTAAAAAGAAGACATATATTTAAGAAATCCATGTTTATTTTATTGCTAAAGAGAACCAAGGAAGGAAAAGACATTCATTTTCCTCCATAAACTTTTTTATATATAATATTTTCGGAAGTATGGTAATTTCCGGTTACCTTTACTGAAATATATAATATATATATATATATATATATATATATATATATATATATATATATATATATTTCTTTTCTACTCATCTTTATATCATATCTTCCAGTTCAAACGGCGAAATAAATCTTAACATCCTTTCAGCTCAAATCACTTTATCCTCTAACCCTTCTTATTCTAATCTACCCTTGTATTTTTTCTACAATAGAGGCGATCAGGATGTATTCCCTTTTGTATTCTACAATGTATGTATTATCGAATATTGATAATGTTCATTGCCAGAAATAGAAAATACCCATGGCAGGAAAAATATACCACAATGAAACTTGAACGATTTTTTAAAATTAAATTAATACTAACGAATAATACTGATTAAAATATCAAATATTTTTTTGCTATCAAAACAATTTTAGATTAAACCAGTGAAATTAATCACACATTTGCCTCCACGTGCTAAAAATAATTTAGAATATTTCTTAAAAGTTTTATTCCATCGGATACAATGTTGCTGGAGATGGTAAAACTCGAAGTCCATTATTAGAGAAAATTATTAAACCATAATTTACTCCACTAAACTGCACATTCCCCAGTTCAAAACCAAATAAATCCTAGTTCATTCTTCCTGTTCTGCCTTAAATTCCTTCTACAAATGGAAACCCTCCTCGGTGCAAGTAATTTCTTAACACATGGGCGGAGAAATATTACCGCGCATGGAAACCCAAATGATTCTTGGTGGAAATAATACCATTTGAAAAGACAATGTACCCGGATGGACCCACAACAAACGGATAATGATGCGAAGTGAACTCTATCAGGAGATCTTCTCGTATTTGTCCTGAAGGTTGATTTTAGAATTATGCGGGGTTAGGAATCGGTTTGGGTAGTTTACTTAAACCCGGGGGAAGCTATCCACGACTGCAGGAATAGATTTAATGAAAGATTAAGTGCGGATTACTCAAAAAATGGTAACTGAGCAAGGTAATCGCTGATTTGAAGCAATAAAGGTTGGCTAATTGAAGAAAAGATCACCTGATGCATGAACTGAGATAAAGTGTAATAGAGCAATTTCATTATGTGATTATATTCATTTGCGCAAGAAACTGTGGCTAAATGGGTAAAGGTTTTAGCCACAGAATACAAAGTCACTTGTGAATTACTTCAACGATTTTTTTACTTTATTTTTTTAATCAAGAATTTAGGTTAGGTTAGAGAACATTAATTTGGAGCTAATACTATACAGTGAATCAGTTGCGACATTTTTTCTTGGAAAAGAACACCGTTGGAAAACGAAAAGTGAAAAAAATATAATAAAATTTTCATGAAGACTAAATTTAAGTAAATGACCTCAAACTGTATTTATTTACCTTTAATTACAAGTATTCTTCCAAATTAGCACTTTTCTGGTTATTTTCTGAAGTGATTTGTTATGCCTTAGCATAGCGGAATTATTATTATTTTGCTGGAGGCAGGGGATAAGGGGACCAAAGAGTTGGAATAAGCAACGATTCAATTCATCTTTACATTTACTAATGAAAGAATTTACGTTTAACACTTTCACTAGTAAAGGAAATATTTCTCCCACTTAAAAATGGGTAATTGTCGTAACTATAAACTTAATTTGTATTTTTATAATGAACGTCAAAATAGAGTGTATGGCGAGCACAATTACTTGAACGGGAACACTTAAAAAAATTGTCAAATCAATTGGCACCAATGATAAGGCATTCACGGGCTGTATTTTTATTTAATTCTTACTATTAGTTCACTCTCTCCTGTGTGTATAATATATATATATATATATATATATATATATATATATATATATATATATATATATATATATATATATATATATATATATATATATATATATATATATATATATATATATATATATATATATATATATATATATATATATATATATATCTTGTTCAAATTTTGAATCGTTAATAAAATACTTTCTTTTCATCCATTCAAATTCAAATACTTTTTTAAAGCTTTTATCCATTAATTAAATTAAAAAATGAACAAATAGGGACAAAGAAAAATAATAGTCCAACAGCATATATAGAAAAGAAAATTGTTCGGTGTGTCCCTGTAGCACAATGGATCGTGCGTTGGACTTCTAATCTAAAGGCCGTGGGTTCGAATCCCACCTGGGATGGCCTAATTTCCAAGCATGCGATTTCTTTTTTTTTACTATGCTATTTTATTACAATAATTCAATTTAATGAATGAATAAATAGTAAAAAACAAACAAAAAAGTTAATTCAACGCCATATATAGAGAGAGAGGAAAGTCGCTTTCTATACTGTCACTTAATATTGTGATTCTGTCTGGTACGTATATACATATTTATATTAATTATGACTATTTAATAAAAAGTAACTATAATAAAATTTTCCTTTTTTGACCTAAGTAGGAATTGAGACTTAAATTTTTTTATACTACTTGTTTTTATTACTTATTTCAACTGATTGAGCCACGTAATAATGTACTATCATTGTTTTTCCACTTGTTTTATGTTATGCGATAAGTATAGTTTTGAGCAATAATAAAGTTTATTTCGACAAATGAAAACAAATGCCTGATAAAACTATACATTGATCCAAGGTGAATTGACAGATTTACCCCCCAAAAAAAACATTATACACTGTTATAGATATATATGTACTTTTCTTCTAACTTTTTTTTACTTAACCTCTAAACAAACTAAAATAAACAGTTAGATGCCATTATTTACTCTTAGAAACTTTATAGACCTGTAAGGGCCAAGTGAACAATTGATATTCAAGTTTTAAAAAGTGGTAAAAGTAATTTATCAAACAAATAGGTAATATGTTGTAGTTACTAATGTGACATGTCTGACGTTGTCCAATCGAGACCCACGAAATTCATTGCGGCAAAGGGCTGGATGTACGCTTGTCGTTAGCCGTATGTTTGAGCACCATACAGGCAACAGTACAATTTGATTCCGTTCCACCCTTATTCCGTGAGGAAGGACACTCTGGAGGTGGTCAGGGGCCTCCCACGTCTTTCCCGTTCCACCAACCTCACGAGATGACTTGTGGTTCGACGGCTATTTAGAGTACCCCCATGCCGCGAAGGTACTGTGCATTTACATACATTCATGCCTTCTCCAGAATTCAAACCCAGACCCTACGGAACAGCAGGCAGCGTCACTAACCATTATACCGGATGGGCGGCAGTTAATTTTTAAATTTATTTATTGATTTAAGTTCAAAATAAATAAGAATCATCTGCAATAAATAACCGAACGTAATGAAGTTATATAAATTTTAAAAACAATAGTAAAAACCTTCCCTCAATCTCTTATGATCGTTGGCATGGTGTGGAAGAAGAGTGGATTCCTGGCTCAGGAATAGTCCTTTTTGCTTGACCGATCTTTAAAATTACAAGGCCCGTCACCAGTAGTCTTTATGCTTTACTTTAGAGTGAGACTTAAATCATTCGCTGTCTTTTGGTTATCCAGTCAATACTTTTCTTCTGTTGCCTTCTGTTATTTGTTGAGATGTAGGTTAACTTAGTTATGATTTTCCCTTGAATTGCTTTTACTCGGCATTCCTTTCAAATTTCAATTTAAAGACATATAAATATATTTAATTAATGTATATTTGTACGTCACTGAATTTTGGAGATGGTTGAATTTGAATTAAGTCCTTTCCGTCTTAAAAATTTTTTTCGAAAGGTTTGTAAAGAATGAATTAGGGTTTATTAACGATACACTATGAAGTAACACTCAAGTTGTTTGCGACGGACCTCGTAATTTTAAACATCGGTCAAATAACGAAGATGGCTACCTCCTCTCCCCTGCTAACTACCACACCATGCCAACGGGAGGACATCGAGCATCGATTATCTTTATACGGTGGGGCTTTAATGACATTAAGACTCGAACCCACGGCGAGAGACAAAAATATAAGTATTGCACATGTGGAAGACAAGAAAAAATCCGATTTTGTGTATTATTTTTTATTATTTATTTATTTTTATTTTTTACGTATAATGCCTAATTTGTAAAGTTTGTTTTATTTTCACTTGATGATAATTTATTATATTTTTTGGAAAAGTGATGCATACAAAAGAAATAACCACACACACACGCCCATATTCCTCGTTGGTATCAATAACCTGTAGCTTTTTTCTATATTCAGCAGTGGCGCACACAAGGGGAGGGAGAGGTCTCGGGTCCGCCCCCCATATCCCTTGTTTTTTTTCGATTGATAATAATCCTAAGTATGTAGTACGCAAAATTTAATTAAGAACTTGTTATTAATGATTAATTGTATTAATTAAGGTTAATTATTTATTCAATAATTAGTTTTTTTTCTGTTTTTTGTTCCCGAAAATCGACAAAATCAAAAGAATATGTTGGGCGGTGTATTGGAGCAAGACACGAGAACGGTGGACCCCCTCCCCCTTCTTTGAAAAATTTCTGTGTGCGCTATTGTGTGTGGGTGATATTCAAATATTATTTTTACTAAGTTTTTGCTATAAAATACATCTAAGGCAGCTAAAAATATATCACACTTTATTTTGCTTTATATCAATCTTAAGATTTCTTTTACCAAAAGAAAAAATGCTTCAGCAGAGAGGCACGCCCTTTCCTTTATCATATAATAACTTTCGAACCTTTCCTTTTCAGCTAAGCCTAGATTTTCGTTATCGGTCGCCCATGGCGCTTCTCAAATACCAAGAAACTACCACGCCATCCTTCAGCCAGCCTATATGAAAGGAAAACAACAACAAAAAAAGAAAACAAAGAAATAGTAAGATAAAATGCAAGTTTAAAAATAGGTAGATTAGCTTCTAGTAATTGCTTAAGCTTCTCACTGCATATCGATATGAATCACGGCTTTATTTGATTTATAGCTTCCTATCCTGCTTATTCCAACTAGTTTTTTTTTTCTTTTATTTTGTTTAAATTCGAGAGATTTTAAGGTGAAATGACCTTGATACGAAGCTTGAGGACACAAATTTGACTTTTTGTGTGAATGTTGATTGATCATATAGATATTCAAGATTAATGACAGACAACTGTAGGTTCAATGATTATGAATGAAAATGATTCGTGATAGTCAATGATTTCTACTTCGATTACTGAAAATGATTTAATACGTTCACCCTGATTATAAAAGTAATTTAAGTTATTCGATACAACTCTGATAAATCTAATTTATGCAACGTTTTTACTTCATTATTCCTCCTTAAATAGTAATTCGCATGTTACAATTGTTCTCTTTCTTCATTTATTTATTCTGAATTTACCATTTTAACTCGATATAAGAAAAAAACTAACTAGTGGTAGAATTCAGCCGGCTCGCACCGGTTTAATACAACCAATTTCTAACTTTTTGTTCAGTTCGGTTCATGATGATCGTTAAATTGTGCTTGTAATCACAGTTCTCCCTAAGAAAGAATTTTTAGACTGTTCACTAATGAAAAATCACAATTCATGCAATAATTCTACGGACAGGTATCCAAGCAACTGTAAAAAATCCCTAAGAAGTTACTACGGTAAAATCCAGCGTGTAATGCACACGATCATAAAATAAGATTGAAATTCACGGGTGCGTGCTATACACCGGGTAAAAGAATGATAGCTTTAAAAATAAAAAAAAGATGAGCATAGACATAAATAAAACATAAACAGAGCACCTACATAAATCGAAATACTGTTTTATTTGATAGAAATAATACACCTTATAAACTCAAAGGTACTTCTTAAAGTACACTATTTTTTAATAAAGCTTGGAATAATACCTCGAACAAATGACTTCAAAATATAAGAGCATTGTCCACGTTCATATCAGGCTTTTTCGTGAAAAAGGGGGTGCGCGTTATACGGCGAATATACCTAAAAACTAAAAATTGCAGCTTGAAAGTATAGGTGCGCGTTATACGGCGAATATACCTAAAAACTAAAAATTGCAGCTTGAAAGTATAGTGCGCGTTATACGCCAGATTTTACGGTATATCTTTTTTGAGAAAAATTACCTAATTGTTTCTACTATATCAAATACAATTATTATTAGTCTAATTGGGTGCCCTATCTCAACAGTTGATATATGGATTATTCATTAACTTCTCACACTTTGAAGCTACACGAGACTAATTGTCGATGGACCTCGTAATTTTGAGCCTTATTAAGGTATCGAAGGCAACAGCGGAGCTGCAGTGAAAACATGATTAAAGAGTCACAAAAACAATGATATTTGAATATAAGGAAAATTACGGTGCCAAGCAATCGAAATTAATATCCATAAGCAATCTAGAAATATTTTAAGTGACCATTTATTGCTTTTATGAGACACACACACTCTAAATATTTTTAATTAATATTTTACAACTCTCTTAAAAATTTTAATTTGTGTACATCCTACATTGGTCTTACTCAAGCACTAATTTTTACATGATTGCTGAGAGGTCATGGCTCCGAACTTGCCTCCGATCACCAAATTTCAGCAGGGTCTTCAGCGGCACTATAAGTCGAGTGAAACAATTGTAGCACTGAGTTAAATAGATCATTCTCCGAATTGAGAAATAATTTCATTTAGAAGAGAAATGTAAGTAATCAAAAAGAGAAGTCATTGCAAGAATTAAGTCCAGTAATGTAAAAAAGCACATCTTAGGGGAAAAAATTCACCGATTGGAATATACTTTGCAAGCAGTAGCGCACACAGGAATTTTTCAAGGGAAGGAGGGTCTGGGGTCGAAAGTTCACCATTCTTGTATCATGCTCCTTTTGATTTTGTCGATTTTCGGGAACAAAACACAGTAAAAAACTAATTATTGAATAAATAATTAGCATTAATTAATAAAATTAATCATTAATAACAAATACTGAATTAAATTTTATGTACTATATACTTAGAATTATAGTCAATCGGAAAAAAAACAAGGGTTTTGGGGGTGTCTGGACCCTCTCCCCCCCTTGTGTGCGCCACTGTTTACAAGCATAATACCTTTCTTGTGAATTTCATCTTCTTTTTCTGCACACATGTCTCCTTAAATATAATTTTCAAATCTATACAGTGAAATAAGTTGAACGCGAAAACTCTTTAGACGAAATATTGGTTAACACGAAATAATTCAACGGTTTCGATAAACTACTATGTATTTCCATGCATTCTTTGTCTTAACACGCAACGAAAATCGCTTAGCACGAAAAGATTTCCCTTCTGGAGAAGGGGGATATTGCAACTGAGCCGGCACTAAATGAAATGTTTGGGAAAGTTCCTGTCTTATTGGACTGTCCTTCTGCACCATTGGAAGAATTCATTGCAATAGATGATGATAATGTGTGTACAGCCCCAATTATTGCAGGACAAAGACATTCTGGAGCTTGTTCAAAGCTAAAAACTATCACTAATGCAAATTCCGAATACGAAAAGAAAATGAATCCTGCAACTCCTGTTCCTACATCATCCGAAATGAGGAACATCATGAAAAAAATATACACAATTATTTAGACGTACATTTTAATGGTGAAAGGAATAACAAAATGGATGTCATCGAACCATTTGTTGGCAATTTGATGCTGAAAAGGACATTGCAAAGAAAAATATTAGATTACTTTCCAAAAACTCAGTAAATACTAAGTTTTTCTAAAAACTTGAGAAAATTTTGTATCAAACTTCATTATGCTCCTGTGAATCTTTTTGTTTCATTGATTTTTAATACATGCATGCACATCATTGTAAACAAAATGTTCTCTTATAAACTTAATTTTGATGAGTATATCTTTTTTTTTTTTCCTTTTTGTAGTATACTTTAACACGAAAAAATATTTCAATCCCCTCAATTTCATGTTAAGTGATTTTCACTGTACATATTTCCCATTGCATAAAATTACTATACAAATGGAATTTAGTCTCTTACAAAACAGTTTTACTGCTCAGTAAAGATTAGTTTTTAAGACATTAAAAATATGAAAAATAAAAAATTAAAAAAAAACAAAGGCTCGTTCAAATAGATGTATGTCTATTATAACTTTACTCATCATTTCATGAACTTAACCATTTTTCTCATTCGTCCATTTCTTACGCGTTAACCTTGATATCGATTCCCCAGTCCAAGCCTCTAATCCGCTCAAGGTAATAAATCAGAGTTATCTTTTCCCCATTCTGTATGCCCCTCTCTTTTTTTCGTAATTAATTTTATTCATTAGGAGGCTGAGGGAATATAGACTTTAATCGAGCAGAGAATGATTTCATAGGCGCCAGCAAATAGATAATGCCACACGTCAGCTGTTAGCTATTCTCTGATATTTCCGACGGTTGTTAGAATCTGTTGGAGAACGCGCGGGACAGTTGAAATTATCAACTGCAGCAAAACAATTTTTTTACCTCGTGTTTCTTTCATTTGAGAATTCAGTAATACGGAATTATTCCATTTCTTTTCCTCAAGAAAAAGACGCAGAAAATAATTGCCGAAAAAAGTAGGACTCTTGCTTACCAATAAATTATATCTGGCCACTTTTCAAATACAGTCGCACCTCTATGTAACGAAGTCGCTAAATCTTGGAAAAAAGTTCTTTATATGGAAAATTCGTTATATAGAGGTTCATCTATTTATATACTTCATAAACCGTATAAAACAAATTTTAAATTCATAAACACTATATATTAAAAAAAAGTAATTATTTAAACCTTTTTTTAAATTAATATAGGTTTGTTTTATATACCTTACCCATCAAAAAAGGAAGAAACAAAAACTCCAAGGAAAACAAGAAAGAAGAACGTCGAACAATTCACTGTATTTTCAGTATTAAGAAAATAATTTATACTAAAATTAATGAATTTTAAGGATATTTTATAATTTAAATGATAGAAGTAATATTAAACATACATTATTTTATAACTAGGCCACGGGGACTTGTAACAACTTCACTGAAGGTGAAAGAGGATATTGAAGATGTTTCTAGTGAACTGGGCAATGGAGGTTAAAGGCTGCACTTCTTGGATGAAAGTTCCAGAACTCAATTCTCGGTGAGTTAGGATCTAATAAAACCAGTTCAAGATTTATGACCACCATAAAATGTGTTAAAGAGAGTATTACTTGGAATTATTTTAGAAACACTTTTTAAAAAGGGAGAACAAAAACTGAGTCACAAAAGAAAAAGTTCGTTATATAGAAAATGCACTTCGCTATAGAGAGGTTATTTTACGAAGAAAATCGAGAAATGTTCAAGGTTCTAGGAAAAAGTTCGCTAAATAGAAAAATTCACAATATAGAGGTACGTTATATAGAGGTTAGACTGTACTTGCTTTGTCAATAGTGGTCTTAATTTTCAAAAGCATAGCAGTGATTACTATATATAATTAGAACTGAGCTACAGTAAAACTAATGAAGAAACAAATAATATGTTATCAGCTGACCGAGAGATAGAGGGTTGCATTGTAGTAATTTTATATGTGTAATCAAAAGAATTCAAGAAAGAATTGAAAAAATCAAAATATTAAAATATTACGACAGTTGGGACACTATCGTGTTTATTTGGAGAACTGTTTCTTCGTAATTTGGCTTTCTTCTTGGCATTCTTTGGCTCAAATTATTTTTGACATAAAAACTGTTTCATAACACAACGGACTTAGTGAAAGTCATTTGCCGAGATCATCAACAACCTAACAATTTAAAGTCAAACGTATTGGTAAAAACATTAGAAGTAAATTATATGCAAATTTTTTTTAAAAAAATTTAGAAAGAACAATCTTGAAATTATTTGTTTGTAAACTGAAAAACACAAAAGAAAAATCACGAAAATTGATTAGTACCAATAGAGGAAGACTAATTCAAATCTTAATCAAAATATTGTTGAATAAAATTAGTACTCAATAAAACAAATAACATATTCAGTATAATTTGAATAATAATGCATCAAATATCGATGTATTTGGTCGTTGTAATCATTTTCGAAAAACCTTTTCTAATTTGCTTACCGAGCATGGTTTTGTTTGTAATTCCCTTCTAATAACCTTACTGTATACTTTTTTACCATTGTGACGCTTACGCATACCAATGTGAATATCATTGGTTTTAAAAAACGCATTATGTACTAACAAATATTCTTTGAGCGTTGGCATATTTGAAAATCATGAAGTCAGCAGAAGGCATTTAACGATTTTTATGTTTATTTTGTGAGAGATGAAAATTTATTTTTAAATCTTTTTTATTTATTAGACGCCATTGAAAAGAAATCCACACGGCGTACGCGTGTGTATTAATTTTAGCTCAGGCCACGAAATGAAAGGGGAAGGGGGGAGAATGAATTGTATTTATAATATCGTATCATAGAGAATCAATAGGATAAAAATTCGTAGACAGAATGGATTTGTCTGTTAATTATGTCTGGAAATGGAGCTATTTTACCCTTGACAGCAAAAGGTTTGGTTAAAAATCAATCAGAATAGGGTGTGGATGTGGTTAAAAAAACATACTTAAAATTTAGGTCTGTGTGAATTCTAGAACACTTTTTTAGAATGAGATATATCTCAACTGCAGATCATAAAAATCGATAAATTACATTTTTATATTTCTTATGGGGAGTGAATTGTACGGACAAAAGTAGACGCAGAAATATATTTAAGGTATTCAACTACGTTCGGAACCGTGACTTTAAAAAGCGTATAAATGGATAATTTTTAGGATATTTAGTGTCACTTAGATTAGAATACATGTATTAAATTGTTTTGAGGACATTTTGACAAAAAAAAATTATTGAAATACAATATTTTGGCAAAAAATTAACATAAAATAATCTTTTTCAAAATGTTCTCTTTTTATAAAAAAAATGCTTCTAAAATAATAACATTCCGCTTATATAAAGTAAAGACTTCTCCAGAAAGTCTGAACTAGGAGTTTTGAAAAATTCACATTATTTTCAGAGTAATTGAAATAATTATCACCAATAGAAATAATTATCGGCGTTTTTATAATAGAAGCATTTTTCACAAAAGGAGAATATTTTGAAAATGGGTCATTCTACGTTCATTTTTTATCAAAATATTGTACTTAAATAATTTTTTATTATAATACTATTCCTAAAACAATTTTATATACATTTTCTAATCTAAGTGACACTAAATATCATAAATATTATCCATTTATACGATTTTGCAAAATCACGGTTCCGAACGAAGTCGGATACCTTAAAATTTTAAAAATTAAGGCGATTGGCTACGTTTGAGCCCCGTAATTTCGAAAAAGCGTATGAATGGACAATTTTTTGATATTTAGTGTCAGTCGAATTAGAATATGCATAAATAAATTTGTTTTAAGAATATTATTGTCAAAAAAAAAGATTATTCAAATGCAACTTTTTGGTAAGAAATGAAGGAGGAATGACACATTTCCCAAACTATTTCTTCCTACAATCAGTGGCGCACACAAAAGGGGAAAGGGGTCCTAGGAATCCGAACCCCCCCCCTCCCCAAAGCCCTTGATTTTCCCCCAATTGATTATAATTCTAAATATATAGTATATAAAATTTAATTAATTACTTGCTATTAATGATTAATTTTATTAATTAATGCTAATTATTTATTCAAAAACTACTTTTTTACTGTGTTTTGTTACCGAAAATCAACAAAATCAAAAGGAGCATGATACAAGAAAGGGAAACTTTCGACCCCCTTTGAAAAACTTTTGTGTGCGTCACTGCCTACAATCATAATTTTTCGAATAATAAGGGCCTAGAAATATGCTAGGCCCTTATTATATTCTAGAGTTGAGACCAAAAAATTTCGAATTATATTACTTAGAAATGTATCATATTTTATTATATCAGATTACGGAAGTTTTAATTAAAAAAAATCATATATTATATTATTTCAAATTATCGTAACACTGAAAATAGCGTGAATTTTTCAAAAATTTTAGTTCAATCCTTATATAGAAGATTTAGTTATATGCAGATAAAATATTTTTTTTCGAAGCATTTTACATAACAGGAAAATACTTTAGAAATACTTCATTCTTTTTTCTTTTTCTGCCAAAAAATTGTATTTAAATAATTTTTTCTTGTAATATTTTTTCAACAATTTTCATATTGTAATTCACAACTGACTTTAAATGTAAAAAAAAAAAAAAAAAATTTATAGCAGTGGCTAACACAGGAGAGGAGGTTCACGGGTCCGGACTCTCCTCCTTCCCCATCCCCTTTGATTTTTTTCCCCAATTGATTACAATCCTATGCGTATAGTATGTAAAGTTTAATTAAGTATGTGTTACAAATAATTTATTTTATCAATTAATGCTAATTAATTATTTAATAATTTATTTTTATTGCATTTTTTTGTTCCCAACAATCGACAAAAAAATATGTTTGGTGGCGTATTGGGGTATCAGTGCCCCAAACAGGGGGGGGGAGAGTCCAGACCCCTCCCCCACCAAAGCCCTTGATAAATTTTCGATTGATTATAATTCTATGTTTATAGTACGTAAAATTTAATTAAGTATTTGTGATTAATAATTAAATTTATTTATGAATGCTAATTATATTTATTCAATAATTAATTTCTTGCTGTTTTTTGTTACCGAAAATCGATAAAATCAAAAGAATATGTTAGGTGATGTACTGAAGTATGATACGAGAATGGTGGATTTCAGACCCTGGATTTGCACCTCCCCTCCTTGAAAAATTCCCGTGTGCACCACTGCGGGGTATGAGACGAGAATAGCGGAGTTTCGACCCTCCACCCCATTTTTGAAAAGTTACATATATATATATATATATATATATATATATATATATATATATGTGTGTGTGTGTGTGTGTGTGTGTGTGTGTGTGTGAGTGTGTGCGCGTGCCCTTGTTTACATGTTTTTTTTTTCAAAATCACGGTTCCGAACGTAATCATTACCCTAGATTAACAATACTAAAATCTCTTTCGTGTTAATTTAAAAATAATTCCTGCCTCTTCCTCTTAAAAAAAAATCTGTTATAATTTATGAAATTTATATGTAATGTGTTCGTATGGTTTTTTTCCTTTATTGATTACATAACGCTATAAATACACTACCCTAATTCAAAAATGTTTCTCATCAAAAAATAAATTAATATTATTATACATTCGAATAACAACAATTAGATACACTCAGTGGCACACACAAGGAGGGGGGTCCTGGGGTCCGGAGCCCCCCCAAAAAACTCTTGATTTTTTTTCCGATTGACTATAATTCTAAATATTATAAAGTACGTAAAATTTAATTAAGTACTTGCTATTAATGATTAATTTTATTAATTAATGCTAATTATTTATTCTATAATTAGTTTTTTACTGTGTTTTGTTCCCTAAAATCGACAAAATGATACAAGAATGGTGAACTCTCGACCCCGGACCCCCCCCCCCTTGTAAAATTCCTGTGTGCGCTACTGGATACACATAAAGGAAAAAAACACTAACTTATAATTGTTCCATAACTTGTTCCATAATAATATAATTGTTCCATACTAATCTTATAATTGTTCACCTTTAATTAATAAATTGAAATCCATAAGATGAAAAATTTGTATAGAAGATGAATTACACGCTTTGAAAGAAAGAGAATAATGTACACACTAACTATCACAGAATATAAGGACAGAAAATACGGTATAATTTATGTATGATTTTTTATTTATTTGTAAACGTTGTCTTCATAAGACTTATTTTTTTATGTAAAAGAGAAGATTTCTATTAAATCTTGGTTTAAAAAAGTATAGCTTAACTAACCGTATCTTTTATTAAAACATTTATTTTGTAAACGTAAGTAAAAATTTATGTTTAAATGAAACATACTTTTTGCTTTCTGATGGGCTGAATATTGGCAACGAACCCTTTACCGACACGGCAATTCTCTCAAGTGTGAGAGCCATTTCAGTGGTGGCTCTCGAAACCAAATTTTGACATTTGAATTAATTTTAATCTAAGCTCTCGTCGGATTCTAAATATTGCCGTTATTAAATTTTGCCGAGAGAACCAGGGCCAAATGGATGCTCAGGGGATCTTTTACAAGCCACATAATCATATGACATGCATGTCTACGATTTTCGCACCAAAATATCTATGGACTCCACAACCTTGAGCGTACGAAGTGGGCCTGCTACTTCTATGCCCCAGAGCCGACTGAAATAAAATATAATGTTCATTAAAATGTCGTATCTGTTGAATATAAGAATATATTTTCATTATCCCTACCCTTTTTACATATTTTTAATTTGTTTTCTATTTGTTTAGTTTTTAGAGATTTGTATAATAATAATTTTTTTTTAGTATCGTTATTATAAATTTTCTTTATATTCCTCACGCTTCAATTTCAACTTTTATTCTGTTATATTTGGCCGTTATATGATATCACCTTGACAAAGCATTGCATAATCATAGGCCAAATTTTTAAAAGTGGAAATAGTAATAGTTTGTTGTTCTTGGAAAAATTTGACAAATGTAATATAACCTTGAAAATAGAGCGCATTATGTAAAAACTTTAAGCAACTTCTAAAGATTAGTGGGGGGAATCTAATTTGTAGAACTTTCTGAAGGGACGGAGGAATGAGATGAGTAAAAATATTTCGAGGTTTTTTTAATTTTATATATAGAACACAATGAATAGACATACAATGTTATTGAATTATACATAGCTCTATGCTGCATTTCTTAAAATACAGAAATAAAATACCCCCAAGCCCTTGATTTTTTTCCGATTGATTATAATTCCAAGTATATAGTGCGTAAAATTTAATTAAGTATTTGTTATTAATGATTAATTTTATTAATTAATGGTAATTATCTATTCAATTATTAGTTTTTTACTGTGTTTTATTCCCGAAAATCGACAAAATCAAAAGGAGCATGATACAAGAATGGTGAACTTTTTAAAGAAATAAGTTCTTGAATAACTTTTTCTTCGTATGATTTTTTCAAGTTCGGGAAGTACTAGTAGTAATAATATCGTTTCTGAAAATATATACAATTTAAAGTCAAAAGCTATGAGATCCCTCTTGAAGATAATAGTTTTATTTGTGTCTTGAGGCTTTGCATTCGATTATCTGAAATGTTGGCATTCGTCTGAAAAAACACGACTGATCACTCACGTTTATTCGCAGTACTTCATCATGAACTTTGTTTTTTTAAACTAAAATGCTAACCGTTTTGGTCGTAGAAGTGCCCAAGTAATTGTGTCGCGTGCCATCAATGGCACGGATGATCTTTAGGGCTTGTAATAAAACACGGACTATATACTCTTGATATTGTTTTTTATTTTGAATTTCATACAAAGTTCTATATTCTTCTCCGTATGGATTATTATTCATAATTGGCTGCAAAATTTGTATGCATAGTCACGTTTAACTATTTTTGCACGTTCATGCAAAGTCCCTCAACATCATCATAAATGCAATTATTGTTCTCGTATGTGAGATAAATAAATAAATTTATTACATCATCACGAAAAACTTTTCTTTTTTTTTTATAGAAAGAGATATAAAACACGCAGTGGCGCACACAGGAATTTTTCAAGGGGAAGGGGTCTTGGGTGCACCTTTCTCGTATCAAGCACCAATACACCGTCGTACATATATATTTTTTTGATTTTGTCGATTTTCGGGAACAAAAAACAGTAAAAAATTAATTATTGAATAAATAATTAGCATTAATAAAAATAAAATGAATTGCTTAACTAACAAATACTTAAATT